>VZRI01003174.1:285332-333599 GCA_013397515.1 Upupa epops
TCCTCAAGGCTGCTCTCAGTCTGTTCCTCACCCAACCTGTATTTGCGTCTGGCATTGCCTTGACCCAATTGCAGGGTCTTGCACATGGCCTTGTTGAATCTCACGAGGTCAGCAGTGGCCCACCTCTCAAGCCTGTCCAGGTCCCTCAGGATGATATCCCTTCCCTCCAGCATGTCTACCACACTAGTAGTGTGATCCACTTCCTCAGACTCTTGCTGCTCACACAAAAAAGATTGTTTTGAACAAGGGGAGACCACCTTCTAGCTACATCCTCGACATCTCGGTATTGTAACTGAGATTTGTGGGTTCTGGTCCATTCCTGAAATTTCTCTTTGCATTCCTTCAGAGTGTATTTTACCTTTAGTTAATGCCAGATTAAAACAAACCATCCAGGAAGGGCTTTGGTCCTGGAACATGATTTTTCAACCACAAACTTTGTGTCTTCCATTCTTTGGTTTAATGAAAAAAACTATCATGCAGTTGCTTCTGGGAATTCAATTTCTTGCTGTAATTTGACTTTCAGCTCCTGGAAGATTCTTTTTAGATTTTTAAGGGTTGATCGTGTTATGGGAGATAACTTCTGTGATTTAAAAAGCAGCCTTGAGTGCAGGTAGCATAAGTTCTACAGAGACTGAAATATAAGCAACCTCAGAACTGCCGTATTGTGAGAATGAGCTACAGAAATTCTTGAATTAGGTTTCCAAAACAATACATAGGTGATCTTTTCAGCAGAACAGCTCCAGAGAAGGTGTTTTAATGAAGTTTGGGTTCTTCACAGTTCAGGACATTGTTCCTCGTCCAAGAAGTAGTAGCGAGTTTTCATTTAGTCTTGCTTATGTTTCACACACGTACTCCTCCAAGAAAGGAAGGAGTGACTCGCTATGCGGCACAAAACGGGTTAGAGGTTTTTGTCTTATTCATTTGTTGAAGATAGGATGTTAAAGTCAAGGCTTTCCCTTAATGACCTGTGTTATCAAATCAGATTCCAATGGCTACATTCCAATAAATGATTTCAAAAGTCTGGTTTGTAAGGGAACAAGGCTTTTGTGCTTGGTCGGTCTGTCCACCCATCCAGTTCCTCCCACTGATAAGCTTGACCCTGCAGGCTGGTTGCAATGAAACCCAAAAGAATGGGCTGAAGTCTGAAAGAAAAATTAATACCTGTCAGCTTTCTGAAAACTGGCGTCAGGGTGTGTGAGAAGGTAAGGGCAGGGAATGCTGAACCCTGAGGAATCCCTGTGGCAGTGTCAGGGGTCAGTATGCACTTCTGTAGGGTGCCTGGGCTTGTCCTTCCTGCTGCTGGTGCATCGTGTCTCTTATTTGACCTTAATTTAGCTTCTAGTGCGAAAAGCATTTGCAGTATCATGTTAGAAATCCCAGTTAGCCAGGTTCTGAAACACAGCAGTGTGAAAGAGGTTGAACACGTGTGCAAACATAGCTGGAAAGGGGCCTGATCCTAGACTTGGAACCCATTGGTAAATGCAGTGCCAGCTGCCTCTGGGCCTCAGAGACTGGGAATAGGAGCTGTGCTCGCCTGGAGAGCTCTGGCTGGAGAGATGAGGTAGGAGATCCCTTTACAGCCAGATCTCTTAGGTAGTCAGATAAAAGAGCAGACGAACCATGCAAATCCCACTTCCATGAGTAATTGGTTTTCTTTTCTTTTTCCCCCAGCATCATGCCAATATTTAAATTTTGCTCTGTGCCCTGTTTTTATTTTAATGAGTTTGCTGTGCTGAGCAGCACAGCGCTTTCTTTACTTCTTCATGTATAACATCCTCACAGAAGCCCCTGACAGATGAGTGAAGCGCCTGAGCTCTTTTGTGGGATCAGGGCCAACACTTTCATCACAGAGTTCTGTGGTTTTGCAAATGTTTCCCATCTGATCACCAGGGTAATTTGACAGAGGTTTCGTTCTTACCTGTTTCACATATCCTTTACTAGAGACAACATTTACTGACTCACTAAAAAAATGAGGAAAGAATGTGACTGCTTTATCTCAGGTTAGACCTCAATCTATGAACAAGACCAAAACAATGTCTTTGACATACATTTTCATAGAATCGTTACGGTTGAAAAGAACCTCCAGATCATCAAGTCCAGCCTTCATCCCAGCATCTCCCTAACCCTTAGACCATGGCCTCAAGTGCTATATCTACTCTGTTCTTAAACTGCTCCAGGGATGGTGATTCCACCAACTTGTGGTGGTTAACAGGTTATTTCTAAAGGCATTTAAAATTGTTGGTTTAGTAGAGTTTTAAGGTGATTACTAAGTATATAAATAATAATATATTTCTATATAAATAGGTAAAAATAATGTATTATTTATGTATCTTAGCCACAGCTATCAAATATGAACTTAAGGTGAGGTTTTACTCTGTGAGGTAGATGTTCAGTGATTGCAACTAAAGTGAGAATTTCTATTATTTACCAGCAGCAGCATCTTCATCCTAATAAGAACCTTCAAAAGGAAACCCTTGTTCCCACTAAACTGGGGAAGGGGGGTGGAGGGAAAGACTGTTGAGAAGAGGCTGAGGGAGATGGGGGTGTTTAGCCTGAAGAAGAGGAGACTCAGGGAGGACCTTCTCCCTCTCTACAACTCCCTGTAGTCAGGAGGGGTTGGGCTCTTCTCTCAGGCAACTGGCACCAGGATGAGAGGGCAGGGCCTGAAGCTGCCAGAGGAGGGTGAGGTGCTCAGACCCTGGAATCGATTGCCCAGGGCAGGATGGAATTCCCATCCCTGGAGGTGTTTAAGGACAGCCTGGCTGAGGCCCATAGTGTCCTGATCTGTGATGCTAGATGCTGAGCTGGATGAGCTCAGAGGTCTTTTCCAGTGTCAATAATTCTGTGATTCTGTGAAAATAAATATAGTGACTGCTGTGTCAAAGCATTGTAATCTAGCTGTTGAAGCAGTTATGTGAGCAGTGCCCCTGTATTTTAATTTTTCATAAGGTAGATCTGACCATGGAAAAAAATATCTATATAGACTTGATCCTCCTCTCAAGATCATGACAGTGAGCACAGTGGAGAAGGTTGAATATTGTTACAAAAAGAGGTACCAGCTCAGTGTCTGTATGAACATGGGCAGAGTAAGCACATCAGGATTTCTCTAATGGTTGTACATTATATTTCTGTTGCTTACAACTGTCACCACAAGTACAGGAGCCTTTTGAACGTGGCCAGGCAGCTGTCTCTGTGAAGCCTATAGATAGCAGCTTCCTCGTGTAGCACGTTTTCAGCTCCTTCAAACACATTTATCAAGCATCTTTACTGTCTCAACACTGCCAGCTCAAATGACTTCTCAAGGAGCTTTGGTTATGCAATGTTTCAAAGGTGCATTGTTTTGTCTGTTTGTTTCTTTTTCTGTGTGTGTTTGCTGGGGCTTTTTTTAGCAACTTGCTGCAGCAGCTAAAATCTAGTGCAGGATTTCACCATGTGTTAGGAAAAAACCCATATTCCATTTGTTCACCGTGAGCAGGCTTTAAATAAGGCTCAGAACTTGCCAGCAGCTGTGCGGAGCAGCACAGGTCAGGGCAGAGCGGTGAGCTCACAGGAGATCATGATGCGGTGGTGCTTTGTGAGTAAAGAGAGGAGAACCCGCAGAGACAGGAGCTGGAAATAATATTCACTTGGCATGATTAGATGATACAGCTGTAATCAGATGGGGGTCTAAGGCCTGCTTAGGAGAGCATTCCTGTCTGAGTCCTGTCTGACTTACAGGAGTTGGGAGACCCGGAGAAGCCCCTCAGCTGGTCTTTCTGGATGGCCACTAAAGGGAGGGCTGGGCAACCAGCCAAAGCATTTTCCCAGAGAATTTCTCTGCTCATTACCACTGTAGATCACAGCATGGGGATTTTCAGTCATAAAGACTTTAAAGGCTTCTTCAAAGAGCTCCCAGGCTGTATCAGAAGCTCTATCTGGAAGAAGTCTCAGGAGACTTTGGAGTGTTTTGTAAATACAGGCTGGGGACAAATGAGGTTTTTCTTAAATTGAATCTTACGAAACTCACTTCCTAACATGAACTTGCAACAGGCCACACTAACACGGGAGTGTTTACCAAGCCGCATCCCTGGTGTAATGTCTTTTGGAAAGGGTGCAGTTAGCTTGTCATCCCCACAAAGTCCTTTACTAGCACAGTAAATTATAGGCCTCATGGGAATGTGCTGTACTTGGCTCTTTTCAGGTCATGTTCTCGGTCTTGGATTGCTGTGTGAAACCATATATGAAGCTCTATGCTGTTTGCCTGAGGATTTGTGTTTCAGCAGATTGAATAGTGTTTCTATTTAAATCACGCTTCATTCTAAATAAAACAATTGCTGTTCTGCACTGTCAGGGGATTCTTGAGGTAACAGGAACACTGTGTGTTTTGTGATTCACTGACCAGTTTGGCCTTTGGAAGGCACCAGTATGCTTTGGGCTGTTTTTCCTGCTCTCTTTGGGTTAGTGATGCCTCATCAGTTACAGCAGACCGTGACACTGCTGAGTGTTTTCAGTGCTGGTGGCCCTTAGCCATGTATTGTGGTCAGGGGCAGTAGCGTGCTCATATCATCGTTGGCCCATCAGCAGTGCTGATGCCCCAGGAACACCGGCATTACTGTTAACAACTTCATTTCTTTATTCCTTTGGTTTTCTGCTTTTGAAGTGCTTCAGCTTTTGTACAAAGGTGGTTTTTGTTGTGCAGTTGTTGATGACTGTGTGTTAGCTGCCTCCATCAGACTAACTCTGCCTGCCTAGAGCTGTTGTTTGTGTATTCTACTTCACGTTTCTGTCAGCATATGAGAACAGAGAATATGGAATGAGAAAAATACATGGAAAACTCCATAAATCTTGTGTAGATTGAAAATGTCTTCCACTATCGTCTTGTTATTTTCCCCTTCTCCCTTGTGCTCTTCTCTAGAGATCTGTGAGTATTTTACAAACACTGGATTAAGTGTCCAGCCTTCCTTCCTTCTCCTTTCCCCCAGGAAATGACATCGACATCCATTGTTCATAGATGAGGAGTCAAAGGTCTGAGTGGTGAAGTGAGTGGTGCAGGGTCAGCTGCTGACCTCTGGCCTGGCTATGAATACAGAGATATTCTAGCTCTGTGCTAAACGATATCGTGCCCTCTCCGTTTGAGTTTGGCATGACTTAATGACTAATAACATCAGGGCATCTAGACTGTGGCAGAAGAGTTTCCTTCCAGCAGCCAACAGGTAAAACCTAGTTAAGCCAGCAGCAGCATGCAGCACATCTCCCCTGTTCCCATGGATATTATCTACTGCTTTTTGTTTTTCATAGGAGATGTGAGGACCCCCATCACAGCAAGGTCAGACCACTCCAGTGTGGGTCTCTGCTGGTTTGTGGGATGCTGTAGGTGTTCACCTGAACGTTCATGTTTGCGATAAAAACAAAGATCCTAGACCTGATTCTTCATTTGTCTTTGTGTAACAATAACAAAGTCTCCTGATAACGGTTTGACTTGACATCTAATCTCTTTTAAAAGAAGTAAAAAGCCCTCCAGTGCAGTCTGCTGTTCCTCGAAGGGGAGCAGTAATTCAACTAAAGTCCTCTTGGGAGCCAAGTAAGAGAAGTGAATTGTGCTAATCAGGAAGAGGAACTCATCTGTCTGCATCTGGTCACTTCCCTGCTTACATGGCAAAGTCCTGTGACAGCTACATAAGAAGCTTTGCGATGAACAAACGTCAAGGGCAATTAATTCTTTAGCAAGCAGCTGATATTATTAGGGCAACGAGTAGCCAGACATAGAAGGAAAAGCCTTCAGCTGGTTTATTTTCTCTACCTTTTCCATCAGAACTGCTAAGTCACTGAAACCCCAGCGGTGTGAACTTTCATGCAGTAAGAATTTTAAATTTGCCGTCTCTTTTTTTAGCAGGAGACCTTCTATTAGATTTAGAGCACAGAGGAATAGCTCAGAGAAAACGTTTGAAAGTCCTCACCGCTCTAATGCTATCAGGAAGGAGCAGAGTTGTGCGTTAAGCCGGTAACATAATAATACGTGGGCTGAGTTAAACCCACTTTAGACTGGTTTTCTCAAACTTAATTGATGGAAACAGCCCACTTTTCGGCTCAATTTATTACCTGGCAAAGTTATTCCAGGATTGCTGCAATGCAACTGTGGGTGTTCTAAACACACCCACGCTGCCAGAGAATCAGGAAGGATGTACTTAAAATCCTTTAATTTATCTAATAACATCTTTAGCGGCTTTTTGTGTGGGTTCAGTATTGTAATGGAAATGCACTCTGTGGCTGGGTAACGAGTGAACACGTAAATAGCGCTTGGAGCAGATTGGGGAAACACTCTGACCAGCTGCTGACGCTGTAAATGCACCTTTCCATTTGTAATCTGTTAAAATGATGTCTAAAATATCAGATATCAGTGTCCATGAGTGTGGACCCTCACAGATCTTCCCACCTTACAAGCCCAGGCAGTGCTCCTTGTGTCAGTGGTTATTTTTTCTCTGCTCTAGGTCCTGAGTCTCTTTCAGCAGCAGTTGTTGCCTGAGTTCTCAGCCAGGGTCCCTTGTTACCCATCAGAGGCTGATCCCAAGGGCTTGGTTATAACTGACACACAACAACTTTGGTTTTCCTAAAAAAGTCTGAGCGCCAAGCTGGTGAGGGTAAGCCTTGGACTAGGAAACAGGCTCAGGCTCCTGCAGTTCTGCTACGTTCATGCCCGAAGCGAGTGAGCTCTGCCTGGCTTGTGGATTCTTCTGCTGCACGTTATTTCGACTGACCCTTAATCTTTCTCTATGGGTTTCAGAACTCTGTTCTCGCAGTGTTGCATCGTTATTCTACCTCAGGCATCGCAATCTCTCGCTTTTGTTGTAACACAGAAATTGCGTGTAACATGAACGGTTCCCAGTATCACCGCTCTGGAGTATTGGAGCTAATAATAGACACGAAGAACCTGCTCTTTGTGAGCTAAATAAAGACGGACAAGACAAGATAGAAAATGAGCTTCTCCACGCGCCAGAAGTAAAGGCGATCCTGACGTGTTTTCCTCTTGCTGATTGCTCTCACCACCGGGCTTTGCTGTATGTAAATAGGATCAGAGCTCCTGTGTTGTGCTGGGAAGAGCCAGTCCTAAGACAGCTGATTTCCTCCAGCAGTTGAGTTTCATTAGCGTGTACGGGGCTGAGCCTCTGAGCTGCTGCGTGAGCAGAATACTCAGCTGCTGTGTCTGGGAAATACTGTTACTGATGGTGTGGTAATGCAGTGTGTGGGGCTCTCTGCCTGAACTTTAACGGTCAGAGCTTGTCTTGTGATGATGTGTCACTTGGATAAAGCTATTGATTGCTAATTTTACATTTAAATAACAGATAGATAAGTTGATTAGTAAATAACAAGGATTGGGGGCTTATTTTAAAAATACTTAAATACTTGATGGATGGGTTGGTAAAAGTTTGGCCTTATTGTAATCCTGCTAAGATCTACTAAAGGCAGATTGCATCCTTCTTGCTGCTGTAGTCCGCCCTTATGAGACCGCACCTTGAATACTGGGTCCAGTTTTGGATGCCATAGTGTCAGAAGGACATTGAGGTGGTGGAAGGGGGCCAGAGAAGGGCAGAGACAGTAGGGAGAGGGCTGGAAAGGCATTGGGATGAGGGTTGGATTTGATAATCCTGGAGGTCCTTTCCAGACATGAGGATTCTGTGATTCTATTCTGTGATTCTATTTGTATTAATTTTCTAACTCTGTTACATAATCCTACTGTTTGTGGCAGGCATTTAGTGTCAAGAGTCTGGAAAACCTTAGGGTAGAGTGGTTTTTAAACATCCCAGTTGTAGAGAATCTGCTTTTTTTTTCCCTCTGGAATTCAGATGTCACTGCAGAAGCTGTGGCTTGTTGACTGTTGTAGGGCGGCAGTTGGCTTACCTGGCCAGGGAACCAACTGTGAACGCAAGTGATGGTCACTGGATGCTTCTCAGGCTACAGCATGAGACCTGAAGAGCCCAGTTTGGTTCCTGGAAGTTGTTCTGCTCAGGATCTTGTTGGCCTGATGCTTCCAGGCTAACAGCCCCTCCCCAGCTGTGCCAAAAGCAAGTGAACAGACTTAAATGGGCCTAATCAGAGGAAGTAGGTTAAGGAAGTGTTTGTGCTCATCCCCTGTTCCCTGCACTAGCTGACATACAGTTCTGTTGTTGATGGCTGGTGTATGAGACTGAAATTAGCTCCTATGTGTCTGCACAGTCCTGCAGCAGCAGATGTGTCTTGTAGGGGACATTGGAACCCCTGAGACCCCTACAGAGCCTGGAAGTTTCAGACTGTGTCAGCAAGAGCCACCTGGAGAGGTTAAGGCAGAGCAATGGGAAACACAAAGACTTGAATATATTAAGAGGTATTAAACCCCTCTTGGATGTACATTACAGTGGCCTCAGTTTGCTATAGATTAATTAACCTCATGAGATGTCACACTTAATTAAGCCACAGTGAGTTAACACCACTTTACTCTTGATGGAGATCATTCACGAGGCAACTTTTAACCTTTTGGCCATCGACTTTGTATTTCCTATGGATTTGCCTTAACTTCTGGAGACCCTTGGCAAGGTGTTGGTCAGTTTGAAATCAGGATTCCATTGGAATCCTGACTCCAGTTCTTAGCAGGAGCAGGACTGAAAGGGCTGTAAGAGTGAACCAGCATTACTAAAAGTCCATGTGGTGATTTGAGGTCTTCCTACAGGGTTGGGGTGCTGTCTAGCAACTAAGAATCAGATGTTTTACAAATCTTGGTTGACTTTCCTGATCATTTATAGCAAAGTGTTGTCTTGTATCACCCTGACTACACAGTACCTTGATAAAGCAGATTAAAAAAACCTTCTTGTGTTTGTTTTTTCTTTTCCAGTAATTGCCCTTCATTTTTGGCTGCTGCTTTAGCCCGAGCCACTTCAGATGAAGTCCTTCAGAGTGATCTTTCAGCACTCTACTTACCAAAGCATGCGGACAACGCAGATGGGATCATACGTAAGTACTTCTGCCCATGATAACGTACAGTTCCATATGGTGTGGCTCTTGCATTTACACACTGTGCTGGAACACCCTGCATGTAATTCACAGGTTTTTAAAGTCCACATTGGCTTCTCTGATCCATCTGAGTGGTACTAGATTTTCCTCAAGTGAGTTCCTTCTACCAGCTAGCTAAATAAAGTTGGACTACATTTCTTGTGAAGGAATATCCCACATTGATGTAAAAATATTAACAACTCACCTCAGAGCTCATGGCTGGTATCTTAGTCAAAGTTTCATCATCTTCTCTAGTTTCAGCTTTTACTATTGAATTCTTTCTCTGTTTTCAATATCTTTCTCTGGCTGTGCTTGTGCTTCAACAAATTAATGCACCTTAAGGCCAGGTGGAAATCACTCCCTTCTTTCTCAAGTGCCCTGTAGAAGTTTTGTATCTAAAGGTCCTTGTTTTCTTTGTAAGTGCTTCAGATTGTGTGGTCCTGCTGCTTCCTGGCAACTGTCAGTTCTCCTCCTTCATCCTTAGAGCAAAGTCAAATACATGTGGGAAGAGATGGCTTAATTCAGAATCCTTTTGGTCAGTACTGTGTTTGTTAGGGCTTTCATTTTTGTACCTGGTTTTAGCAGAGTATGAAGATGCTCCCTGCTTGAAAGGCAAATTCCCTTTTTTCCATCTGTATTGGCTAACAGGAATTTGATGGCATCCAGCTCAAATCTTTCAGGACTATGCCAACTTAAATAACCTTGAAAAACTTCCTAGGCTGCTCATTACAATGATGAACAGTACCTCTCACATGCCCTTGATCCTGGGGATAAGCAGGATGTAGAAATCTGTCTCTTTATAAAGGAAGATTCTCTTTTGTTTCTCAGAGGCCTTTGGAAACCTGAGAAACAGCAAACAGCTATGGGTTCATTCCCTTTTCATAGGTATTGCTGCCTCCTCCTGCTGAGCAGGTAAATGCAATAGATTTGTCATTGTTTCTAGCTGAGCAGCCTTCATTAATTTCAAATCGTGATCTCTGAGACTTGCATAAATATTTGACAGTCTCCAAGGAAATGTTGACTAAGCCTCCACATGGAATAGCTAAAGAGTTCAACAAAAAAACCACCACAAAACCTTCACACCTACAGAATCTGCCATTTAAATCTATCTTGATGTGTAAGGCAGATGCAAACATAGATTGGGATGTGCACTGGGTAACGATGTGACTCCACAGGCATTGTGTTGAGGTGAATTGTCACAGTGAAGGCAGTTGACATTAAAATGTACCTACACAGCTGCAATGTAAAGTCTTAAACTACAAAGATGAAGAGGGAGAGGAAGAGAGAGAACATCTTGTAGAGCGCAGTAAAGCAGTGGTTTCACAGCAATACTGCAATTTCAAATAATACACTGTAAATTATAGTCTTCCAAGTGGAGCATTGGCTCAAGCGATGCAAGTTTCGGCCAAGAAACAAAACTAGGGGTGATTGATGCTGGACTGAAGGAGATTTCATTGCAAAAGGTCAGCAGCTCCACTCCACTTAACTTTCTTAGTAGGAGTCCTTTGAGAAGCCCAGGCTAGTCACTTAGAAGAGAGCTGTGACTGATGAGCAGCTTAGCTGGTACTGTACTGGGAAATGTTCACACTAAGGGAACTGTAGCAGGTGATGAGAACAGGATTTCTACATCTGAAGTGTGGTGCTCAGAGCTCCCTATTTATCCTGATGATGATTGGGCTGCAGCAGAATGTGAACAAACTGCATTTAGCTGGCTGGGTTTAGTATCCAACACGGTGATAGCTTTTCTTAAGAACCCAGGAAGGGTTTTACTCGATCTAATACACAGATTTACCTGGCTTGCCTCATGTTTGAACTTTCTAGAAGAAAAAGCATTATTCCGAATTTCCTTCGGGACACATTTCACTCTGAGAGTGGCAGTGTGGCAAATCATACTGCGCAACTAGGAGGGGTAAAAGCAATTATTGATGAGCTGGTGGAAAGGAAACCATACACTTCACGTATGAAGGTTGGTAGTATTAAGAGAAGAACCGTTTTGAGTCCACAAATGTAAAAATGTGAGAATAGGGGTTATTTTGGGGTGACTAGATGTCTTTGGATATCAAGAACAGAATCTAAGAGTCATGGGCCATGAGTGATCTTTCTCTTCCAGTTGTACTGGAGAGAAGCAAGAGAGCTTGCATGAGCACTCAGACATTCGATTTCCTTTCTGAAAGGTTGGGTTTCTTTTGGGGTTTTTTTGAGGAAAAACATGAGGGGGCTCAGTGTTGTTAAGGAACCACCAGAGGAGGCTGTATAGTAGGACCATGTTACATGGTGGAGGGATCTAAAATAGCCATTAGACTACACAAGAAGTCAAGAAAGGTCTTAAACTATAGATACTAAAAAGCAGAATCTGGTTGCTGGTTATTCTTTGCACCCTGATTTTGCCCTGAAAGGAGTCAGTTGTCTTTGGGAACAAGAGAGCCTGTGCTGGGTTTCAAACTAGCTGGAGAATAATTAAGTACTGCTTCCAGCACTGGGGATTTTGGAGCAGCAGGAGGGAGATGAAATTCTCCCTGACACAACTGCAGTGACAGCTGAGTCAGCTCTGGCTCAGAGCTGCAACGTGAACAATTGATGAGTAATTTCCAGCTGTGAGGAGGAGGTTTGACTGCTGTGGGTCTTCCTCCCATTTTAACCTCAGGAGCAATTACTGGGTGATGCTGATGCCCGCATGCTGTCCACTGGGGAAGGTGTTTGGTGTCTAAGCACAGCCAATGGGTTTCCTCCTCCAGAGTGATGCGCTGAAGCGTCACAGCCATGTGATGTGGAAATGTAAACCCTGTCCCTCTGTGTGTGACCAGTGGAAGAGCAAGTCTGCAGAGTTCACTTGTGGAAACCATGATTTGCATGTGTCAGGCTCTGCATGTTCCCTCTTTTAAATATATAACCCAGCAAAGAGACTTACAGTAGTACCACTGACAGAAGTGTAGGTGTTGTGACAGAGTTGGGACCTGGTACTGTGGCAGAGATATGATGACCAGGTTGTTTTATTTCCACCACTGTTTTTGAAAGCTGTGTGATCAAGAAGCTAAGATCACTTCTTTTGATTGTGTCTATAGCTTATCTACAGCGTACTGGCTGCTTTTGCATCAGCAGAGGTGTGACTATATTTCTGTGGACTGATCACGGAATCACAGAATTATTGAGGCTGGAAAATTGAGGCTGAGCTCATTCAGCCCAGACCATGACCTAATGTCACCTCATCAGCCAGACCAAGGCACTAAGTGCCACGTCCAGTCCTTTCTTAAACTCCTCCAGGGATGGAGACTCCACCATTTCCCTGGACAGTCCATTCCAGGGTCTGATCACCCTTTCTGTGAGGAAGGGCTTCCTAACATCCAACCTAACTCTCCCCTGGCAGTTTTAAATCACTGGTTGCCTGGGAAAAGAGCCTGAGCCCCACCTGTCTGTAACTTCCCTTCAGGTAGTTATAGAGAGTGATAAGGTCCCCCCTGAGTTTCCTCTTCTCCAAGCTCAACAACCCCAGCTCCCTCAGCTTCTCTTCATAAGACTTTCCCTCTAGTCCCTTCACCAGCCTCACTGCTCTCCTCTGGCGAGGATTGATGCTGTACTTCTCCCCTCCACTCCCTGAATTTGAGGCCTTCCTCCTCTAGGATTGACTGAGCTTTAAAGAGCTCTGGCTTTGAATAATCGTGAACAAAGAGTTTTTGACAGGCTCAACTCTATGCGTCCTTCCAGTTTCCCCCCTCTGAATTCCAGAACAATTGTCAAGGGCTTGAGTTTTCACACTGGAAAATTACTATTGCTCAGGGATAACAGCTCAGCATTTCTTAAATTTAAACCCTTTCTGGTTTTCTCATTCTCTCATGCAGATCTCTTTCACACACTGTAGTTGGGAACCTGAAATAATGTTATGAAACCGAGAACTGCTGGATGCATACATTGCCAGAACACCCTAAACAAAACATCTTCTCATAGTCAGACCTGATGACCTTAAAGGCCTTTTCCAACCTCAATGACTCCCTGAAGTAACTCTGTTAATTTCTATAGCTGGTTTACCCCTGCGTTGCCTCAGTTCTCCGGAGAGGTGCTGTTTGAAATAGCTTGTCCAAACCCAGTGTTGGGGATTGTGGGTTTGGTAACTGACACTGGATGCTGTGACAGAGCTGCCAGAACTGCATCCTACTGTGCAGAGCAACACAAGGGATCCAGTGCTAAGGGGAATGCCCTTGCTCTTCATTTCTTGTCATGCTGCAAATGAGCTCCCCAAAGGCACAGAGGAATGTTTAAGTTAAAAAGACAAACAAACAATACGCTGCTTACTGATGAAAGCTGATTGTGGTGAGTTTTGCTTCCTCTTTTTATGCAGCAGAGCCCAGAATTTCCCTGCTGACATCCATTTCAGCTGCTTGGCTAAAATGGGTCTATTTCATCTTTGTAATGTATGCAAGGAAAAAAACCCGACCCACTTAATAATGCTCTTAGCCTTTCAGTTGTGGTTTTTGCCTTCCCCAGAGATCGAGACCGTGAAGCTGGCCCGCTTGGTTTTTAGCAAACTGCATGAAATCTGCAGCAATTGGGTGAAAGATTTTCCGCTCCAGCCAAAGCCCCACCGCTACTACGAGACGTCCATCCACGCCATCAAGAATATGCGCAGGAAGATGGAAGACAAGCACGTCTGCATCCCAGACTTCAATATGCTCTTCAACCTTGAGGTAAAAAGAGATTGTGCACAAGACAAATTAACGTGCTAAGTGCAGCTACTGTTCTTGGGGAAACTGGACAGGCTACTACTGTGAAAACCTGGGATGTCCTGCTATCGTGCAGAAAGCAGCCTGGCTTTTGTGAGTGGCAACTGATGCCTTGTAGAACCATGTGATAAATGAAAGCAGGAACCTTTCTCTGGCTGAAGGTACCCAGCCGTAGAAGGTTGCCAGTGGAAAAGAGGAAGGGGTTTACCTTGCAGTTCACCACTGAAACCAGTAGTCTACAGGAGTGGGTCTGTACTGCTTTCCAGCCCTTTCTTTTGGGATGAAGAAGCCAAAAGCAACACTAAAGAAAGAAAGCTAAAACCCCAAATAAGAAGCACAAAACTTTTAGGAGAATGGGCTCCTCTCTGTTAATTTCTGTGGCCATCAGTCAGACACTCACACTTGCTCCTCCTGCAGATATAAAACAAGACACTGAAAAATGCCAGCAGAGGAAAGCAGCAAGAATTCTACCTGTAGG
The DNA here is from genome assembly GCA_013397515.1 of Upupa epops. NCBI lineage: Eukaryota > Metazoa > Chordata > Aves > Bucerotiformes > Upupidae > Upupa > Upupa epops. The sequence continues at coordinate 299,526 of VZRI01003174.1, forward strand.
TTCAGATTGCTGCATAATTAGTTCTTTATCACATCCCGTCACTTTAATAACCATCTTCTGCCTCATCCCCGTTCTTTCCTTTCAATAATATTAATGCAAACAGAGGCAGATGTTTCCTTTCCCTGTCACTTGTCAGCTTTCTCCTTCCAATTTGTGTTGGAGCCCATTACTTACAAATGACAATGTACAAATATTCTAGTCGCTGCGATGGCTGTCAAGGTTGAATCGGCACTGACGGGGCTTGGTGTCTGAATAGGCTCAGGAGCGGCTGTCTCTTAGTACAGCTCTGTTCCTCTGTTTGAACAGATAAGGGAAGCAGGGAAAACTGACTTGAAGATGAATGATTTTGCTCTATTTGATTTGTGAACGTAGTCACGGTTATCTGATGAGAGACTACGTACAGTTGTTTGGGGATGTTTGAAACAGGCGTCTAAGGTGATAGGGATTAGATTTTTAAAAAAAGACTGAAAGCAGAGGCTGGCTGGCTTCACTTTTTAACTGTACTGGCATTGTCTCCCCGGTGGATGCCACTCTTGATGTAGACTTCATGCAAACTGTACTGGATGTTCTTCTGTCCCTGTGGTTTTCGCAGTCTCAAAAACTCCTGCATCGGTTGATGAGAACAGCACTTCCTATTTGAGCTGAGTGACTGAATTGTAACAAATGGGACACAAGATGCACCGAGAGCGCAACACGGGGATCCTTGCAGGGCATCTCTTGCAGTTTGCAGGTAGAATTCATCAGCAATAAGGTGGAAATTTCCCATTGATTCAAGCCATGATGGTCAGAGTAATTTGGTTTTCCAGTGGAGACTCTATCTGTAAGGCTCTGAGGAACACCACAAATCTTAAGTTGCAAAATTTTATGCCAATCCAATTAGCTGTTTGCGTTGCTTTCTCCTGAGCTGTCTGTTCTCTGTGTTTCCATTACAGGACCAAGAAGAACAAGCTTACTTTGCCGTGTTTGATGGTCATGGTGGGGTGGATGCAGCTATCTATGCCTCCATCCATCTCCACGTGAACATGGTCCATCAGGAGATGTTTCAGCATGACCCAGCAGAAGCGCTGTGCCGAGCTTTCCGGGTGACCGACGAGCGCTTTGTCCAGAAGGCAGCAAGAGAGGTGACAAAGTTACCCGAGTTACCCGGGCTTCACTCTGAAAGCATTTATCTCTACATTCCATTCTTGCCAGCTCCAGGTGCTGGGCTGAGCACAGGCCAGGGGTTAGCACAGACCTGTCCATGCACAGTCTGTAGAGCTGGTACCCATGGTTTATTCATGTTCCATAGAGACATTGGCCTCCACTTCTCACCACACCTCATTTAGAGGAAGGCTGCTGCTACACTTATGTTCTCTTGCTCTAACGAGATTTAGTCCTTGTGATGGCTTTTTTAAACTCATCTTGTCTGCAGAAAGCAAGAGTGTATCGAACTCCTAGGCCTCCCCAACTTATGCAAGGGCTGAATTAAGTGCATAACTTAACTGAACTCAAGATATTTACAAATGCATCTCCCTTCAAAACCATTACTGTGCGTGGGTTGCAATCACCAGATAGGAAAGTCAGCTAAAGCGATAATGTGGCACATCATGAGCAGAGCGCAGCTCTTGGAATGCGGTTCCGAGGCAAGAGGAGTTGCAGGACAGATCCATCACTTGTGTTCAGCCAGGTTGGCCCCGAGGGGCTGATACTGAACAGCCGTAGCCTTAAGGAAAGCACTGCCTGTTCCTTCCTGGGAACTGGCAGTGTACTGGAATAGCAACACATTCTGTCCCCAAGTTAAGCAAGAAAATGCTTTGAACTAGTTCTTATTTGCTTATTTAAACCTAGGGGCATTGCTTTTTTTCACCCTATCCAGAGTCTGCGTTGTGGAACCACTGGAGTGGTGACTTTTATCCGAGGAAATATGCTACATGTGGCTTGGCTTGGGGACTCCCAGGTTATGCTCGTGAGGAGAGGCCAGGCTGTGGAACTGATGAAACCACACAAACCAGATCGAGAGGTGAGAAGGGCCTGTTTGAACTACAGCCAGGCAGTGTTTAGCACTGAAGCCGACAGGTAGCCCTCTGTGTGGGCTGCTGAGATGACTTGCCCCAGTGGCTCTCAGAGTGGCAGCACATGTCCCAGTTATCTTGGCTTGTTTGGAAGCTGGAATGGATTTGCGTGCAAGTCCTCAGTTCTCATCGGTTGGGGCCTGCAGGCTCCACCACGCTATTGTTGTGAAATCTTTACTGTGTTCAGAGTGCGGTGGCAGTACTGAATGCTCAGCTCAAACAGCTCTTGTGTTGCCTTGCTGTTTAGGATGAGAAGAAGCGCATCGAGGCGCTTGGTGGCTGTGTGGTCTGGTTTGGAGCCTGGAGGGTGAACGGGAGCTTGTCAGTCTCCAGAGCTATTGGTAAGAGCTGGCTTTCATTCCTTTTTAAGACTTGCTTTTCATTTTAATTAAAAACTTTAATTTTCTAGTGATCAAAATTTGAAATACAGCTGAAAATAAATCTGTGAGCAATAACCTCTCTTTTTTCCCTCTACAGTTTGAGGGAATAATTTTCAAATAATTGCTTTAACTTGGTAGAGAGTCATCGGTTCCATGCTGTGTTAATAAAAGGGCTTCTGGATCCTGTGATGCAAACCCACAGCGTCGTGTGTCTGTGTGTTGTTTTTCCACAGGAGATGCTGAGCACAAGCCATACATCTGTGGGGACGCAGACTCTGCCTCCACTGTACTAGATGGCTCTGAAGACTACCTCATTTTAGCCTGTGATGGATTCTACGACACGGTCAATCCCGATGAGGCAGTCAAAGTGGTGTCTGACCATCTAAAGGAGAATAATGGCGACAGCAGCATGGTAGCACATAAATTAGTGGCATCTGCTCGGGATGCTGGCTCCAGCGACAACATCACTGTCATCGTGGTATTTCTCAGGGACATGAATGCACCAGTCAATGTGAGTGAGGAGTCAGACTGGACAGAGAACTCTTTTCAAGGTGGGCAAGAAGATAACGGGGAAGATAAGGAAAACCATGGAGACTGCAAACGACCATGGCCCCAGCACCAGTGCTCGGCACCTGCAGACCTAGGCTATGAGGGACGAGTGGATTCCTTCACCGATAGAACTAGCTTAAGCATAGGGTCCAGCGTGAACCTGATGGATGATCAAGGCTATTTAGACCTGACACAAGCAGAAACTAGCACACCTCAGAGTGCCAAATGTCTGCCGCCAGTGCAAGGGTTTAGTCCTGGCATACCAAAGAGTGCAAATGTGATCAACGGCTTAACCGGGAAGGAGGAATCACTAGAGCACAGCATGTCATCGATGTGTGGACAGAGCGATCCCAGGGAGTACAGTGCTCCTCTAGGTTTGGGTGTAGCAGAGCCGAGCATCTACAGGGTGAAGGGTTTATCCCCCGTGATCTTCGGGCTGGAAGATGAACTGTTCAAATCCTTGGGAAAACGAGCTGCGAGCTCTCACTTCCGGCTCTGCAACGGGAAGAGGCGACGAGCAGCCAGGCTCAAACCAAAGTTTCACACATCGCTCCTGGCTCATGAGCCTTCCCATATAGAAGGATCAAGTCTGTCCTTACCTGTGTGGAGCCGCGGTAGCATGAGGTTGTCGGTAAGACACTCGCCGTGGCGGAGGCTGGCCGGTCGTAGCGCTGACAGCGAGAGCATGTTTTTGATGCGAAGACAAAGCAATTGTATATCAGATTCATACCTTCATCAATGCTGTGAAATGTAACCATCTCCCTCGTGTTCCCCATCAGACTCCCAAAGTAGACATTCCCCTCATAAAACCAGGCATCAGCAGAAAGCGATAAAAGGTGGGCACTTCAGAACTGTACTCCAGTCCCCTGCAAAGCTCAACCCACGTGTAAATAGATCTAGGAGTTAACAAACACAGTCATTTCAATCTCAATAAAGTTTCCTGGTGGTGCCACCCTGAGCAATGCCACAGCCACCCAGCCACCCCCACACACACCAGTATCTAGCCGCATTCACCAGGGAAAGCCAGACGCGGTTCGGGAACAGTCTTAGAATCCCAGAAAGCTGAACCTGCCTGAGGTATGTCTGTGGAGCAACGTGGAAAGAAAGATTTGGGGTTAGGACTGTCAAATTAATATGGGGGGGGGGAGTTTCTGTTGAAGCTGAGGTGTGGGGAGGGGGATTTGTGTTCAGCTTTCTCTTTATTTCAGGCGAGCATTGAGATGAATTAGAACCTTACGTCCACTTTTGCAGGTAGACGACTAAAAGCCATACAGGGTTTTACCAGGTAACTTAGGAACGGACAAACTAAGCTCCTGCTGTTCTCAGACTCCCACTGAGGTACCTACTCATTTACCTGTTTTTTTTCACGTACCATAAAATGTGGAATATGAAGAAAACTGATTTTTTTTTTGTAGTTTAAAAAACCCCTGGTTCTTTGCTATGGCTAGAGGTGCAGTGTAGGGAATGTCCTATCCTTCTGGTGCTTTTCGTGGCAGTTTGTTCATTTGTCGGTTTAGGAAACTGTTCTCAATTAGTTTCGACTGAAGATGATTGTGCTTAATGCTTTGAGCCAACCTCTTTCCACCGTAACTTCATCTCAGGTCTTAAAAGAAACCAATCTGTGGAGATGTTCAGTAAAATAACTACTGTCGCTCAACCAGTCAAAGCAGAGAACTGCTTGCGAGAGCTAATGAGCAACTTGAGGAGCTGTTTGGTTTCAGGCAGAGGCGTCGTTTGATAGAAAGTTGCAGCAGGGAGGATGGTAGAACATGGTTTACCTGGAGCGTTGCTGCTGCACTTGGGTTTATTCCAGCGTGTGTAGGAATGGATGCCAGGCTGTCAGAGCAATGGAAGTGCTGTGGATGTGTATGAGCAGGGGCCGTGTTGGAGTTTAGTGAAGAGGATAAAACTCACTGACAAGCCAGAGCTCTTGCTTCGGTTAAACCCAGGTTCAGAGAGGGAAGTGAGGAATGACAGTTGCCCTTATTTTCGTAAGCAGAGCAGGATTTATCAACCTGGGAAACAATCTGTACCCACCAGCTCTTCCCTTCTCTCGGGGTGATGTGAACCCTCAGGGGAACGGTTCATCAGGACGTAACTAAGCAGGCGATTCCCGTCAGCTCCACTAACTGCACATCTTGTCACTGGTCTGTGTTGCAGTGAGACATTTGGAGGAGCATGAGTCCAGCGAGTGTTCATTGGCATTTCTTGTACAACTCATCCCATTTTAGCAGTAACAATTTAAGAACTGTAGTAGTATTTAGCTAAAATTTGCAAAGTATTTTACTATTAAAGTAGTCAGGAGATTATTCACCATGATGAGATGGCAAGGTTTGAATGCTGCCGATTTCCGCTGCTTTCTATCTTTGATGCACTATTTTAAAAGCAATCTGCTGAACAGCAAAAGGCGTTGTCAGTAACCAGGAGCTGGAGCGTGGCTTTCGATTCCTTTGATCTGTTGTAGACTTTCTTTTATTTTTTTCCCTTTAACCTAACGGGATCATTGGCTCTTATCTGTCATCTTATTAAGCCTTAGCCGTCGTCAGCGTTCTCTTTAGCTGCAGCATATGTTCCAAGTCAGATTTACTGAGGAAATTTGAGCAACCGTGAAAGGAGAAAATATGCAACTCGGGGGCATCTCTGTGGTGCCTTTGTTTTAAACTCTTCACAGTAATAATGACGCATTGAAAGTCCCTCTTAGAGCCGACTGTCGTGCTTCGGAGAGAAAGGTGGCGCAAGTGCAATTCTTCGTGTGAGTTAAATTCGAACGAAAACCCGTTACGGATGACAAAACTTCTTCCCAGTCTGCAGGAGCGGTTGAAAGAGCGCTGGACTGCAAGTGTGCTGTTTTGGGAAGGATCTAGCTCTTTTTAGGTGTGGATTCACAAACGATAATCCCGCGACTCTCGTATCATTTATCTTGCTAGGAGAAAAAAGAAGTTAATCTACCATCGTAGTTCCAGTGTGGTCAGGTAAAACCATTGTATAGGTAGCAGGTGTTCATTTTTCACTAACTGCGTATTTATAGAGTAGATAGGAACCATTTGTAAGGTAAGTCCTTTCCAGTTCTATAATATTAAAAGTAGTGGTTATTGGTCTGAATTATGCTGCTCTTGATTCTACACACTAGACAAAACAGCAGTGCTTTGTGAAATGCAGTGTTTTCTCTTAACGCCACTGGTGATAGGAAGTAGTTCTCTTCAGTTCAGAATCCTGTGCCCTTATTTGCTGCTTGCTAACGTAAGCAATAATCCCTCTCTACTGGTATCTAAGTGTTCTGTATCTCGTACTTTGATTGTCTTATCTGGTGACCATGTAAAAAATATTAGGCTTAATATCAAACTATCTTAATTGTATTTATTAACTGTGCATACCGAGACTCAGTCTGTGACCTGTGTTTTGTATTTTGATCGTGTATCTTAGTGATGGTGAAATTTGTATAACGAATCTTTCCAATAAAGAGCTGAAGTATCCCCTTTCCGCGTTAACACAACCCGCATCAGTTTCAGTTGACGTGGTAACCGTGTTTGCAGAACTAGGAGGTAGGTAGTGAAAAAAAAATTCCCCCAGTTTTATTTTTAAATCGTGTTGGTTTTGAGGCGGTTTGTCTGACGCTGCTCAAAACTCGCTCGTAAGCTCTTCACTGTGAGTACTGGCGGGATTCGCTCAATCCCCACGCTGGTAGTTTCCTGTGTACACGTTTTCAATGTGCAACTCTGAGGAATGTCTGCGTTGCAGAGAGCAGTATAGCACCAGACCAGGGAGCTGTTACCCAGTTTGATTTGCACTAAAGGTAGGTGGAAACGCATGTAGATAAAACTTCTCTTTACCTAGAAGTGCCATCAATTGTCCTTGCAAGTTAACACCATCCGCTCTGATTTCGATCGCATCCTAACACGGAAGGACAATGTCAAAGCAGACTTTAACTTACGCCACATTTATAGTGGTACATCATCACAGACACTCCGCTCTGTTTTTGGAACACTGTGTGTCAGTGAGAAACGCGTTGTCCTATGGGCAGATAAGACGAGGCATAACGAGCTCAGTGTTTATAGACATGGCTGCTGTAGTTCAGGTCCACTATCTCCTCCCTAAATCCTCCCAACCCTGGCGATGTTCTGCGGGAAAAACGAAACACAACAGTGAGAAAGATTGGTCTAAATTAGGGGCTGTTTTAGCACAATTAAGTCACTAGTCACACAAACAAAGCCATCCAAGGGGATACTGCAGCTTTGTTCATGCCTGTAATTTAGGGCAATCTTTCTTTAATTCATACCCTCTTTGCAACAGGAGCAAAACTTACTACCCTTGTATCGTGTGCAATAAGTAATAACCAAGCATTAACACAACCTCTGACTTCAACATCCCTCTACTTTGCAGTCCTCGCTAATCAGGCGATTGCACTGTACTCTCCAGCATTAAAGCTGCAGGAAAAATAAACCCCACCCACTCGGGTCAAGTACAACTGTTGTTTGTCACAGTTACATTCTGTTTGGTTTTTCTCTCCTTCACTCTGGAAGACATCCTGGAACAAGAGCAGGGGAAGCTGGCTGAGAGCCCCCCCCACCCCGAGCACTGCTGCTTCTGCACAAGTCCGTGTGGAGTCAGTTGCTGCACTGGGTGCTCCTGTTAACCTTTCTGTACGACCTTGTTCATCAAACTAACTCCCATGCTCTGTATGAAGTGAATAAACTAAAGCTATAACGATTTAAGTGTTGGGACTTTCCATTTGCAACCTTGTTCTACAGTTCACAGATGAGTTTAGTTATAACCATGTATTAGTCATCCATCTTTTATTTATGAAAGCTGTTTATACAGGGAAAACTGTTAAAGTTTTACCAATATCTTAATAAAACAGTAATTCAAACCATACCTCAGATAGTCTGTTTATTTAAGAGCTAACAAAGGGAGCAACCAACATTTGAATTAAGCGACTTTGCTGTGGTGAATGCAGATCTCCTCTGTGCGAGGTGTAACTGAACGAGGCTGTTCTGTATAGTTACCCAGGGCCCAACTGTTTTACAGCCGGACAGGGGAGGACCTGTTACAGCACAGTAGAAGTTATTTAGATAAGACTTGCCAGCCTCTTTCCCTACTTCTCGTTTGAAAGCCAGCTGCACGGAAATAAGTACACAGATAAGTTCTCTGTAAGCTCAACGGTTGGACCCTGCCAAGGTTGGACACCAATGGGGCTAATAATTTCCTTCAGCTTGGGCTTCTTATTAAGAGTAAAGCATCTGTGAGTGCTGCAGAGGCAGAGCTCCACGATTACCACTAATTGAGCTGTGTACAGTTATCAACACGCAGCCCCCTGCAACAGCAAACACTGACTGACATCACGGCACCAGAGCAGGGGAGCAGTTCCTAACAGGCCACTGTCAGCAAACACCAAGAGCAGCAGTGATCTGCTCCTCCTGCCCGGACCTGAGGAACAAGAGACCCTTGTGTGGGTAAAAACCAGGGATCCTCCTCAAGTCCTGCAGGAATACAGAAGATGTAAGCATTTAGTCTGAGCCTATAGCCAGCTGGACCGAAGCACTCGGTACTGATTAACGCAGGGACCATTCTTCCATGAGCAGCCAGGCACTGAAGAAGCAGCTGAGGGTGGTGGCAATACCCTACCAGCCCAACAGACCTCACGACCGTTTTACTAGCCACAGACAAACATCGACAGCTTCACATCAGGTTTCAACATTCATTTTATTAACAAAGTGCAAACAGTTTTAAACTACAAGTGTTACAGCACTTACACTGTGGAACGGACACAGCAAAATGAACATCACAGTCAACTGGACAAAGACAACTACCAGCTACAGTTAACTCATGCTCCGTCACTAACCAGCTTTCGCCAGAGCTTCACAAGTACTTTAGCAGCTCAAAACGTGACGCACGGTGGGCAAGGAGTTTGACAATGTGTTGTTGGGTTGGTCCACACCATGGACTGAGGAGAACAACTTCTGCACCAGCTATTTCATCCCGGTCTCCTGCAGGATTCAGCAGCCACACGCCCCCAGTCCACCCTGTTTAAAATGACGATGCTCATGCATCCAACAATACAAGAGGGGACTCATCCTGAAACAGGACTCCAGCACCTTTTGGACATTTCTTTCAGAGCAGATGAAGCTGGCAGAGCCAGCAGGAATGCAACAGAGGTTGTTGTGCCCCAGTAACTGGTTTCAGAGAACTGTAGAAGAACCATGTGAGGGTGTAACAGAATGGAGTGCGCACACAGCCACAAACAGCAGCCTCGGACTAAGATCCAGTGAATAAACGTGCCTCCTTCCAGGAACACGAGCAGCAGGTCATCAGGCTCCACGCACGTTCTCTACCTGCTCCAAAGAAAGGCATCTTTCACTGAAAGCCCATCACACCGTTTTAAGGCTTCAAGCTGACACAGCCTTGAGTCAAAATTTTATGCCAGGCGCTTAAATCCAATCAGAGTTTTCCATCAGCACGAGAAACTCAGCCAGCCCTCCCTCAGCACTGGGTCATTTCTCAATACACAGCAGACCCACTGCATGCGAGACTGTACAAACAGCCACTGGTCTACTCACGTTGTCACTGATCTCCACAGCTCAAGGAGCAGCTCAGGCAAGGGGCATCCCTGGAGCTACAGCCACCTCACCGGCTGGCTGAGGCCAACACCTACAATTACCTGGTACTGTCTTCTCCAGCAACAAAGCTGAGATCATCTGGACCAACTTGATCACCCTCTGGGAACACCGAACACCGCTCTGAGGCTGCAAACAAACAAAAGCCCAGTAATCTTTACCAGATGAGCAGTGGGAACCCAGCAAGTCAGTGTAAGCAAGGCCCATTGTACTTCACCCCAGACACACAATACGCTTGACAGGGAGTTAACCACAGACACACAGGGTTTTAAGATTCCTCTAAGTCAAGGCCAGACTCTGGTCAGTGGTGGGATTTTAGTGCCTCTACAGATACTAAAGGGTCCAGCTCCAAGACACAAATCCACATGTAAGGCTCCCTGAAATCAGCCCACTGACAGCACCAGTCCCAGGACACAGGGAGTTCCAGTTGAGAAGAATGAGAGCAATAGCTTTCCCAACACTTCCCCGCGAGACTCACCTCAACTGACTCCCGAGGCTAGACAGCTTCCCTCTCTTGTTTTGCCCTGTTTTTAATTAGGGTCCCAAGAGAGGAGTTCCAAATCTAACTGGCACTCACTTGAGCTTTAATACCACCAGTGACCTCTGCGTTTGCAGGCTCTGTATCACAGCTCTGTATCACAGGCACGTTTGGGGAGGTGGGCTCACACAGTCAGTTCTAGCACTGACAGAGGACTGGGCAGAGAAGGCATGGTTGAAGCCCTCCGAGGCAGAGGCTGCATCCTCCTGCTCTTCGTTTTCGGTGTCACATTCGATGTCGCTGTCACTGCTCATTCCTGGGAGAAGATGAAGGACATGCTTCGGACACGGCCCAGCTGCAACGAAGCCCAAAAAGCCAGAAGCCACAGGGCAAAAAACAAATCATGGCAGTAAGACTGATGTAGCTGGAGCATTAGACTCTCTCACACGTAAGAGTTACCAGTATCATGTACCAAGTGCTGGCAGGAGAGTAAGAAAGGAGCAGCACATTCAGAGCTGAAGGCATCTTACCAAAGAGCTAAGGAATGGGACAGAACAGCAGGTACCAGCTTTGGAAACAGCCCAACAGCACTGCACAGCTCAGCTCAAGAGAAGCAGTTCCAGTGTGTCACCACCTGAGCACAGACTCAGGTGGCCACAGTTCCTTGCTGTCAGAGCCCACTCCCCTGCCAGCTGCTCAGTTGGCCTCTACAAGTAGGGCTTTTTTTAAGAGCTGGGAGGCAGCAGGAGCCAGAGAGGGGATACACCAGCAGACCCTGCAAGCAGCAATAATCTATCCACGCACACAAAAAGAACAACAGCTGCCGATAATCCAGGTGGCTTCTTTTGTTTTGCCAGACCCCAAGCTAGCACTGACAGCAGGGGACTCTGTGCCTGCTGTGCAGGTCTGCAGGTGACAAAAGGGCTTTGCCCTGTTTACTTCTTCAGAGCTGATACTCATTGCTAAGAAAAAGCAAGTCGTTAAGCGAGGTGCCTACTCTACTGTAGTTTCTCCTTTCTGAAAGGATTAAAAAAAAAAAAGCTGTAATATTTGTTTCCTGGGGTTTTTAACAATGAAGTATTTCAATTTTTAAACCATTTTCCTATTGGGCTCTCTGCTATAATAGGAGAGCTGCGGGAGCGCATCACGATCATGCTGCAGTGACTAAGAGCAGGAATTCAGTTTTGTCACTGAGAGACCTTCTGTAAATGCCAACTCCTACACAGTACTGCACACTGCAGATAGAGATGGATGCTGGCACCTTAATATAGGCTTTGCGCTACAATTCAGTCATTGAAATTCAAATGAGTGCAGGGGTGGAAGGCAGGAGAGTTTGAGCAAGATAAGAAAAACTCTTCTACGTGGACTTTCAAAAACAAAAAAAGAAAGCCACTAATATTTTTTTCCAGTGTGGAAAGGATGCAGGAAGGGAGGGGGGGGAAAGTTTCCTCCAAGTATCTAAGGAAACTGACTTACGTACAACACCTGACACAAATGAAACGTTGGAGAGATTCTAGTGCCCACACGGAGGTGGTTACCAACGTGGGTTTGTCCCTGAGGGCAGAGAGCTTAAAAGCCAAGGTCACTGGCTACCGTTTTAATTGGATAAGCAAAGTATTCTTAAGGCCCTCAACCGCAAAAGAAAGGCCTGGGGACATAACAGTCCACAGGAAAGGACCTGACCACATAACGTTATCTGCCAGGTCTTCACCTCCTGCTGAAGCATGACATCAGTAGTTCACAGATAAGGCTGAGAGAGATTTCTCCCCTCATTCAGGTTTATATTGGAGCTGCCAAACTTTACAGCCAAGTTCATCAGCCATGAAGACAGGTTTGGACTTCTGCTGCTTGAGGTTTTTTTCTCCCCTCTTTTTCTTTCGCCTTCAAGCTATTTCCGTTGTAGGAATGGATCATTACAGACTGGGGTGTTGTCACACTGCATTTGCCCTCTACAACATCCAATTTACCTTCCTCAGGCCCCGCAGAAGCTCCTTCAGAAAGCAAACCCTGCAGTTCACCGGTTTCCAAGTTGTTTTCCAGACCACCTGTCTGTGCTCCTTCCGTACGACATCCTTTGGAATTAGATCTTAAGAACGAACACAGGACAAACACAACCCCCCCACAGTTAGAAATTCAGCTCTAATCCAGCTAGACAAACAAATCCTTTTAGAGCACTACATCTAGTTTTACTCGCTGTTTCAGCCTCTCATGTATTCAGCTTTGATTGATTCAGGAATATTTCAAACAAACAACAAACGGCCTGGAAAAGTTTACGATGTGTGCTTTCCACAAGAAACCCAACCCAACTACCGAGTGCTCCACTGCACTTCGTTAGCCAACAGGGAGTGACTCTGACATTGCTGACAAGTAGAGTCACAGTGAAAAATACTGCAGTAAGAGGAAAAAAAGAAGCACGAAGGCCTTACCCTAGGGCACCACCTTTTCTGGCCTTCTCTAAGCCACTTAAGCCAGAAATTCCCACATCGGAATCTGAACCTTCACAAGATCTCTCCTCTGGCTTGGACTGTGCCTCAGAAGTGTTGCTGCTAGCCAGGGGCCTGGAGGAGTGATGCCGACTGCTCAGCTTTGAACTCCCTAGGCCACCTAAAGGAAGAGAGAGAGACTCAAAGCACATCCAGCCTGATTTCACAGAGGACTCAATGTCCAGTTTGGGTCAAACACACGTGTACACAAATGCCCCCTGCACCACTTCCCTCTGAACACACAGCTGTGGGTTCTGATGGGAGTACGGATCATTCCTTCCCTGTCTCGCGCAGCTATCTACTACTCACCTTCTACCCCACAGACACCCTCTGCACTGACATGTTCCCCAGCTAGAGATGTGAAATCATCTGGCCGCAGTGAGGCAGCTTTTCTAGTCTTGGGCAAGAAGGTGAAGCTGGTTGGTTTTTATCCCCAGTATAAAAAGTGCCTGAACATCTTCGGAGATCCCGAGTCGCAAGTAACACAAACACACTGATGGGCTACCTTCCCAGCTATCCAAAAAGGTAACCAGATTTGAGAGAGGATCACAGAATCACAGACTGTCAGGGATTGGAAGGGACCTCAAAAGATCACCCAGTCCAATCCGCCTGCCACAGCAGGATCCCCTAGATCCAGTCACACAGGAACAGGACAGGCAGGTTTAATCATCTCCAGAGGAGACTCCACCCCACCCTGGGCAGCCCCTTCCAGTGCTCTGGCACCCTCACTGGGAAGAAGTTTCTTCTCATCTTGATGTGGAACCTCCTCTGTTCCAGCTGACACCCAGTGCCCCTTGTCCTAGCATTGGGTGCCACTGAGCAGAGCCTGGCTCCTTCCTCCTGACACCCGCCCTTTCCATACTGATTAAGTCATGAGGTCACCCCTCACTCTCCTTTTATCCAAGCTCAAGAGACCCAACTCCCTCAGCCTTTCCTCAGCAGGGAGGAGCTCCACTCCAGTTTCACAGAAGTGCTGGCTGCCAAGCAAAGGAATTCTCGAGCAGCTTTTGTACAACTGATGCTAAGCTGGACCCCATCACACAAGTAGAGCTAAGAGCTTATTTACCTTCCGAAGTTTGAGTGTCTCCCTTCAAGCGAAGGCTGCTGTCCCCACAGTCCATAGCTCTTCGTAAGGACAGACTACCAGCTGCTCCAGAGCGAATAGGTTTGGGAGAATTACTTTTCTTACTTGCAGCTGCAAAAATATTTTAAGAAGTGACAAGTGTTCAGCCCAACTGCTGCAGCCTTCCGTCTCTGTCTTTAAGTAAAGATCCCTGTTAGTTTCACTGCTCATTAACTCACAATGACACACAAAAACCCTTCCACCCCCTTCCTGTCAAAGGTGTGGGCTAGAGAGAAGCTACCAACGTGGCCAAGTCTACACAAGCACTACTTATCTGCCTTACACACCAAGGCATCCTTCACAAAGCCATCGTTCAGAATGCTTCCACCATCATGGAGTTATGAAGGGAAAGGACAGCCCAACCTTCCCCCCCAGAGCAGTTAGATTTGCAGTCTGGTGTATTAAAGGATGCTGAAAGCAGGAGGGAAAGGACTCATCCCACTTGCTACTTCAGTTTTGATGCTTTTACCAAGAAGGACTGAAAGCAGTTTCAGTGACGCACTCAAAGGCAACGCAGGTTTCTGTTCCTGGAGTCTTACAGGTCTATTCCCAGAAGCCTAGGTGTGCTGAACTCAAACAACTGATGCCTGCAAAGGTGACATTTAAATCCCCTTCTCCTACGTACTTACAATTCCTTATGTAACAACTGGTCACGGAAGACTTTGTCAGTAGTTCCATTCCTATTTCTTGCAGCTTGCTGCAGCTTTCTGTCCCGCAGGCAGCTAAAGCCCCTTGTTCAATGGAGAAGAAGCTGGGCTGTCCGTCACTGGAGCCAGCGTTGCTGCTTCTCACTTCTGAGAGCTGGTTTTTTACGTCAGACATTTTGCTTCGAACTTCAGCCATCTGAGTTTTAAGTCTTTTCAGCATCTTCAAGTCAGGTGGCACGCGCCACATCGCCTGGTGCCTCCGCTGATCCCGGTCTTTAAGAGAATAGGATGATGCTTGGCCAAAAGAAACGTTAAAGAACACAACAGGTAACTAAAATTCTCACATCCACACATCTAGCAAGTCATTCCCTGCCTGCCCTGAGGAAGGACACTAAAGCTGCTCACTGGAAGAGGCAAAGCTCTCACTGCTGCTGCAAGAGCTCTGACCACCACAGAGCTGCTACAGGCAATCAGGCTTGCGAGTTCCAGTTAATTCCTTACATGTTTTTACAAAACGTGTTGAGTGTGTGGGTAAGATTCCCATACCACCAACACAGCACATTAACAGCAAGAGCTACATATAGAACTCTGAGAAATCTGGACCTAGGGAAGGAATTCCCTCAAGAACCTCGCACCAGGTCAAGTAGTTAATACCCGAGTAAGCCCACACGCTGCTCAGCCAGAATTAGATCGACTCTGATGTCTGTTTGAAGAGTTATAAATTCTCCAAGTGTTTCATGGTCAATTCAGCCCTGCAGAACTGTAAAGCCAAGCGGCTCTTAGAAACCTTCACCTGAAGAGGTGAAGTCTGACAAACTCCAAACATACCAGCAGCTCTCCTTGAGCAGACCAACTTGAATAAGCTCTGGGAACAGTCAAGCCAGAAGGGAATTCAGCAAAGCGAGTAGTTTTTCAGCTGTGCAGCTGAAGATGAGCAGGAAGTCATTCAGCACAAGAGCTGAATCTCGCTGGAGAAGTAGAGCACAAAGCACAAGACCCCCACCCCCCCCAGCTTAAGGACCTTTTGTCTAGGCCTTTCTCCAAGCAAAATAGACTTTACAGTCATGTGCTGCCTCCCCTTTTGATACTTGTGGAAGCAACTTCCATTTTTGGGAATATGGATTACATTCAGCTGAAAACCCATCCGAGCGCTTACGTGACTGCATTTCACAAGCTAATCACAAAGGAACAAAGAGTCTGAGCTGCCTTTCAGATTCCACGCCACTAATGTCACCACTGCAGCACAAGCAAAGCATTGATTCTGGCAAGTCATAGAATCCTCATGGCTGGAAAGGACCTGCATCCCTCATCCCAGCATCTGCTGAACTCCTAGACCTTAGCCTCAAGTGCTCTATCATTTTTAAATGCCTCCAGGGATGGTGACTCCACCACCTGCCTGGGCAGCCTGTTCCAGAGCCCAACCACTCTCTCAGGAAAGACTTCTGCCTAAGATCCAGTCTAACCCTCCCCTGATGCAGCTTGAGGCCATTTCCACTTATCCTATCATTAGTTATTTGGGAGAAGAGAGCAGCACCAGCCTCACTACAACCTCCTTTGAAGTAGTTGTAGAAAGCAATAAACTCTCCTCTCAGCCTCCTATTCTCTGGACCACTTTTTTTCCTTCTCTTCTATTCAGTCACCAAATGGTTGGCTCAGAATGACCTGGCAGTCCTGGGCCAGTTAGCTCCAAACAGGCATTAATCATGGGAACTGCACTGCTGAGGCGCCGTTCAGTTCCTCACTAAGATGACAGGAGAAATAAGCAACCTCCAGTGATGGCCACGGGTGCCAGAAGCACCTGTTATCCTGCTTTTGCTGCATGTGCACCCTGTTGCTGTTCTCAGCTGAAGGCTCCTAACTGAGACACCACCACTCCAAGTTTAATTATTTCAGTACCATCACTATTTTTGGCTCCTGGCATTTTGATCCCTTTTTCTCCAGCAAGCACTCACACAGGGCTTTTCCACAGCCTTACTACTGCATGTTCATCAAATACCTTCTTCACAAGGACCTAACCTCCAGGGCTTATCATCAGTAAACATTGTGCTCCTGGTACTCTCAGCCCCTACGGGCACACCCTGTTGAAGCGAGAGGTCTGACTGAAGCTGATAGCTGCTTTGCTGTGTTTTATCTATCTAGAAAAGGCCTTCTCTTGCATCTCCCACAGCTGCAATCCCACAAACTGCACCAGCTCTGCCTCCAGAAGGCTGGGCACAGCCAGGCAGCTCAGTCAGCCCTGAGAAGACCCTCAATACTGTTTTCAGTTGAGTCATCCAGCGTTCTCAAGCTGGAGTCAACCACTAAGACCTAGTGAAAGATGTACTGGAGCAGGCAGTGAGATGCAGCAGCATCCTGATGAGGACAGCAGAGTTGAGCTGTCAACGACCAGAACAGCCTGCCACTCTCTTTTCCACTTCCCTCCTCAATTCTGCATTTGCCTCTGTGACTGCATTCTCAGGGGTACGTTCAAGTTGAAATTAAATTATCTGATGTAGGATATACACTTACGTCTGTTCTGCAGGAGAGAGGCTGGTGGACGTGGCTGAAGGCCCCAAAAGTTTTCCATCCCATTTCTGTCTTTGAGATCCAACAAGTGGATTAAAATTAAGGGATCTAGATCGAGTAAACTGGTAGTGGTTGTTGAGCCTAGGGCACCTCCTCCCCTCCTCGAAGGTCTTCCTCTCACACCGGTGTAGCTATGGCTAGTACCTAAGGAAGAGTTACAGGGAGAGAGTGTGCATACACGTGAGGCCCTGCACAAAGACAGTTCTGCAAGGCAAACGAGGACTGAAAACATTCCAAGAGACTTAACAAGACATCAGTACTATTTTAGAGACTAAGGGGTTCTGAAAACAACCAGAGAGGCTTCTAGCTACAAATTTATGCTGATTTGGGGGTATTTCTCTTCATATATTTACGTAAAACTCTTAATGAATAGACTGGAGAACACATCTGTACACAGAGCATCAGCTCTGAAGAAGTCCAGATCAGCTTTCTAGGAGCCCCCTGCCAATCAGATTTAGGGAGGGAGGGAGGGGATCTTCAGTTGCATTTTTCCTCTGTGTTGTGGTGCTTCCATCACACAGCAGCTAAGGCACTCAAGAGGTGAAGAGAATCTTCAGAGAAAATAGTTCAATCTGTGAGATTAGAACTGCACAGTCAGCAAAAGTCCTCTTCTCCCAACAGACAGGTGACACTACTGACACAGACTGGAAAACCAGGGAGGATGCAGGAAGCTCAGCAACTGAGGCAGCTTTTACAGACACTGAAATACTACTTTGAAAGCTCCTAACCAAAGGCTCTTCCTACACCACTGTGCTTCCACTCTCAAGGTTATCCTTGCAGCAAGAAGCAGGCATCTCTCCCTCACAGGGAGTTCTCAATACATTCTGAAACAGCAACTAAAAGCAGGAGAGGTATGGAATTCCATCTTCCAAGTCTGAGCAGAATTCCACAGCAGCACAACCACTGCTTCAGTTACTGCCACTGCTGGTAACTTTGCTGTAGATAAAGATGTTCTGTAGACATCTATCATTTCAGAATCTGCAGCTACACTGAGCTGTAATAATCTCGAGGCCGCAAGAGATCTTCAAAAGCCCCTTTTCCTAACTGCCTTTCAACAGGATTTCTGCTTGACTGGGAAAGATTCTTCATTCCCTCCACGTACGCCAGCTTCTACGGCACGCTAAAACCTGAGTGCACGCGTCACAAATTCCGAGGCCAGAGACATCAGTTAAATAAAAGCAAAATCACTTGCAGCTGGAACAGAACAGGGTTCAAAGAGGCAGAGAATCCCCCTGCAAACTTGCAAACAATTTTTTGAAAAAAATCAATCACATTCAGAAGATTCTCCCCTTTTTTTATTGAGCCAATGAAAGGTTTCTGCTACACTGCAATCATCAGTACAAACCACATGATGCAGCAGGGCCAAAAATAGAAATGCCTGCAGAACACGTAGCTTTGTGTGGCTTCCAAGAAGAACAGCGGAAGGAATCCAGCAGGGTTGTGCATAAATGGGAATTGGGAAGGCTGGTTTTCGTACCTGATGCTCCAGGAGCAGCAGCGGCTGCTGCATCCTCCATGAGGTCTCCTTCTTCCAACTCCATGTTACTGCTATATTCCACATCATTTTCTCCAGACCTTGGGAGATGAATGGGTGGGAGAAGGAGAACAGAGTTAATAGCCTGCTTCAGCTCCAGTTAAATGTTAACAAAGCACCAGAGAGAGGGTGCTCTGCATTCTAAGCTACACAAACAGAACCAACCAGAGGGTGTTAATTACATGACTGACTCGCTAAGCAGGAGTCCCAGAGTGCATGTGTGTATCTAGACTGCAAAACCCAGTCCTGCAGATTCCTGTACTTGGGTGTGTTCCAACATATCCTCAGGTGTTCATAAAGATTCTAGAATCTGACATCATCTCAGCTCAGTACCTCAAATCATGTAGTTTAAGAAACTGTCATTATCACTCTCCTACTACTGCAACACTTGCTGTAACAAAAGACATTTGAACTAGGAAGTTTCTTAATAGTGTTCTGGGAAAGAACGTTCCTGGGCTCCCACCTGTCAAAGACAATAGTACAGTAAACTGAAGAAAGCAACAAGACAGTAACTAGCTAACTGAAACTCCAGTGTTCAGTGTTAACTACATCAGTTCCAGCCAAGGAAACTCCCCTCTCTGTGCACTGGGACACACTCCTCTCCAATAATGCGATGTAGCAAGTGAATCAGTCTGCACTGGGGTTTGGATGATTATCCTGGAAGATAAAGTGATGATCTGAAAGGCATCTGAAGTTACTTACATGGTTTCTTCATCAATATCGTTTTCTTCAGTGTTACTAGTTGCTGTGGAACTCGCTGAAGAGCTGCTACCATCAAGGTGGTTCACCTCATCTTCTCCAGCAAGATCTATGTCCAAGTCACCATCAGAGAGCTCATGCTACAGCAAAACCAGGACAAGCGTTTATAAAGGAAGCGTTTCAGCAGCACTTTGATGCATTCACCAAAAGCTATGAACAGAAAGTCCTTCTCCCCAGTGTCACGCTATCATACAGGAGCTGGGAGGGTCTCCAAGCACAATAAAGGCTGCTAACAAACAGAGCAGCTGGATTTCTCAGCTGCAGCTTGGAAGCTTTTTTTTGTGGTGGGATCTATCGGCTCTGTTCTGGAACAACTCTCTAGTATCATCTCTCTTTGCCAGCTCTCAAACGTGTGATCTACTTCCATAGAGAGGATACCAAATCCCATTTACAATTCAGAAGCTCACCTATCCCATCATCAAAAGCTACAAGTAACCAAAGAGGCAGCCAAAGCGACAATTCTTACACTGAAGTCTTCATTCTGGATCTTCTCATCCTCCTCTTCCTTGCTCTCTCGCACTAGTGCTGGAGCAGCAACACTCTCCAGCAGAGCTTCGGTGCTTTGTCCGGATTTCTTTGACCTTGTTTCTGGACCATCATCGTTCTGGGGACTAAGATGAGTGTCTGGTGGTGAAACGCCTCGTGATTTCTGAGTCCGGGAAAGCTCAATCGCCAGCCTCTTAAATATCAGAAGGATACACAGAAACACACAGAGACACCAGTGAAGCAGCAGCATCAATACAAGGGAACATCCATACTTGATGGGATGGGTTTTGTTATTGCTAACACCAAACTCCCAAGAGCAACCCAAATGAATACAGCTGCCTGACACAAGCACTGTAACCCAAACCAGACAGTCAGCAAAGGCTGATTTTACACCAATACCCATCCCACTTACTTCTTTAAGGTTGTTGATTTGTTGGATGTAACTCGTCTGAGCTGCTTCCAGCTGAGCTATGTACCAGTGCTGATCCCGGCACTTCTGGAAGAAGGTTGGCGAGCGCACTTGGAACCTTGAAGGAACATCAGGAGAAGGGGTTTTCGTAGGTTGGTTGCTTTGGGTTTGCTTTTGCCCCCCCAACTCTTTCAGCAGTAGGCGTTATCCTTCATGAAGCGACAGCAGAACCATTACTCACCTTAGGATCACAGTGTCATTTTGCCTGTTTAAGTAGCCTTCGTTAGCTAGCAAGTCCAAACGGAAGAATCTGTTGTAGCCCCAACATTCTCCGACTTCAAAATCCGACGCAAACTCTCGTATTATGTTTTTGGTGGGATCGTTGGTGGACTGGTGAACCATTTCAACACGATACTCATACCTACAAGGGGTAAGATCACAGGTACTGACCCCGCAATAATGAAGAAGGCATCAAGTTGAACATAAGTGCTCTTCCTGGAAGTGGCTGTGTCCAGCTGAGGAGCTGACTCAACGCTGACATTTCACTGAGCACTTACATAAACAGCACCAGGGCAAAGAAAGCACAAACAGGGAGCAGAGCAGTAACCAGCGCTCGGGCTGAGCACCAGGAAAAGATATCCTTATCAGCTGTTTTGCCAGGCTGCTCTGTATCTCCAGAGAGACACCAAACAACTACTGGAAAACATTATCCTTGGGCACAACCCAACAGACATCTCTCAATTCTTCTCCAGAGGGCTCTGTACAAGTCCAGAGCAACACTTCAGACCACAAGGTCCGTCTCTGCAGAGCTCTCCAGATGCTCTGCTGACAGAACAAGCCAGTTGCTAGTACTACAGGTTTGCTTACTTAGATGTCTCAGGCAATCCAGCTGACAGCTCCAAGAACACAGACAGGTAGTAGCCCCGTACTACTCCGTTTCCATCCTTGAAATAAGAGAGAGATAAATTGATTAGAAACCAATTTCAAAAACCCCAGAACACACAACACCCAGATAAACCCTTGACATTTAAGAAGCAGCTTCAACCAACACAGGGTCTGCAGCAGCAGCCTGCTTTGCACGCCAGTTCTTTTAGTCTTCTGTGACCTGGAACTCTTAGTGCAACTTGAACTGTTGTGGAGTTTGCACCTGGACCCACATCTGCAGCGCTGGTATTCCAGATGTAAATCTCAATGGAGTAATTAAAGCTCTGGTTTAACATCTTAGGGGGTTCCATTAAGTGGAAGAGTGACTACACAAACACTCATCAATGTTATTTAACACAGAGAAAAAGCTCATAAAATCTACTTGGCAGTTTATTACAGTCCAATTCTTCTCTAATTCTCCATGTGAAAACAGCTCAGGTTAAACATTAGTTCTCAAATCTTTTACGTACAGCTGCATTTCAAAACCACTTCATGTTTGAAGGAAAAGCAATTTCTTTAGGAAAAAAAAACATGCAACATGAAAAAGTTCGGTCAGTAAAGTGAGAAACAATATTAGAATCACCAGAAATTGAGGAGAAACATGGAAAACCTCCACCGTACTCACCTTGGTCAAGGAGGAGGAACGGCTCACCCTGAATCCTCTAGGTTGAAAAAACATTTCAACTCACCATTTAAACCATCAATGTTAGTGCCCTCTGACAGCACAGCTGATACAGCCAACCCTGAGTTCACAGTACTCAGAAAGCTTACAGGGGTTCCACCTCTGCACTGCAAGAACACAGTTCTGTGTACTCGTGGGCTTAACGGATTAACCCCGTTCTCCGAAGATGCCGTGTAAATCCCTAACAAACACAACCTGTGTGCCACCCCGAACACCCAAACACAGCTCAGCAGCAGCCAGAGCTGTCCTGAAGCACTGAGCAGAGCAGTGGAGTGCAAACAGATCCCACCTTGCAGGTTAACTTTCCATCAGAACCCAGAATCCTCCAGACATCTGAATACCCAGCCCAGGAAAGGGCACTGCTGTGATAGCGATGATTTTGTCAGCATCTGAGAACGGGATGCACTCCCTTGTCTCCTCCCACCTTCCCAAGCAAATACTAATCATCAACACAAACACAGTAAACGATTCTACACCTCAATTCTGCAAGAAAGTTCTGGAGCAACCATTCAGACAGACAACAAGAGTGATGAATAGCTCTATGTTCCTCTGGCGCACTGCTAAGAGCCATACGCAATAGCTTTGAAACAGCTGATGAACTGTACTGACAGCTTCATGCTGGATATCTAGAGGCATGAGGAAGAAACATCCAGTGGCTGTCCATCAACTCTACACCCTTACCCCATTCTTTTCACGCAGCTTTTTATAGACAACATTAATAAAGAAGAGACTAGCTACAGGTTCCTCTATGAGAGAGGCACAGGAATACTGGTTAAGCGTTTCAGATGGCAAAGATCAGGGAAAGAACAGTTGAAAATACAACTCACCGGATAAACTTTTAATCTCCAGCAGAGTCCTGACACTTGAAGAGGGGGACTGTAAACAGGATCTGCTCGCTGACGCAACGTACTATTGAGAAAGGAGGAAAAGAAAACATGGGCGATTAGACATAGCAAAACTCTCCAAGAAACAGCTGCATAAACAGGGCCAGGGGCAGGGTCCTACATTTTGGCCACAGTAACCCCCAGCCCAGCTACAGACTGGGGGATGAGTGGCTGGAGAGCAGCCTGGCAGAGAGGGACCTGGCAGCACAGTCGACAACCGACTAAACAGGAGCCAGCAGGGTGCCCAGGTGGCACAAAAGGCCAATGGCATCCTGGCTTTGGTCAGCAATAGTGTGGCCAGCAGGACTAGGGACGGAACTCTCCCTCTGTACCGAGCAGTGGTGAGGCCTCCCCTCAAGTACTGGGGGCAGTTCTGGGCCGCTCACTTTAAAAAAAAGAGATTGAGGGGCTGGAGTGTGGCCAGAAGACCACTGAGGCTGGCAAAGGGACTAGAGGAAAAGTCTGATGAGGAGAGGCTGAGGCTAAGGGTGTTTAACCCGGAAAAGACTTAGGGGGAACCTTATGCTCTATAACTACCTGAAGGGAAGTTATAGAAAGGTGGGGGTCAGGCTCTTCTCCCAGGCAACTACCAACAGGACGAGAGGACAGGGCCTGAAGCTGCCAGGGGAGGATTATGTTGAGTGTTAGGAAGCCCTTCCTCACCAAACCAGTGTTTAGATATTCGACTGGACTGCCCAGGGCAGTGGTTGAGTCCCCATCCCTGGAGGTGTTTAAGCACAGCCTGGCTGTGGCCCTTAGTGCTCTTGTCTGGCTGATGTGGTGATGTCAGGGCATAGGCTGGGCTGGATGAGCTCAGAGGGCTTTTCCAGCCTCAATGGTTCTATGTAAAGACTTGTATTCCTACACTCTGGAACCATCCTTGCTGCACCGAGCATGCAGTAGCATCAAGCCCCTGTAAAACATCACATGCCCATCCATCCAAACATCCCTTCCAAATTACTCAAGAGCTTTTACAATAAGAAACAACATAATTTGCCTTAAATCTTCGTTCAGCTGGGGTTAACCATTCACTCAGCTAACAAGCTTTTTGATTGAACTCCTACAGCTTAGGAGCTTCAGATCTAACAGAGATCTGTAGAGGCTGTTGTGTGGTATAAAAAAAAACAGCTTAGGAGCTTCATAATGAACAGTTATCTGCAGAGATTATTCTGTGTTTTGAAGAAGAGTGCTCGTGTACAGAAGAAACCAAACCCTCCCCCATGTTCACAATGATTTAAGATGCGTTCCTACCTTTGTTTATTCTTTATTCCTACCTGAAGTTTTCCAAGACGAATGTTGTCGAGTCGTAGGCTGGAACCAATTCACTGGAAGTAGAAAAAAAACCCCAAACTCTAACCATTACAGTTGGATAACAATGATGGTAAAAATTCCAACACTTGGAAGCTTCAGAAGCAATTAAGATGATTTAGGTTCACTGGATCTGCTTTCATCAGGACTACACGGAGGTATCGGAATACTCTGAAAATCCCATTTACAAGCCTTCGCCCCAGTACCTCTCCATGGGGCTTCACATCACAAACCTTATCTTGTGTGTTAGGAAGGAAAAAGCAACCAGAAGTGTTTAAGAGGATTTGTTCTTTCACCTGTGAAGGCTAATAAGCTCTTAATAGAGGGAATTTTTAATCAAAGCAGCCTTAGTTCTAGAAAGGATGAAACTACTGCGGGGCTGAAAGCACCAAGTTTAAATGGGTTGTGTTTCTGAGCAGAAGCCACCTTACTGCCTCTGGAAAATGAAGTCTCCTTTAAACTCTCCTCAGAGAGGTATTTGATTCTTCTTTTTGGAAAACACGTGAGGAGAACTGCTCTGACACTACATTTAAAAAGCAGCCAAGACCTATTTTTCCTGCAGAACACAATGATTTGAAGAATTCTTCCACAATTTCTTCTGCTTTGCTTTCTGGAGATGCTTTTCAGCAGCACTAGCAACATTCTCTCTATGAAGAGCTGTGCTCTGAAGTCTCTGAAGTGATTTTGAACTGTGAATGTGAATTACTCAGAATGAAGGTGACCTGCAGAGGTATCTCCTGAGAGCCCTGCAATTATACACCGACTGACCCAATAATCAGAGAAGGACAAATCAGTAAACGGAGGGTAAAAGAGGAAAAAATACCCCTCTTCAGCTGGAACCCACTGTTCTGACTCCTCAGCGGGGACCACAGACATAAAATAAGTCCTGCTGGAACAGAAAAGCCTACTTGCAGTGACTAAGCTAAGCAGTTTATCATTTTCAGCACATAAGCCTGGACTCAAATCAAGTTGAACACAGAAAGGGAGTGAATCAGGTTATGCTACAGATGACCACAGCTCTTAGAGCTCCCGAATCCACTTCTCTAGAAGTGGGTATCAGGCAAATTCACCTGTGACCTTTCCAACAGCCACCTACCACTCACTCCTTCAAACCCACAGATTAAAATAGAGGGGATTTCTCTGTCCCAGTTTCACAAAGGAATAACAGAAGACTACAAGAACACACCTACCCGCCAGGCTCACTGCAACACCCTCCTCCACACCATGGCACAGGAAAGTGGAAGATACCCTCCTTTAAGGTACTTCAAGCATTTTTTAACAAGCAAACCAACCCTTCATGAAGTTCAAACAACAGATAAGAAACACAGTGCTTACCTCGTGAAGTCTGGGGGGACAGGGGTAGTGACGAATGAGGCCATAGGCTTCCGATGAACCTGCTGGAACATCATCAGGATCTCTGAACTCTTGGATATCAGCTCACTCTTACTGCATGACCGTAACTACAGGGGAAAAACAAACCCAAGAAGGTCAATCCTGGTGTCATTAGGAGAAACCACAGGGTTTAACCACTTTGGCTTTTGCATCTTCAGAAAGGTAAGCCACAACACAAAGGAAAATGAAGCCTGGAGGGTTGTTTGGTTGAGGGTAATCTCCCCTTGTATTTTTAGGAGGGTTTACTTCCCTTAAACTGTCAAGGCTAAGAATTTGCCTCTGATACTCATGCGCTCTAATGTTTGTTAGTAAGCTCAAGCACGTGTGACACTGAACTGTGTGTGATACTGCTCGGGGGGGATTCTTCAGTTTTTCAAGCTGCAGAAGACCTCTCAACATCTTTACAAGACACACTTGTTTTTAAATAGAAATTCTGCAACTTAAGGCCAATCAAACGAAAAGAAACCCTCAAGAAATCCCCATCAGTTCATTGTTTAAAAATCACTGAAAGGCTGGCTGAGGAGGGACCTGTGTGACAACATTCCAGCTCTTTTTGTAATCACCTGATGTTCTACTTCTTGAAGCAGGGATTCCAGAAGTTCTGTTTCTTGAGTAAGTGATGTCTTCTGACCTGGTTAAAGGCAAGACAACGTGTTGAAAGAGAAGACAAACTCACTGGACCTTAAGAAACCGAGTTCTCTTTTTCCTCCTACCTGAAAGCTGCCCCAGAACCGACTCAGGTAAAGGATTTCTAAATATACCAAGGTTGATTGAGAAAGCATTTGGAAAGCAAGCTGACGGTTTTAATTAGAGCTGTAGTGCAGAATTCACTTGAGGTTATGACAGTAATGAACCATTCTGTGTCCCAGAAATGGCTGAATAAATGTAAAGCAGAACTCAAAACATAATATAACCCCAATTTATATTGGGTTTGGGTTTAAATTACCTTGAAAAGGACTCACACTCACAGGGCAAACAAGTTGCTCAATAAATTTACACTTGGTTAATCTATTCTCCTACTCATTAGAGATGGGGCAAATACCTACCCATTAATGTTATGAGCTTATTCTTCAGCTGAGTGTCTAACCGGGCAATCATCATCTCCACTGCATTCCTGATCTCCCGAACTCGTTCATCCTTGGCACTGCGCACGGCCTCCACGTTCCTCTCCTAGAGCAGGGTCAGGAAAACACGTGAACAAACCCAAGGCCTTCATACCTGTGCATGTTTCACTCACTGACACATGGACTCTGCTCTCAGATCCCAGAAATGCCTACAGCCTCCCAAGAGTCCCTCCAGCCCTAATTTCTCTTCAAAACAATATCCTGGTCTTATTGAAGCGTGAGTGTGCAGAATAAGGAACTAGGAAGGTGGCTTTGCCCAGCTGTACTACCAGCTATTCCTGTTGCTACTTGTAAATATCGTTGACTCCTACTGAACACCTCAGCGTGCCCTCTGCTGGGTGACCACAGGCTGACAGGAAAGCAGAGCATTTCCTGGTAACACAGAGACTTGTCGGGGGGGATTCTTCAGCATCACAGTTTGTAAACACAGCTGACAGTCGCTCTTCTGTAACTTGAGTAGCACAGAAAAGTCACCTTCTTCACAGCAAGAAGGATTTCAACTGTGCTCATCACCCTGGAAGGTGAAGGCTACAATCTTCTCAGCATTTTACAAATACCCCTGTCCACAGGCAAACAACTACCTGAGTCAGGCAACAGGCAAACAGCATGCAGAAACTTGTTTAAAAAATACCCAACCCTTATTTTATTTGCACAAAGAACATAACAGCATCCAGCTGAATTCATAGATTCCTAGAACGGGTCAGGTCAGAAGGGACCTCCAAGATCATCTAGTTCCAACCCCCCTGCCATGAGTGGGGACACCCCCCATTAGACCAGGCTGTTCAAGGCCTCAGCCAATCTGGCCTTGAACACTTCCAGGGAGGGGGCAGCCACAACCTCCCTGGACAACCTGGTCCAGTGTCTCAGCACCCTCACTGTGAAGAATTTCCTTCTGACTTCCAGTCTAAACCTCCCCTCTTCCAGCTGGAAACCATTCCCCCTGCTCCTACCACTCCAAGCCCTTGGAAACAGCCCTTCCCCAGTTTTCCTGTAGCTGCCTTCAGGTACTGGAAGGCCACTATAAGAACTGAAAACTACTCCTTGCTAGAACACAAGAAACTGTTGAACTGTGGAAATCCCACCGAAACTGCCAGACTGACTGCTGCACTTGGCAGCATTCAGGTGCCCAACCCCATAAGGAATTAGAAAAGAGAGATGAACAAACTGCACGTCTCTAACTGGTGGGCTGCCTTCCAGCCCATCCTGTAGGCTCAAATACAGTTTGCTCTCATAAAGAGAGGAGAATAAACTGTATTAAATCACCAAAGAGACCGCACTGCTCTTAAGCGCTGACAAGACAACATCTTTGAAAGACCTGTGCACCTGCAGCGTTTAAAGCAGCACACAGCAGAGGCAATGGATTTCTTACCACTTCCTGCACCAAACTGATCAATTCCATGAGTCTCCTCCTCAGCTTCGCCACTTCTTCGTTTACTTTTGTGACGTGCTGCTCATAGATTTCTGCCAGGGGCTTGAAAGTATGTCCTCCGTGCTGTGAAAGAAAAAGGGGTGGGAGGAGGTGGAGAATAACAGAGCATCTCATTTTAACTTCTTTCCACTCCTATTAAATTACTGAGAGGAAGAAAGCCTCCTCATGCATCACTCACTTTGGAAGGGTTCCAAAGCAGATTGTATGTAGGAAGTCTGTCTTTCACTTCCCTTCATCAGAACTCATGAATTTGGCTTTCATACCATCAAAGCTTCCTGTCAAGAGTTATTTGGAGTCTCAACAGCCCTCCAAAAATAAACTGCTTCATTCACTGTGCAATTCTTTAACAAATCCAATACTGATGGAAAGGTTCCTTCATCTTTATTATTATTATTAAAACATCCTTCTCAAACAATGGCAGCACCCTGTTAACCACCCCTACAGCAAACAGAGACATCAGTCTCACCTCAAAAATACACAGTTGAAGGGAGAATAAACAGCATGATGAATCGTGCTACTACTACAGCTCTGACGATAGCCAAGGATACAGGCCAGGACATAAGTGATCTCTCTTTTCTGAGAAAGAGCTCTTCCTTTGCTCATAAAAACCTCACCACCACCTAAGGACCCCATGAAGTTCATAGCGAGGAAGGCGGTTGTATCTGACCCGCTTTCAGCAGGAACTCAAGCTATAAACAGCAGGCACTGCCTTGCACAATCAACACACAACACAACTGTGGGGTTTGTACAGCAACCCCACAGCCACACCGCTCTGCTGTCAAACAAAGCCCTACCGCAGCAGGGCAAGCGTACGCAGTCTCTTCTTACCATTCCTCCCCAAAGCGCACACTGGTGGCAGATGCACTTCTTACAGGTCCAGCAGAACACACTGAGCTTTTCATGATGATTCTCACACCTTCAACAACAAAACAGACGGGTCATCAAGAGGCAACAGCTACCATCGTTCTGCAAACTCTATTTAACAGTTTTGCTTGGTTTGTTAGCCAGCACTGAGAGCAAAGCACAGAACATCATTGTTCTGCGAGAAGAATTCAGGGAAAACCATAGAATCGAATCATCAAGGTTGGAAAAGACCTTCAAGGTCATCCAGTCCAACAGTCCACCCTACACCCTCAACCACTAACTCAGCTCCTGAAATACCCTGGCTACCCGGTTGTTGAACCCCTCCAGGGACAGTGCCTCCACCCCCTCCTTGAGCAGCCTGTGCCAAGGCCTCCCCACTCTTTCTGGGAAGTTTTTCCTGAGATCCAACTGGACCCCATTTCCTCTGCTCCTATCACCAGTCCCTAGGGAGAAGAGGCCAACCCCTACCTTGCTCCAGCCTCCCTTTAGGTAGCTGTAGACAACAATAAGGACTCCCCTCAGCCACCTCTTCTGCAGTCTGAACAGCCCCAGCTTCCTCAGCCTCTCCCCATCAACCCTGTTCTGCAGAGCCCCATCCAGCCCAGTTGCCCTTCTCTGCCCCCCAACATTTTGCTCAAAACTACTAAGATTACACAGCTCTGACACTCTATCTGCATCCTCCCCCTCCACATCACCAACACCGCACCCCGTCCCTGCAGCCTGATCTGGACACAAGGCAGTGTTGCCTTCTGCTTGCAATTAGTTCAATGAATGTTAGTTGAACCAGGATTCAAACGCCGGTGTGCTGGCACCCAGCTCTGAGATCTGCTTATAGCTGCTGTGCTCAGCACCAGGGATACAGAGCACTAATCTCCAATGGTGCTCTTAGCACTCTCTCGGGAAGTGAAGAAAGAAAAGAGGAAGATAGAGAGAAAATACACTGTTAAACTGGATTTCTACCCAGCAGCTGAAGGGTATCATCCTGGACTCCAGCTCAGGATTCTGGAAGTTACTAATTCACATTAAAACCCTAATCACAGGCTACGTGAAGTAACCACAGAGCTCGTAAGCTTTCTGGACAAACTCAGCTTTGTCATTTCTTACAGGGTCAGGAATGGGATCAATGAACAACCCAAGCACAGAGCTAAATTACACACAGGATTCAGGAACTCAGGGAGGCAGCGCTCACAGAACATATAAGTACTCCCTGTCTATTACTCAGTGTGTTTTTTACACTCCTCTCCTCCAAGTCTCCAGAATTTGTCTTATAACACCTAATAGCTCTGGTAATGGGGCACAACCAGGAGAAAAGCCTGCTGAGAAAGTAATGGCTGTTGCTTCTAGGAAGAGAATCTCTCAGGAAACACAGGTGTTCCAAAGACAAGGAAGGAGAAGGAACAGCAGTAACGTGACAGAGAGCCGTGGCAGTGCCTTCCATGGGACTCTGTGTTTCCTTTGATCTCAAACTGGGTTTATCAATTGCATTTTCACAAGCAACTACAGGACATCTTTTCAGAACAGCTTCCCTGCTTTCATGTGCTGACATACCAGATCAGCACCCACAGTCTTAATGGGACATAATGGGGCTGGCAAATGAGCCAGAGCCACGGAGAGAAGGCTTTTCTTTCAGACTCTGGTCTCCAAGCAGGGCTGAGGGCATTAAGAAGTTTTACAGCCCCTCATGTTTTCAACATCTCTCATTTTAACCGCATTGAGTCAAACTAGAACAGCAGTTGTTCTCCAGGCACAGATCCCAGAGACCTTTTCTCATTCCACCGCATACAACGGCAAAGAACCCCAGCTTAGAGCACATTTCAGCCTTAAAGTTACCAGTTTACTCCCTGATTTTAAACGAGAGACAATTAAAAGCTCTCTCACACAAGGCAAGCTGCAAAACACTTCACACAAAGAGCACTCCATTTACTTGTCTTTTTCATTCTCCTCGTGCTTGGTGAGATTGCACAGCTGAAGCGTGTCGAGCTGCTGCGTGACCTCTTCCGCCCAACGACAGTTGACAAGCTCTCGTAGCTGCAGTGGGGCTCTGCAAGAAGTAGGGCTAGAGTTAGAGCAAGAACTCAGCTCCGAGAGCTGAAGGAGAAGCAGTGAAATGACTTCAGCTCATGGATTTGACACAAGTGGAAAAGTCACAGGCAAGAAGCTGGAGCTCTATCAGTTGCTTTAGGAAAACTAATAAGAATGGTTTCGGTCCATTTGCTCATTTGAGGCCTGGGGAAAGCAGGAACAACAAGGAACCACCCACACCACCACACAGCACAGTTCTGGGGGGATGCTGCATAATGCTCAGCACATCAATTTGTTTTCAGCGCTGCTTCAATTTCTTCTATGATTCAACCATCCCCAGGACAGCCCTTCAATTATCCCCTCTGTAAAACAGGCACATTCACCCCCTTACAGCATCCTAGAGCTGCTGCTCAAAGACCTGGACAGGTGAACATTACAAGCAGTTCTGCAGAACGGGTTGGTTAGTTGTTTTTAAACACCCTCTCCCTTCCCTTAAGGGGAAAAAAACCCCCATGCTACCTTACAATTTTTGTTCTGGTAGGTACTCAAGAACTAGAAGAGCTATGGGGTGCTAGGGCTTGGGAGATGGCGTGGGGCACCCATCAGAAAGTGCCCAAATTCAAACAGCACTCTGCAGCTACCTCTCAGTGAAATCTGTGATGCATAGAGGATAAAGAAGTACAAATTTCAGAGCAGGAACTGGAGCTCCTGGTCTGCCTCTTGCAAGAGTATCAAGAGTTCTATGCGAACATCATGTCCTACACCAGCCACGTGCACTGAGAACAGCAGCATCACAGGTGAAGAAGAAAGGTCTGGCTTAGCTCATCACAAAACCAGACTGTGAGTATTGAACTAGGAGAAGTTTTTATACTAACAGCAGGCCAGTCTCATAAAATAGACGAATCAAGCTCACAAGTGTAAGGCAACCTGCACCAAAGAAGGATCAATCGAAACAGGCAAACACACCCAATGGCTGATCATTGATTGCTGACATCAGAAGCACCTTACCTACAGTGAGGGCACTGAGCTCTCTGTTCAGTCAGCCAACGCTATGAAGGAGAAAGAAAAAACAGGTTTAAGACACTGTAAGAAAAGAACTGCAAGCAGGTAGCTTCTATCGTTAATTAGGAGTTAGTTCTTTTTATT
The DNA here is from genome assembly GCA_013397515.1 of Upupa epops. Lineage (NCBI taxonomy): Eukaryota > Metazoa > Chordata > Aves > Bucerotiformes > Upupidae > Upupa > Upupa epops. The sequence continues at coordinate 331,376 of VZRI01003174.1, forward strand.
AGCCTCCCTCTGTTTGTTCTTTTATACGAATTTATAACTTCACTGCTCAACCACTCAGTCAGGGAAGAGGCTGCTGTTTGTATCTTAGTAACAAACCCACTTCTCTTTCAATGCCAAACCCCCTTCTGTTAAAATCATTCCGAGTGTTCTGAGGTACCCAGTGTTCCACCGGAAAGCACCCACCTGGCACAGCCTCCCAGAGTCACTGACTAAAGACACAAGCAGCATGTTGGGGAGTCTAAAGCTACCAGTCTTCAAGGTAACTTATTGCTGCCTCTCGAGCTCTTCACACACAGGTTCAACGACCAAACCCACAAGGCCCCTCAGAATGTTTCTCTTCCAGAAGGCTCCAAAGGCAAGCGACTGAGGAAAAAGCTTCACCTGCCCACTACAGCATACAAGTGTAAAAGCTCAGCAGCGGAAGGGTTTATATTTGTCAGCTCACTACTACATTTAGAGAGTCTCATGAATAATCTCTCACCGCCCAGCAACAAGATGTCATCTAACACTCTTAATATGCAGCACCAATCCCTCAGCTAGAGTCCCTGTCAGAGCTTTCAGAGTGAATGATGACTGCTTGTTCCAATCGCTGGAAATACTATCAGAGGTCTGAAACCTCAGCCGAACCTTCTGCCACTACATCAACACATGAGCTGGAACCCAAGTGCTAGACACTGGAAACCACAACCTTAACAAACAAGCTGAGACTCAGGCACTTCCAGCCTGCCACACCAGTTTCTCCCTTGTCCCTATCAGACCAGGCCAGGAAGCAATTAAAAACATCTCCCAGGTGACGAGAGGTGATGGAGACCTCCTAGTGCTCCATACTGACAGGTGCAGCCAGCCTTCCACTCCCATTCCAACTTATGTCTTGCACACAGGCATCACCGCCTCTCAAAAGATGCTGAGAAGACACTGCCTAGCTGTCTCTTGCCAGCAATTACTGCAGATATAATTAGCACCATCAAATGATCCTTCCTTTTAGGAAAAGCACAAAGCAGGAGAAAGGGATCCTTGGAATTCCAGAAGGAGAAAGAAGGAAGCAGGAGAATGCATTCCTGAGACCAGCAGCTTTTAATTTCATACATTTGCAAGAGAAAAAGATCAGCAAACTCACCCGAATACAACTGAAACAGCAGAGCTTGGAGCAGTGAGGACACAGGCGCGCGTCGCGCAGTTTCTCCATACAAATAAAACATCGGAACACTTCGGCGATGCTCTGCAAAGGGCAGATTATCCCCATTGTTAAACCACACATTTCCAACACATCAGAACGGCGTTTGTGTTCCAGGCAGAGAGCCAGGTTCCATCAAGGCAGCCCCATTCCCAAGCGCCGCAGACAGCGCATCGCAGCGCGAGATACTCACACCTCGGCTCTCCTCCCCACTTTCTCCTACACTACACCTGCTCTTAGCACTCGTTTCGTAACACTGTTCTCCTCCAAGGAACACTCTTCTCTGGCTTAGCTTCTTCCAGGTGGCCTTTTCTGAAGCCAAGATATCCCTGCATGTGCTCACCGAACAGTCGCCAGGAAGAACCGTGTGGTACCAGCGGGATTCGAAACCACCCGACGCTAAACTAACCGGGAAGATGGTGAGTGCCCATATGGACTGCGCAAACACGCGCGGCAGGGGCCGAACCGGGCATTTTATTGTACTTGATAGGATTTACCTTCTCTTAAGGTCTACTGTTAGCACCAGCTCCATCATTCCTACCACCCTGGGTGATCAAAACGCAATGTAACCTGGTTTTTGTACTGTACCCGCTCGAAGCGAGAAGGATCCTATCCTTTCCTAGCCCAGCACCCCCTCATCCCTAAGCGAGAAGGGGATCTGGACATGCCAAGCGGCATCTGCTCTCCCTGGTTGATCGATTTTTCACTGGTAGGATTTTTCCTGATGAAGAAGTTCTCCACTCAGCATCGCAGAGGCTTCAGACCTCTTCTGCCCTCAACAACGGGTCCCCGGCAGGTTCTGCAGGGGTGACTACTGGGTTCATTTTGTCCCTAGAGCTGGAATTCCAAGCGGGCGATGCAGCAGGGTGTTCGATTCCCCGACACCACAGCTCCTCCCGCACCTCAGCACCTGCGTTGATGGCTGCAGACCGCCAACACGCACTGGATGCGTTGCCAGGAAGGGCTCTTGGAATCCTTCTCCCGCCTGCCAGCTGTTACAGACCCCGCAGCAACGCGTGGGGCTGCAGGGGGGTTACAGACCCCGCGCCG
>VZRI01003174.1:333846-346068 GCA_013397515.1 Upupa epops
CACCGCTCCGCGCACGCTCACGGCCCGCCCGTAGCGCTCGGCGCCGCCTCCCGCCCAGAGCGGGGCTGTTGGGCGCGGGGTCCGGAAGCGGCGGCGTGATGCCAGTTTGGCGGAGCTGGAGGCCGTTAGGGATCCCCGGTGCGGGGTTGGATCCCGCAGGTGATGGTACCGGCACAGAGACCGTTGTGGCTGATGCGGGTGTCAGCAATAAATCAAGTGCTGCGGAAGGGGGAAGGACCCACCCTGCGCTGATTCGGCTCAGCCGGAGTAAAGGTGACATCAGGCTGTGAGGTGATGGGAGCAGGTGGGTGAAAGGGTCCAGCTGGCTGCAGGTGCCGATAATCACGGTGCCCCTGCCCTTTCCCGCTCTCTTCACACCCTGCTCCTCTTCCCAACCGACTCTCCAAGGACCCCCCGGTTTATCAATGAGTTCTGAACTCTTGCCTTTCCTTTCCTAAGGGACTTCAGCTTCTCTCCTCAATGAGTTCTGAACTCTTGCCTTTCCCTTCCTAAGGGACTCCAGCTTCTGTCCTTCAACTGCCATCATCTGTCACCAAAACTGTAGGAACTTAAACCTCAGGGATCTGGACTCTCTCCCGTGAGACTGAAATAGACATAAAACCACGAAGAAGCCACCGGTTTTATTTCCGTGAAGGTGGTATAAAATCACAGCAGAGATTTTGTGAAGTCTTTGTCCTCAAGAGTTTTTCAGGACACTGCCCTGAGCAGGGGGTTGGACTGGACCCTCTCCAGAGGTCTCTTCCAGCCTGAGCAAGGCCGTAAGGCTGCAAATTTGCTGGACTGTGGAAAAAAAAAACCCCAAGGCAGTTCCCATCAAAGGAAAATTCAAAGGGTCAGGGGGACTGGGTTGAGGGGTGAGGGCAGGGCTCAGGGTCAGCAGTCACGTAAACAAAAGCATAATAATTCCAGGGCCTCTGTCTCCATAGCTCCCATCGTTTATTCAGGAATGTAAGTGCAATTAAGTGGCTTGGGTTGCCTTCAAACTCCACTCAGGAATGTCAGCCCGACAGAAGGTCACAGCACTGCGGATACTCTTCATGAAAGGTCTGGAGGATAACCCTATGAACATCCCAGATAAAACACCAGCGTCCACCTGTTCTGCCTCGGCAGTTCGGCACACAGACACACTGACAGCAAGCCAGCAGAGGAAGCAGACCCCACGGAAGGCACTCGGGAACAACCCAGGAGCAGTGACCGAGGCGCTGGTGTGTCAGATGGGAAAGGGCTGGTTGACGCTCACGCAACTCATTGCACGGTTCCTTGTTTGTCGAGTCCCACGGTAGCAAGGTCTCTCAAGATTTGTGTTCTTGAGTCAGTGACTTCCATACCAGTCTCATCCATCTGCGGAAGACTCAGTGCTGGGCTGTGAGAGAGAAGCCGAGCGTTAACCGAACTCTGTGCTACTTCAGGCTGACAGCAGTCGTTTTCTGACCCAGCCGTGGGGTTAAAGAGACTGAACTCCTGACTTTAAAACGTCCTTGTTTTTAACATCAGCCTGCAAGAACTCAGCAGCACACATCCCAGCCAAGGGTCAGGGCTGACACGGGGAGAGGCAGGGTTCTGGGAGCAGGCTTCAGCATCAGAGCTTTGCTTTTCCAGCCTGGATGCAGACTGCAAAAGCTTGAAGGGTCTGGCGCTGGGACTGGCCTCACCAGACCCGGTTGTGGACATCAGTACAGGGAAACCAAAGTGCAAACATCTGAAGCTGAAGAACCCGCTGTGCGGTTTTGAACCTGATCCCATCACACAAACCACTTTTATACTCGATGGTTTGGAGGGTCTTGTGTGATGTCCTGACACTTCGGGATGTGAAGCGAATCATGGAGCTCTAACACAGCAGCGAATGGGTAACTGGACGGTTTTGTTTCACTGGAAAAGGCTGGATTTCCTCACAGCTTGTGAAATTGTGGCTGCTGAACGGCTTGAAGTCTTAGTTGTTCTCACAACAAAGAGGTGAAATAACTAGATCAGTGGTGCTTCTGACACTCCTGGGGACAGCCAGAAGCGTTTCCTCGGTCGGTGCTTTCAACCTCAGTCTCAAACATTAGAAATAGCAAATATTTGCTTCCTCAGAAATCAGGCCAATGATTAAAATACTTGGAAAGAACCAAATGCCGCTACAATTTACATTACATTTTAAGAACCACCCCCCCGAGTGAGTCTAAAGGAAGATTTTCCAGCAGGAGGGAAGGGAAGATGGCAGAAACTCCCTACAAATCATCTGCAGGCCCGTGGGAAAACAAACCTATTGAATTTGAGATCTGGTGTGGATTAATAACTCGGGTCTGTCAGTAATTAGGTTTTTTCCTTTCTCTAAGTAGGGATAAATGGGCTAAACCAGACAGATTTCCACGGGCACCAGCTCTTCCAGACCCTAAACACAACAGCATCCACTTCAATCCCCCCAAAAGCAAGGAAGAACCCCCGAGACATGGGAACTCCGTGTGGAAGATCACAGGGAAGTCCACATTCTTCACCTAAAAGCAGTAGTGATTCACAGATTCCTGGAATGGGTCAGGTCAGAAGGGACCTTCAAGATCATCTAGTTCCAACCCCCCTGTCATGAGCAGGGACACCCCCCACTAGACCAGGCTGCTCAAGGGCCCAGCCAGTCTGGCCTTGAACACTTCCAGGGAGGGGGCAGCCACAACCTCCCTGGGCAACCTGGTCCAGTGTCTCAGCACCCTCAGTGTGAAGAATTTCCTCCTGACTTCCAGTCTCAACCTCCCCTCTTCCAGCTGGAAACCATTCCCCCTGCTCCTATCACCACAACCCTTGGAAGCAGCCCCTCCCCAGCTTTCCTGTAGAGTCCCCCTTCAGGTACTGGAAGGCTGCTCTAAGATCTCCCCGCTTGGGATTGAAAACAGTGAATTCACTGTGCATCAGACCCACACCCAGGGCTCAGCCTGCCTGGCTGTCGTTTGGCTCTCTCGTAACGGGGGTTAGAGTCTTTTTCTGAAGTTATTTACAGTATCTGCCTTTCTGAAAGTAAAACCTCTTAATTCATTACTCTCTGAAATCTAGATGGCAGCTTGATATGTTTGAACAACACAGGCCTCCTGCAGTTCAATATTTAGAGATGGAAGTCGTGAGAGATTGCTAACATGTACAGAGCTTATTTCTGGGGGCTGGGGGTGTGAGTGGGAGAGCAGCAGGGAACAAATAATAAAGAGAACAGTGGGAAGACTCTTCCTGCAGCATTTACCTTCAGCTGAGCCAGAGCCAGCAGATCCTGAACAAGGAGGCTGAAAATAAACAAGAGAACATGTCCGGGTTGGTCGGTGTTCTGTTTAGAAATGTGTTACCGTTTCATTCCTGCAGCACTCATTCCATTTTCCTACTGGATAACCAGGTTATCCGTGCAGCCAGGGTAGTCAACAGTAGAACTGTGAGCATTAAACAAACGCTGTGTTCCAATAAATTAAGTTTAAAATGGATAGGGAAGGATTTACATGCAAATCAGAGGAGCCTCTTCAGCTCTCCTTTGCATTCTGGCCGGGCTGTCGCTGACATCACTGCACAAGCAGCAAAGGAAAGCGATGGCTTTCCTGTTCCCAGGCTGACAGCTCTGAGAGGCTGCAGAAGCTGGATTCGACGTCCTCAGCTAGAAACACAGTCTGGATGAAAATCCCACAGCCTTCACAAACAACTCCTGCCCATTCTTTCTGTGTTTTGGAGAACACCTTCAAAACCACACTGGGACTGATACCAGTTCAAGTGGCCCTAGGGGCTGTGGGATACAGCTGCAGTGCACACTGGGGTGATGCCAGCTGTATCTGAACTGCTTTAGAAATAAATAATCGAAAGACAGAAATCGAGAGCAGAAGCTTGAGTGAAGCTGTAAGATACTGGGCAGCCTCCATGCTCAAACCAGTTGGGGCAGTGAGGGGACAGAACGTGAGGCCTCCTTTGCAGTGGGCGCTGAGATGTAGCTGCAGGTAACAGCGATCAGCTAATTACACCCTATTAACCTTCTTGCCTATTTTGCTTTCAATAGGAGACCCAGACCAAATTTCTGCAGATAATTGTTAGTGCTATGGGAGAACATCTGATTTTTAAACAAGCACACTCAGAACACTTATTGTTACTCCTATTTCAACTGTTTAATATTTTACAGGAAATTACATTTCTCTCCTTTTTGATACACATCGGTCTGCACCGCTCGCAGGCTTCAGCTCACAGGCTTCACCCCACGCAGGCTTCACCCTCACCCCCAGGCTTTTACATTAACAGAACAATAGGATCAACAACAGCAACAGACTGCCCCTCTGAAAAGAAACCTCAACAGATGCCAATTAAAAATAGGGGGAACCAAACCTGAGGTCAAACCTTCATCGGAACAAATCATTAACTTCATCAGTAATCAATTCAAAAAGGTTTCTGAGAAACCTGAGTTCCATTTCTGAGAAGCTGCATTTGAGAGGTATTTGAGAGTCACAAAACCAGCCCTTCCGAGTTGAGCTGAGCTACTCAGCGTTACTGCGTTCTCGAATAGGGACACTCTGTGGCCCAGTTACCTCTTGCACCAGCGATTCCATTTGTTTAGCGGCTCGGCAGGTTAACTGCTGTGCTGCAGTCTGTTCTTCTTCTGACAGAGGGACGTGCTAAAAAAAACCCAAACACAGAGAACTCTGATTCTCTCAGTTCCTAGGGTGATGATATTTACAGAGGAACTCAATGTTTGCACAGCCCTATTCTCATGGAAATTAACAGTAGACTCCTACTTCCCCTCAAATGAAAGCACATTCACAAGCTAAGTATTTCTAAACCACCCACCCCTAGTATTCCTTCAACATCAAGACTGGAAGAGTAGGGTTAATGGTTGGACTTGATGATCTCAAGGGTCTTTTCCAACCAGAATGATCCTATATGATCCTGTAAGTGATTCAATGGTGGAAGGAAAGAAATAATTCAATACGAAGAAGTATCTCATTTAAAGGCTTTCTCTGTAACAGCTGAATTCATCTTTGGTTCAAGAAATACACAAAGTACAAGAACATCTTTTATCTCAAAACTCTAAGTAGAACTCAAGAGTCTTCCACTTTGACAAAATCCACCAGATCCAAGGAGAACACAGAGGGAAAACAGCTTTCTTTCCTTTCAGTGGCACCTAACTACTGTCTCTTGAAGCATCCTACCGTACATTTTCTCTATAACCTCTTAGCAGCTCCTTCTCTGGAGCTGTTGGCAGATCAAACGCTGTGTGGAGGCACTGCCACTCAAACACTGCAGTGACAGCTGAGATCCAGGCAGATGTCACACCGGTTCTGTCTTTGCCACTAGCTTATCAATTAGCTTTTACGATCCAAATCACCTTCTTTGTGAAGAGACTAAATTAAAGCTTTTACAACCTCTTCCAGACTGTGATGAAGAGGTGCCTGAAGACCACTTCTGGAAATGGGTTTTGTTGTTGGGGTTTTTTAACACACACAGGCACCATCAGACTGAGAATCGGGTACTCTGCACTAACAGCGACTCCACTGCCTGCATTACAGTGCGCTGGGTTTAACTTCCTCGCTTAAATAGTGACAGTACATTCGCTGTTTAAAAGCTTTTTGCCCTCTAAAAATTGTTTTCACTTTCTAATTTCTTTAAGGTGGCTTCTTTTAAAAACCAGGACACTGATCTGCACAGCAGTAGCCTCCATGAAGTTATGGAGCTATTCACATGCAGGTCACTCTGTTCACACTGCGATGGTCTCGATTCAAATTTGGAGAACACCACTAGCTCAACTGTCAAGTGATCGGTCAGATTTGTGAGCCAAAGGGCTCCAATCTGGTAAATAGTTATGAATGTTCTTATCTTCTACGACTCTGCAGCAGCTCCCCATGGAAGCAGTACCTGTTCGTTTACAGCAGCGAGTCCCAAGTGATCAAGATGAAAACCCTACCTCAAGATCGGTGTGTTGCTGTAACGCCTGCACCGTCTTCATCGTGTTCTCTAGAGCTGCATGGATGCTCTTCATGGACTCTCTCTGCTCCACAAGCACCTTTTCCAGCTGGGTACATAACGTTTTATAATGGGATTTCACCACGGTGAGTTCTTCCAAGAGAGCAACTGGGTTCTCCTGTGTAGAAATTAAAGTACATTTAAACTATTTCAGGAGAGAACATTCACGTTGGCCACACACCAGCTAAAAATGAGTTGTTGCAAACCCTGAAATACAACACAAAATGACCCTTTACTATGAAAAACGTAGCGGTGAGCATCTGTTTCATCTATATTTAACTTTTCATCAGCCAAAATGATAGTGTTAATACAACAGCATAACTCTGTGCCTCCACAAATAAGAAGGATGAATCGTGTCGGTGAAGTTTAATGGCTTGTCTGAGTTGGAATAAGATAGGGACTTCTAAGGAAAGAGGTATTTCCACTCCATGTCACAATATACATGGAGACAAGGACTTCTCAAATCCTTTATGTGCTGCCATTTATCGCTTTCCTCTCCTCTCTCCCCCAGAGCTGAATTTAGTCAGTTGGTCTCTGAGCAAAGGTGGGTTTAGCTCAGACAGGAAGCAGTCTCTTAATGTAGGTGGTAACGCTGCTACTCATTTCTCAAAGCAGAGCCCAGGAGATTTTCTCCATACCACAAAATTTTTGGGGGGGTGTTGGTTTCTGCACTGAATTCCAGTGAGCTCAGTTATCTCAATACACACTGCAAGAAATGCTTTGAATAATCATAAAGAACCTTACAAGCAGGTAAAGAGCAGTGACCCGAATCTGGGGATTAAAAGCAAGCTACCAACTCCATGCAAAATGTAATCAAAGAAATGAATTTCAATTGAAAATACTACCTCTGCTGCTGGATTATCGGGAAGGCTCTTCATTATTTCAAACTCCAGCCTGTTCTGAATATAATCCAGATCAGATTCGGCCTTCTGGAACTAAAATATTTAAGGTCAGCCACAGTATATTGAAACACAAAAATCACCAGACCAAACCAAACCAAACAGTTGCGTTTCCTGTACTTCAGGAAAGCAGAAGCCAGATGCCTCCATTTGAAAGGCTCATGTACCCGACAAGTTTCTATTCCTTCAGTCTACTCTGCAAACTGATGTTGGCCAGTGATGTCAACACACTTCTTGCCTGAAAAGTAAAGACAGTAATAGCCTTGCAGACTTCACCTAACTCTTTCTGTTGTGTGTAGCACTTACCCTGCATCTACATGCCCAGGGAGGTGCTGGAGTCCCCATCCCTGGAGGTGTTTAAGAAAAGACTGGACGTGGCACTTAGTGCCCTGGTCTGACTGATGTGCTGATGTTGGGTCATGGGCTGGGCTGGAGGAGCTCAGAGGGCTTTTCCAGCCCCAGTAATCCTGTGGTTCTGTGATACACGCACTTGTATTAATTTTACACCAGAGAACTGAGTGATAACCATAGGCAAAACCACACATCTTTTTAAAATCCATCTTCACCGCATGCAGGAAGCATTGAACCTATTTTTTCTGCTGAGATATTAACAGATTTCCCATCAATTTGTAGGGTTTTTTCTTAGCCAGCTGCTTTTCTTTCCAAACATTCAGAGCTCTGTTAGCAAAACTGCAATTCTCGGTTATTTACACAGCGGAGGTTGTGAATGAGGGCTGGGGATCCAAGTCCAGCAACAGAGATTTTCTTATGCTTTATTCCATCAGGAATTCTTTCTCCCGGACAGTTATCATACTCATAATACATCTTATTCTTTCCCAATAAACCAGACTGACGAGCAGATAATAAAATCGATGACATCACATTTCTTTCCTTGGGATAACAAAAAAAAGCCGCTGGAGAACACGCTAATTGCCTTGTAAAACAGTCTGCTGATAGCATTATTGCTTAATTAATTTTAGCCTGCAATTTTCATATCTATTAACGACTTCTGCTTTAAAGAGAGGCAGTGTTCCCAATTCACAAACAACTCGTGAAATTTTTAACAGAGTAACTTGGTGATTTTACAGACACAGAAAAGACGATGCTGACAGCAAGGTAAAAACGCCTGAAATCTGCTTAACTTGGGGTAAAACTCCCTTTTTTGATAAAAAACAGAGCAAAAATTCATATTTTGTTATTAAAAAACCTTATAAATGACTAATAATCACTATTGCCTCCCCTCTGAAGTGACTTGTATAACCTTTTTAAGGCTGTATTTTTTAAGGCTGTCTTAACTGCATCGCAAAGCCTGTAGTGCTACAGCAGTAGAGAACTCAAGGTCTTTGGGCACAGCCTGCGGTCAGGCTGGATACAGCCAGGATGTTCATGTTTTAAACATCAGCCTCGAGATCCACCTTCAGGAACTGCCATTAATACCTGTGAGGATCAGCGACTTGAGATAGCCTAAAGGAATCCTGTTCAATCACCACATGCTCTAGCAGTACCATCCCCTTTCTACTGCGGAGGCAGCTTCTGCTTCCACTCAGAGCTCCAGTAAAGTTGGAAATAAAAATCTAGAGTTTCCAAATAAATCTAGGAAGGTGCTTGAGCTTTTCCATAAATCCAAGGGAATGCTTTTACGGGTTATTCCCATAAATTACTATCTGCCCGACAGAGCTCCTTCCCACATCGGCTCCAGACAGCAGTCATGACCAAGTGCGAGAATCAAATGCTTTTTATTATTCTCACAGTTTTAAAGGGTTCACGAGGGATTTTGCTGAACTGCTCAACCATTCCTGTTCTCCACTAGCAACACTTCCACGTTTTCATCTGGAGAGGCAGTCACCTCAAAAAGATTCCTTTTATTTTTCAAGTCCTCCACCTGATTATTAATTGTCGGGGAACAGAGAGCAAATATGGGTGGCTTTGAAAACAATCCATGAAGCTCCGCTGCTGAACCACTCGATAACAGGAGACTTAGAGAACGCCATTAAGCCGCTGCTGCCATGCTGCTGCTGTGATTGAAGACATTAAGAATGGAATGTGAAGCTCAACACTTAATCCATCGCGTGGCTATCGTTTTAAGAGTTGCCCTTAACGAAAACACTACGATAGTTCCCTGAAAGAAACCAAGCAATCAGCAAATTCGAAGCATTTTTAGCAGCACTGCCATTACCATCCTCCGTTACGACCCGTTTCCCCTGTGTTTGATCAATATTTGTTGCTGCATTTCAGGAAACCTGCAAAAAAAATCTCACTGTAACGTTACGGGGCTGAGGAGTGGCCGACGACAATCGCAGAGGAAAGGCAGGGTGTGAAATGTCAGTCTGTAATTTACGCACAGGCTTAGAGGGAAGCGTTAGGAACTGAGAGGCTGGGCTCTGCTGTTGCTGCGTGCTCTGCTTTCAGATGCTTTGACAATACTATTGCACTGCTAGCTGTACAGTACAGTAGTGCAATAAAGTCAGAGCATTCGTTAGCAGCAAGAATCCCGTACAACGAGCTCAAAAAAGAGCTCTGCTCAGGTAGTGGTTTCTGTGGATCATGGATAAGTGGGGAAGGTCAATATTCACCAAGTCCTGATAGAGAGCCGCAAGAACTCGCCTTGTGGTGAGACATTACGATTGTTCGTAATCCCTGTGGTTCTGCTGAGAGGGAAAAATAAAACAGCCACCAAACCACTCATCAGATCTGTCAGAAATGCCATTTCCAACGCTGTGGTGCTTTTTTAACTGGAAGCTGCATTTCCAAAGGTATTTTATCGCTTAGATTTGCCTCACAGCAAGCACAGATTCGGAATTGCTGTCAGACAGATGTTCCTAAACTGCGTTACAGGGAACGTTCTCTGGACACCAGTTTACTCCTCTCGTTTGAATCACCGTGAAACGCACTCAAACACACACTCATTTCCCAACACTAGGGTAACCAGCTGAAGCACCAGCAGAGTGGGGGGGGTGTAGTTTAGGTATCTCAATAAACCACGTTTCATTTAGCAAAAAAGTAATTCATATAAAAAGTTGGAGAACTCTCAGCGTTTGAAGGTACCGAGATCCTCAACAAAGCGCGAACTGACGAGAGGGATGGAGCGATGGATGATTGCTGATGCCCACACCAGGCAAGGATGATCTTTGCTCTTTGTAGAGCACTTATTGCTAAGGAAACGCACACAGAGTTGATGGTATTTGCCGGTAAAGTCCACTTTCTTCTTGGCAAATAACTAGAAGACAATTAATCAGTTGTCTTGCAAATCACCTTCTGGTCTCAGGCACACAACAGTCACAAGAACAGTAACGTAGATTGTGTCGCTGGCCAATGCCCTTTTAACATTGCACTGCTTTTCGTGCATCATCGCTAGTAGTACAACATAAAAAGGGCACTGGACAGGCACCACTCAAAGGACAAAGGTCCCAAACACCAAAGCCATGGTGACAGGAGGTAACCAAACTGCTCTCGGAGAAGCACTCTCAGCTCATCTGACCACTCCTACATCTGTTACCAAATTGCACTCTACGAAAGGTCCACAAAACTTCTCTTGCTGTCTTTTCAAGTACTGTAGATGTTAAGGTTCATCTAACTCTTCTGGCTGCTGTACTTCAAGCAACAGGCTCACATCAGCATCCATCACCTGCTACTTTCACACACCTCCCTTCTTCGTAAGCTCCTCCAAATTATTTCTCCCTGGTTCCATGAGATTAAAGTACACTTCCCATGCAACGCGTGTCCAGACCTCTAAGGAAATCAGAAGTGTGATTTTATCTCACACTTGTGTGGGGAGAGCTGCTTTCACAGGAAATCCAGAGAGAAAAAACAATAAGCAGAAGGAAAAGCAAGAGATACCAAAAAACCTCCCAAAACCAAGCAGATCAGCTTGTTGCTAAAGCGCAGAAAAACCAAGGCGAGGGTAGGACACTTGGAAATACCAGGCATTTATTTAAATTATTGGGGTTTTATTGAACAGAAATCAAGTATTTTATGCTACAAAACTCTTAGAAACATCTTCCTATTGCAGTGCCACGTGGGTCACTCGACGAGCTGATGAGATGGCAACAAGCTCCCACTTAAGACAACTTATTTTGCCTCTTTTCAGATTATGAACTGTTCCTGATGCTCTTAAGGGACACGTTATGGCAGCGCTGGAGAAAAGTGACTGAAGGAGCAATGAAGTAGAAGTAAACTAAGTGGAAGCACAGAGCATTGAGCAGCACAGCAATTAAAGACTATCACTCGTTATTACTGAGGTTGTTCAGCCTGGAGAAGAGGTTCTGAGGTGACCTTACAGCAGTTTTCCAATCTCTGAAGGGGGCTACAAGAAAGTTGGAGTAGGGCTTTTTAAAGGGGTGGTGGCAAGAGAATAAGGGGAAAGGGTTCCAGCCTTGAAGAGGGAAGACATGAGGAAACAGTTGTTTCCTGGGAGGGTGCTGAGACGCTGGAAGAGGTTGCCCAAGGCAGCTGTACCTCACCCATCCCTTGAAGTGTTGAAGGCCACGTTGGATGTGGCCCTGAGTAACCTAATCTAGTGAAGGTGTCCCCACCTCTGTAGAGGGTTGGAACTAGATGATCTTTAAGGTCCCTTCCAATCCTGGCCATTCTGTGATTCTACGATTTCGTGAAGGATCATGTGGATATACAATAAGCCCCACCATGTTCTCCCACCTCAAGTTCTCCTGACTCTTCCATATTGGTGATGTCTCCATACACAGGTAAAACCAGACTTTAATGGTCTTTTTCACTTAATTAGAACTTAAACCCAAGACTGCTGGAGGCGAAGAGCCCCCAAAGGTGTGTCTCTTGTATTAAGTGTCTCCGTACTGAATAATGTGCTTTTTCCTCCATGAGGACACTCGTAGTCAATCAACAAAACACTGCTGGGGACAAGTCCAACTACAAGAAAACTTCTGGAAGTTTCCAAGCAAAACCCTATGGAGCATCATACTAGGTGAGTACAAGCCTTCGAATGGATGTGTTTGAGAGTATAAATTACATTCTCTACTGAGCGTTTGGATGCATAAAGTACTGCCAAAGCCTTTCACAATGGGAAGTGTTAACCAACTACATTACACAGAATCAAAAGTGAAAGACAAGGTTTGAAGGCTGCAACGGGACTGTTTAACGAGGCAGCTCTCCGGTGCCTCTCAACACGGGGAAAAAGCCGGCATAACCGGGGTATTTTTGCCCTTTTTGTTTGCTTTTCGGAGAGCGGGGCAGGCACAAGGGGCTGCTCTTACATAAGGGAGCTCAGTCTCGCCTTCAGGGGCGGTTCAGAGTGCTGGAACCAACTTAGACCGCGCTGAACAACTGGGGGAACTTGCAGGGCGGGAGGAAGAGCCGCCCCCGCAGCACCCCACCCCATCCA
>VZRI01003174.1:346915-360659 GCA_013397515.1 Upupa epops
GCGGGAAAGCGCCGCAAGTCGTTATTGGTCCAGAGTGGAGTCCCGTGCTGATTGGCTGGAGTAAGGAGCGGGAAGCGGAGCGGTCGGTTGGCCGCGGTGTGGCTCGGCGGGGCCGGGGAGCGCCGGTTCCTTCTGGTCTATTCCGGTGTCCTCCGGTCCTCTCAGCCCGTTCCCCGGGGCGAGCCGGTGCCTCCCCACCCTCAGCCCTATGGTCCCTAGCTAGGCGCGCGGGGTTCTGCCACTGATTGGCTGGCATAAAAAACCTTTAGCCAATGGCGGGATGAGGCAGCGCTGGGACCGCAATTGGCCGCTCGCGGCCCGCTTCCCCCCATTAGCCAATCAGCGCGAGGCTACCACAAGCCGGGGGAGGCGGGAGAAAGAGAGCGGCGCTGCCATTGGCTGCGCGCCGCGCCGGGAGCGGTTTGAATCGGCGGCGCCGGGCGGGGACGGGAGCGGTGGTGGTGGCTCCGTGTCCCCATCCCTCCCCCCTTCTCCCTCCCCACGAAGTTCCCCTGGCTGCATCCCCCCAGCCTCAGGTGCGGCAGCTTCGTGCGAGGAATCGGCGCGGGGTGGGGGGCGTCGGTGTGAGGCGGGGGCTGATCCGGGCAGGTCGGGAGGGTCTGGGTCCTTCTGGGGCTCCTTCGCGCCTTTTACCCACAGCCACGGCCCTCTCGGAGTGCAACGTCTCTCCCCTCAGGATAAGAAAAATCAAACATAATCCCCTACGAAATAGTTCTTTGCGCGCTGTTCGCTCTTCCCCAGCGGATGGCAGGGGTTTAAGGGTATTTCTGTATTTAATAGTTGTATCAGGTGTGCCTGATGCCTCTCACCAGAGACTGTGAGCAAATCCTGAGGCGATTTTTTTCGAGATGCCAACCCTGCTCTTCCTTACCTGTTCCCTCATCACTCTGTTCCCATCTGATAGGGGTTATAGTACCCTGTGTTCATTTTAAACGTGACTCTTCTTCTTCTCAACAGTAATGGCTAAGTATAAGAAACACAGGCAAAAATGGAGATCCCGGACAAGGAGGGTTCTGCTGGGAAAGCAAAAAGATGCTGCAAGCTCCAAGAGCTCACGTTGTCCTGCTCCACGGTAAGAGGATCACATGGAACTGGACCTTTATAACTCAGTTTCTGGGGTCTCTCTGCTCCTGATGGCTCATGGAAATGAGTTAATAACATTGTGTTTGGGCCTTATCCTGGCATGGATGCTGGGGCATTGCTTCATCCTATCTGTCCGCTCTTCATTTAGAGGCAAAGAAATTTCTAAACAGATAAATTTCCAAATAGGTGAATATCCTTGAGATGCCTAAGTTAGGTGTTGATGTTGCACTGCTTAGTTAATGTTTATGGTCTATCTATTTTATTTGAAGTTACTTTTAAGTGATTGTTATTTCAGGCCTAGAAATAGAGAGGGATTTTTGCCCAATTCAAGTTAAAAAATAAAACCATATGTATTTTGGTTTCTTTTTTATCAGTCATCTCTTAGGTTTGTTTTCCTGGTTGCTGTGCTTATGTTTACTCTCTTATCAGCCATCGCAGTTAACTTGTTTTAAAACCTGAAATGATAAACGTATTGTGACTTCATTGGGAAATGTTTGGTCCCAGGTCAGCAGATGATCTTCCTCTGAACACATCACCCGTCCCAAGCCAGCTGTCCTCGCTGTGGTCGTTAACCTTGCCCAGTGTCAGAACAGTGGTAAAACCCCTGACGACAACAGCATCGTTTTTATATTGTTGGTGCCAGAACACGGTTGCTCAGGTAAGTTTTCTGCTTCTCAATTTTTGCCAGCGTGTGAGGTTGTTCTTAGCGCCTGGATGCAGGATGTACGGTCAGATTTGAGACTTGAGCTGTACATTTAATTCTGCCTATCACAGAATTACTGAGGTTGGGAAAAACCTCTGATCTCATCCAGCCCAGCACCTNGGAGAAGGTCCCCCCTGAGTCTTCTCCAGGCTAAATGACCTTACCTTCCTCAGCCTCTCTTCATAAGACTTTCCCTCTAGTCCCTTACCCAGCTTCATTGCTCCTCTCGACCTGCTTCAGCCCTTCAATCTCTTTCTTGAAGCAAGGGGCCCAGAACTGGGCCCAGAACTGGCCCCAGTACTCGAGGGGAGGCCTCACCAGTGCCCACTGCAGGGGGAAAATTGTGGGGGGGGGATAATAATCATAGCCTTTGGAAATATAATTCGGTGATGAAAAGGTTAATCTGGTTTCTTTTTATGCCTAGAGCTTTAAGATGGTTAAAGACACCATATTCCCATCACAAATCTACTTAAAGGAACTAAATGAATTTAGAGAGCAGCTGGAAAAGTTGGAAAGTGAATTTTCCAGACTCCAAGGAACGCTCCAGGTCAGTCTTGGTCCCAGCGGGGCAGGGTAATGTTTGGTTGTGTAAGCTTGGAAGGAACTGTGGTGAATGCTGATGGACTGAAATCTTAGGAGCTTCTTGTTGGGCTTTCTTCATGTTTAGTTACCTCATAGCTGGAAGGAACTGCTTTGCTGATGAACCTTGTAAGAGACTTTTTATGTCTGTCCTCTGAAATTCCATCTACTTCTGGCAGTGCATTTAATATTCTCTGATTTATTTATGTCGTTTGCAGATGAAGAATGGAATCGCAGCCTCATCTTCAGGAAATTCTCTCTGTCAAAGGTGTAATAAACCAGTTCTTGCTGCTCCTGTACAAATGCAGACCGGCCCGATGTCATCAATGTCTGATTCTTTTGCAACACAGCCGCTTCCTGTATCTGTGCCCCCTCCACCTCTTCCACCTCCTCCTCCTCCGCCTCCACCAGCTTTACTACCACCACCAAAACTGCCTCCAGCACCTCTCACCCTCAAACGGGGCAATGGCTCCAAAGCCCTGCTGGTAGGGAATGAGAGGGACCCTCTATTTGTTCTCTCATGGCTGGGTTCTTCTGAGGTTGACTTCACGAGCAGCGTGTGGCTTTGTGAGCGCTCAGTCGCTTGCTGATTCTAATTTCCTTTCCGAACACCTCTGTTATCAGGCACCACCGCTGAAAACAGACGGGCCAATGCAGATCACTCTCAAAGACCTCCTGAATGTGAAACTCAAGAAGACAAACGGCGGCATCAGAGTGGACAAGGTAAAGAGGAGGACAGATGGCCAGGGGGATGATGGTGTTCTGAGGCAAACGCAGCCCTGGAGCCGATGTATTTCTGGCAATGCTTGCCTTTTCCCTCTGTAGAATTTTTTTCAAGGAGTCCATTCTTTTCTAAAAACCCACCTTTAGGTCATCCTTTGCATTCTGCTCCTGGGCATTGAAGTGAAGAAATAAAGTGACTAACTCCAGTTCTCAACTGGCATACAGGACTGCTCTCCCATTAGAGGAAGCAGTGGCTTTCACACAGCTTTCTGTCTGTGTGGTCAGGATCATTCTGTCACAAACTATCAATGATAGCAAAAGTCTTACCAGTAGATTTTTGGCCTCCCCTCAAGACCTGGGAGCAGTTCTGGGCCCCCCGCTTTAAGAAAAAGATTGAGGGGCTGGAGTGGGTCCAGGGGAGCAATGAGACTGGGGAAGGGACTAGAGGGAAAGGCTGATGAAGAGAGGCTGATGGTTAAGATGAGACTGAAGGAGGACCTTGTCCCTCTCTACAACTCCCTGAAGGGAAGTTGTAATTAGGGTGGAGGTCGGGCTCTTCTCCCAGGCATATAGCAACAGGAGAGGGCAGGGCCTGAAGCTGCCAGGGGAGGGTTAGGTTGGATGTTAGGAAGCCCTTCCTCATGGAATCAGAGCTCAGGGCTTGGAATGGACTGCCCACAGCAGTGGTGGAGTTCCTGTCCCTGGAAATGTTTAAGGACTAAGGGCTGTGGCCCTTAGTGCCCTGGTCTCACTGTTGTGATGCTGTTAGGGGCTGGGCTGGGTGATCTCAGTGATCTTTTCCAGCCTCTATACTTGGCGATTCTGATTTGGGGTTTTCTTTTGCCCAGCTGAAACCTTTGCACAAGTTTGGGGTTGTTTTTGTTTTCAAACTCTTTGTCCAAGCCACAGTCAAGTCTTAATGACTCAAAAGAAAGCCGTAAACCAGAGAAGTCTTTCCGAGTATAAATATGAAATACACTTCATGTCATCAGGGCTTCTGAACTTTTCTTTGTGCTATTTCTCTTCTGTCTGTAGGCAGAGTCTCCAGTGAAGACACGCAGGGCATTGGTCACAGTCTCGGATTTACAGAGTGTCAGCCTGAGACCTAAATCCAAGCCCTCTGCTCAGGTTACAAAGGCCTTGGTGTAAGATACTTCTTTTCTGTTAGTTTTTTCTGTTTGAAGCAGCCATTAACATTGTTAACAGAATGGAAACTATTTTAACCATGTGTGTTCCTTCAGTACTCCTCCTAAAAATCCATTAGACCTTCGAAGTCACCTGAAGAGAGTCAATATACAAAGGCAAGTTCCTTCCTTTTCTCTTGCTGTGGTGGGTTCCTTCAGCGTTGTTTGGGGGGGTTGATTTTTAAATAGAGAACTGATGATAATTCGCCTCATTTCCAATCCTTTCAGGAGTCCTGGTGGCACTCCAATAAACACTAAAGAGAACGTGGAATGTGGCTCTGGGCTGACACCACTCATGACACAGGCACTGCGGCGCAAATTTCAGGCAAGTCATAGTGTCTGTCTTTTTGAAACAATAAATTGGCTTTAAAAGCACTAGAATGTCATACTGATTTTTGTCCTTACAACCCAACACAGTTGCTGTGTGCTCTCTGAATTGCAGCCTCTGGCCTGGATCAGGAGCAGTGTCACCAGCAGGAGTAGGGAGGTGATGGTGCCCCTGTACTCTGCATGCGTGAAACCACTTCTTGAGTACTAGGCCCAGTTTTGGGCACAACAGTATCAGAAGGACATTGAGGGGCTGGAGTGGGGCCAGAGAAGGGCAACGAGGCTGGGGAGAGGACTGTAGAACAGGCACTGTGAGGAGCAGCTGAGGGAACTGGAGTTGTTTAGAGAAGAGGAGGCTGAGAGGAGACCTTATTGCTCTCTACAGCTACCCAAAAGGAGGCTGTAGCGAGGCTGGTGATGGTGTCTTTTTCCAACTTCTTAATGATAGGATGAGAGGATATGGCCTCCAGCTGCATCGGGGAGATTTAGAATGGATTTTAGTAAAGAACTTCTTCCTGAGAGAGTGGTTGAGCCCTGGAACAGGCTGCCCAGGGAGGTGGTGGAGTCCCCATTCCTGGAAGTGTTTAAAAACAGAGTAGCTAGAGAGTGCCATGGTCTAGGGTTTGGGGAGCTGACAGGGTAAGTGCTGGACTTCATGATCCTGGAGGTCCTTTCCAGCTGTGATTCTATGTAACTCTCACCCAAAAACCCCAAATGCCCACCACTAAGGGCTCTTTCTTTTACCGGCTCCCGTTCTAAGGGTAAGGAAACTGTAGAAAGGAAGTGCTGCTGCCTGTTTTGCAAGGTTTGACCATGCTAAAGGGAAGATGAGGGGGTTTTAGTGCCTATACAATCGCTTCTCTGTAGTCTGTTCTTTGTCACAGTCTGCAGAAGTACAAAACCTGATAATAAAGTCTTGTGAGTGGCTGGGTCTGTGTTCTTCTGTGTCAGTTGAGAACTGTGCTGTGTTTGATCTCAATCATGATTAGTATGAAGTTCATGTCCCGAGACCTGTCCCTCTTCTTGTTTTCACAGATGGCTCACCCCAAGAGTCCCTCGCCTACCCGGTTAAGCGCTGCAAACAGCTTTGATGAACAAAAGTAGGTTTATGGAACAATGTAATTTGCACTCGTGGTCTGGAACCACTCAAATTCTGTTTTTATCTCGCTCAGGCACATGTATTTGTAAGTAAATCTGGAGCATAGGAGAACGGGGCCCTATGAAACCCTTTTAGCAGTTGTCTGCTTTTAAAGACAGGGTCTTTCTCATGGATCTCAGTCTGGCTCCATCCTCTGTCATAATAGGAAAAGAGGAAAAAGGCGATTTCCTAAGTCTTTTGCTATCTGGCTGCTGCTGAAGCTGGGACTCTGCTGCTCCCAGCACTGGTGCTATTTATAATATAAATCTGTGCGCGTTTGCTGAAAGTCAGTATTGGTTTTACATTTCTGTAATGAAGAAAGATCCCGATGGTAATTATAAAAGCTCAAAGAAAAGCGTTGCTTTTTAGCACTTTGAAGGTGTTAAAGTGAAAGGCTGCCTGTTTGCACACAAACCATGATGTGGGTAAGGATGTCTGAAGGATGAATTGATTTTGACTGCTGTCAGATCACCTCTCATGTTAAAGACTGCTCAAAGGCAGCTGAATGCCTCCTCTAAAGTCAGGTTCACCTGACTGCAGCAGTGGGCAGGTGCTGCGCCTGTCACATAGCTGTCGCTGCAAACCAGGACCATGGCTTGGCCAGCACTTACTCAGAGCACTGCCCCGTGGCGTTGAGGAAGATTCTAGCTCTGCAGAACTGAAAGCTTGGGCTGTCTGGAGACGAGAGATTCCTGCAATGGATGACGGCTGGATTCCTTCAGCTCTGAGGACAGGCTGAGAGTTGGGGTTATCCAGCCTGGAGAAGGATCCAGTTGTGGCCTTTGGGTACGTGAAGGGTGCCTAAAGCTGGGGACAGGCAGACTTCAGTGGGGGATGTTTTGATGCGATGAGAGGTGATTGTTTTAATTAAGAGAGATTTCGGTTGGATATGAGGATGACACTTCTAACAATGAGGATGGTGAGACCCTGACTTAGGTTGCCCGGAAGGGTGGTAGAAGCCCCATCCCTGGCAACATCTCAGATCAGGCTTGGAGCAATATGCTCTCGTTTGAGAGGACTCTGCTGAGTGTCAGGCTGAGACTGGATGAGCTCCAACAGTTCCTCAAGCCTCCCCGCCCAAGCAGCAGGCTTGGTACAGTAGTTGAGTCAGTGGTTTGACTGGTTGATATNCCGGTCCCAACAGCCGCCGGTGGGACTCGAACCGGCGGCCTCGCGGTTCCTTCTTCCCCACCCCATCCTATCCCGCCTCCCTGTGCGCGCCCGCGCATGCGCGGTGCCTCTTGCACGGCCGCTTCCGGGCGGGCAGGGGCCGGGCCGGGCCAGGCCATGGCGCTGCCGGGGCGTCCGGTGGCGGCCATAGGGCCCATGAGCCTGCGGGAGCTGCTGCTGGGGGCCGCGGCGGGCGGTGATGAAGAGGTGTGTGTGGTAGGGGTGTTCGGCAAGACCGCGCTGCAGCTCTGCTCCGAGAAGGCGGCGCTGGTGGGCACCGTGTGCGACAGGCAGGTGTTCCCGCTCTTCGGGCCCGACGAGCCCGAGCCGGCCCTCGGGCAGGGGGAGGACCCGGCGAGTAAGGACTACAACGAGTTGCAGGCTTACTACAGCCCGGAGAGCCGTGTGCTGTTCCTGGTGCTCACTTCCATCTGTGACACCCCGCAGCTGCTGCGGGCCTGCGGGGACCTAGCGGCGGCCGAGGCCCGGGGGAACGGGCACCCGTCGGGAGGGTCGGTCCCGCTGCCCCATGCCGAAGCTCATGAGTTCTGGAAACACCAGGAGAAGCTGCACTGCCTGAGCCTCCTCTACCTCTTCTCCGTGTGCCACATCCTGCTGCTGGTGCATCCCACCTGCTCCTTCGACATCACCTATGACCGCCTATTTAGGGCGCTGGATGGGCTGAGGCAGAAGGTTCTGCCTTCCCTGAAGGCCGCCATCAAAGACTGCCCGGTGGGCAAGGAGTGGAAGCTCAACTGCAGGCCGTGCCCTCCACGCCTCCTCTTCCTTTTCCAGCTCAATGGGGCCCTGAAGGTGGACCCACCCCCAAGCAGGGGCCAAGACCCCTGCAGTCACCTGGAGAAGCCACCCCCCAAGAAGCACTCCCCCAAGAGGAGGCTGCAGCATGCTCTGGAGGATCAGATCTACCGCATCTTCCGCAAGAGTAGGGTGTTAACCAACCAGAGCATCAACTGCCTATTTACAGTGCCTGCTAACCAGGCTTTTGTGTACATTGTAGCTGGCGGGGCCCTGGATGGAGATGATCCAGTGGCCATGCTCCTTGACCAACTCAGGAGCAACTGCACCATGAGAGAGACTGACTCTCTGCTGGCTCCCACTTTGTCAGGACCCAGGAGGTATCAGATGATGCGGCATGGCAGACAGCAACTGTCCTTCCATGCAGAGAGCACCAGCAGCAGCTCCAGCTCCTCTGGGCAGCTGGTAGACTGCACACTCAAGGAGTTTTTGTGGCAACACGTGGAGCTGGTCCTCAGCAAGAAGGGCTTTGATGACAGTGTGGGGAGGAACCCGCAGCCCTCTCACTTCGAGCTCCCAACCTACCAGAAGTGGGTTGCTGCTGCTTTAAAACTATATGAAGTGACCATTGAAGGCAAAGACGATGACCCAAACTCTCTCACCGGGGAACTGAGCTCTAAAATCATGAGCAGCATCAAAGTCTTAGAAGGCTATTTGGATATAGACACCAAGTTCTCAGAAAACCGTTGCCAGAAAGCTCTCCCCATGGCCCACAGTGCCTATCAGTCCAACCTGCCCCACAATTACACCATGACGGTCCACAAGAACCAACTGGCACAGGCCTTGCGAGTGTACAGCCAGCACGCACGCGGCCCGGCCTTCCACAAGTATGCCATGCAGCTCAACGAGGACTGCTACAAGTTCTGGAGCAATGGGCACCAGCTTTGTGAAGAACGAAGTTTAACTGACCAGCACTGTGTGCATAAATTTCACTTGCTCCCGAAACCAGGTAAAGAAACTCACTTGTGTTTGGGTTTTGTTGCTTTAGTTGTCTATCTGCTGTCATGTGTGTTTGGCTAAAATCACAGCCTCTCCTGTGTTTACAGCAGATGAAGGCTTTGTGGCTTTAAAGCATCATCTTTGTGCAGCAAGATTGGTTAGAGCAGAGCTCTCGGGCAGGTTTCTTCAAGTAACGTTTAGGAGCGAGTCTGCAGTTACTACTAAAACCAAAGTTACTACAAACTTTAATTTTTAGTGACGTGATAACTGATTTCATCCTTCTANACATCATCTTTGTGCAGCAAGATCAGTTAGAGCAGAGCTTTCTTCAAGTAGTACTTTCTTCAAGTAGTATTTAGGAGTGAGTCTGCAGTTACTACTTTAATTTTTAGTGAAGTGATAACTGATTTCATCCTTCTAGTGAGAGATGCATAGCAGAAGTTCTCTCACTTCTCACAGAAGTGACTCTCCTCCCCATTTTGATTTTTAATTAGCTTGATTATTGTTATCCAAGGAATAGAACCTACCTAACACATGTTTGTTGCAGACAGAACAACTATTTATGCTGTTTAGGAAGGTGTTCTAAAACCAGAGAGTTTGGTGGTTTAACCTACATGGTAACTGTGACAAGTGGGAAAGAAAGGAGTTGCTTGACAGAAGGGCATTGCTGGCAAGTAGTTCAGCACCTGTGTGTATCAAGGAGAAAGCAGTGCATGAAGGGAATGAAAGGATCTTTACAGCTGGTGAGAAATTTATCCAGGGTTTGCTTGATTTCACTTCTAGGGGAAAAGCCAGAAGCAGACAGAAATCCTCCAGTTCTCTACCACAACAGCCGGGCTCGTTCCACTGGCGCCTGTAACTGTGGAAGGAAACAGGCTCCTCGCGATGATCCCTTTGATATCAAAGCAGCCAATTACGACTTTTACCAGGTAACTCTTAGGTCTCAGGTTTTACTTCAAGCAGATCTCTTGCTTCACCAGCAAAGTCTGTATTCTGAAGGGACTACAAGTAAGTTTCGCCTTAACCTTATCGGTTTATAAATGTTGCTTGGGGAAGATATTAGTGGGTGCAGAAGTTGCTCAGAAACTTCTCAGTTGCTCAGAAGGAAACGCTTTAAATATGATGGTTCCTGTGAACTTGGAATCCATCAGGCCTGTGGGCTCTATTCCCATCATTGCATTCCTTCTCACGAAGCACAAACC
Organism: Upupa epops; assembly: GCA_013397515.1. Classification (NCBI taxonomy): domain Eukaryota; kingdom Metazoa; phylum Chordata; class Aves; order Bucerotiformes; family Upupidae; genus Upupa; species Upupa epops. Next base: position 356,801 of record VZRI01003174.1, read on the forward strand.
TCTTGAATCTTAATTGTAGATGCTAACAGAGATGACTCTGACTTTCCTCATCTCAGAGGTGGAAGATGGAATACTAACCACGTTTTCTTTCTCATAGCTGCTGGAAGAAAAATGCTGTGGGAAACTGGAGCACATCAACTTCCCGGTCTTTCAGCCAAGCACACCTGATCCAGCCCCTGCTCGGGATGAGTCGTCCCCCGCCCCTCCAGAAGGCGAGATTGAGAAACTGAAAGAAAAAGAACCTCAGACTCAGGGAGAAAGCACAGGCCTGAGCTTAGCCCTCAGCCTGGGCCAGTCGACGGGAAGCTTGGGCACTTACCCGCCTGATGCCCAGGGTGGAGGAGACAATGCGGAAGGTCATGGGCAGAGCGGGGACTCCAAAAGTGAGAAAAGGCCAAGCCTGGTAGATCGGCAGGCATCCACTGTTGAGTACCTTCCGGGGATGCTCCATTCCAATTGCCCCAAAGGCCTTCTGCCCAAATTCTCCAGTTGGTCACTGGTTAAGCTGGGACCTGCTAAGGCTTACAATTTCCACACGGGCTTAGATCAACAAGGCTTTATCCCGGGAACAAATTATTTAATGCCTTGGGACATTGTCATCAGGACAAGGACTGAAGATGAAGGAGACTTAGATACCAATTCCTGGCCTGCACCTAACAAGGCTGTTCCTGGGAAAAGAAGTGCGGTTGTGATGGGAAGAGGAAGACGGAGAGATGACATAGCTCGAGCTTTTGTAGGGTTTGAGTATGAAGATGCACGTGGCAGGAGGTTCATGTGTTCAGGGCCCGATAAGGTCATGAAAGTGATGGGCGGGGGGCCGAAGGAATCAGCTATCAAAGCTCTCAACTCTGACATGCCGCTCTACATCCTGTCGTCAACTCAGGGACGAGGGCTCAAGCCACACTACGCTCAGTTCATGAGACTTTTTGTGGTTGTTCCTGATGCTCCACTACAGATCACACTAATGCCTCAGGTAAGAAATGGAAGAGGAAGTGTGGTAACCGCAGAGATGAGGCTGATTGCTGCAACATTTGCTGCAAGACTGGAGGATACAAGGGTGATGGGTACAGGGTGTTGGAGCTACAAGAACCTTTCCAACCCAACTTCAGCCACCTTCTCTGAGGCCAAACTATCTGTTTTATAGGCAGTTGCAGGATTTTAAACGCCCGTGTTGGCTCATAGCAGTTTATACTCTGTATAAAGTAAGTTTTAAAAACTTTTATGGAAGATAATAACATTCTGTGCTGTCATAACTGCTTCTTTTCCTGAAGTGAGTAACGACTGCGTAAGAGCAAATTCATCATTTAAAATGTCACAGAGAAAAGCGGTGACTCATTGCTGAGGTTAATTATTGTAGTTACCCTTTGAGTTGAGGAGGTTAAAAGATGTTGGGTGTTCTAATGGGAGATTATTTTCCCTTTTTCTTCCCTTTTTTATTGAAAAAGCTCCGTTTATAATCTCTTAGTTTTTAATGTAGTAAAATATGAACAAATGTCTTCACACAGCTTCATTCCTGCTGTGTGAAGGAAACGGTAAGAAGATTGATGTTTGCTGTGCAGTGGTGTCACTGCGAAGCAGATTGGCACAAACCGTGTCTCTCTGAGCTGCGAGGAGGTGAATTTGGGGCATTTTGTAGCCTTTACTGCTGTTTGGGAACCGCCACAAAATCCTTGATGCCCAGTGGCTAAAACCAGGGTGGGTTTCTTTTATGGGGCACCTTAAGCTACTTAGAACCAGCTTTGTTTTAGAAGTTAGAGGAAATACTGACAAACCAAACTAGAACTTTCGTGGGGTTTGCAGTTCATTAGTGGAGGTGAGAACTGAAGGTTCACTGTGTCCTGATACTGCACTGCTCTTCGTTCTCAGCCTACATTTCTATCAAGCCCTTCCTCAGGGTGTGTGTTTATTTGGAAATACCCAATGACACCGGTATCAGTTCCTCGTGTGAATAAGGCTTTCTGATTCTTGTCATATGAACTATTCAAGTGCCCCATTAAGTGTTGCAGAAATCACTGAAAACTCACATGGATGCAGAGTGAGGTAACAGCTCAGGGCTGTCTGTGTTACGGTGTGGAAATCTGGGATGGTTGCAGCCACCCAGGAGGCGAGTGGCTTATGTCTGAGTTGTGCATCATCTTTGGTAGAGGTTGAAATTTAGCATCTTCTCTGGGATAAGGTTGAAATTCACAGATGGATCACAGTAACAGCACAGTAGTTTCTGGAAGATGCTTAAGTGGTTGTAGGCGGGACCTTCCTTGATTCAGTTTGCTTTTAAGTTTCAGGCTTTGGTTGGGTTTTATTTTGTATTCTAATCATGATTGATTATCTTCTATTTCCCCGTTTGCAGGTCCAGCCAGGGCCACCACCTTGTCCTGTATTTTACCCCGAGAAGCAGGAAATAACTCTTCCCTCTGATGGACTGTGGGTGCTTCGATTTCCTTATGCATACGTGACGGAGCGTGGACCCTGCTTTCCTCCCAAAGAGAGCCAACAGCTCATGAGTTACAAAGTCCTCCGAGGAATACTGAAAGCGATCACACAATAAGAATTGATCGGGTAGACTGACTTTAGATTGCAAAATACTGTCTTTGGTCTGAATAACGGGTTTCGATTCACAACTGTTAACCAAAAGCTATCGCTGCGATCCGGTGAAGCCCACTGTATTTCACTGGAACGCAGTCAGATTGAAAATAAGGTCTGATATCACGCAGGGAAAGGAATCCAGGAGACGAATGGATTTTCCCTCTATTAAATTTTCATAAGCAAAGAATAAAGGCTGGTTATTACAGTCCTGCGAGCCTGTATGATGAGGTGTTTGGATGACAGGGCTTTTCCCTGTCTTCGCTCGTTAACGTTAAAAATGAGCGTTGCCTGAAATCAGGTTTCTTTGGAAAATGATGATGGGCAGAATCTTTGTTTTCTAAACAAGATATTTGTTTGCAAACAACAGATGCTTTTTGTGAGGTGATGTGAGAATTCGTTTGTCTTTCATAAAAAGGATTGCTGTTCTGTGCTGTCACCATAGCCAGAAGCTCGGGTTGCTATTTCAAACTGAAGTATTTTACTGTATTTGTATTTATAGATCAGATTTTGTGAACAAGCCAACTTGATTTCATAGTTTGGAATGACGGATCTCTGTGGGAACAAAACCTGCTGGTGAGTTTGTGCAAAATATAGAGCTGTGCGAGCTAGTTCGTTGTAAGCAACTGCAGATTAATTGTCAGCATGGTTTGTGACTAAATGGACTTTCGATTGCTGAAAGGATGGGTTTCACTCCATTTGAATCTCAGATTGAGGAGTTTGGGTAACGATGTGCTGAAAGGTACCTTAAACCCCATGAGCTTCACGTGTGGTCGTCAGTGGGTGAAGCATTCCTTCACAGGAACTCCTCTCTCTTCTGTTGCAGCACGAGCGGGCTGTATGCTGAGACTGAATGTCATGTCTGGAGCTCTGTTTTTTCATTATCTCTCGTACAAAATCTGATCTGCTGGTTTGTTAGAATACAGTGATTCCACCCCTCCGCCACCCTTGGTTTGTGTTTGGTGTCCACTGAGCGTGGAACCCACCCCCTCCGTGAGGAACCCAGCATCTCCCTGTGCAGCCTTAATGAATTGTATTTACTTAACAATCAATAACGCCAAAAGCACCGCAGAGAGAGCCGCTGCCTGCGAGCAGCAGCGGGGGAGGCGAAGTGGGAAATTAAGAAGAGTCATTGGAAATCGCTCGCAGCATTTATTAACCGCTTCAATAAAAAACAACCGCAGGCCGTGAGGGGCCCGAGGGGAGGGTCCGGCTTGAGGGGGGAGCTGGTGGTGGGAAGGAAGGGGGGATCCATCTGCGCCTGCGCGCTGGACCCGGG
>VZRI01003174.1:360700-385761 GCA_013397515.1 Upupa epops
GCAGAAGAGGCCCCATGTCGGCCACTCTCTATCTGCTCTCCACGCTGGGGGGATACGTCCTCACCTCTGCGTTTTTCCTTAAGTGTCCGGGGCTGCTCCACCGGCCCAAGCGGCAGCGATTTCGTTGCCGACACATCTCCCACCGCGGCGGTGAGTGGGGATGCGGGGAGGGGGGGGTCCTGCCCTCTGAGGCGCCGCTTCCCGCCCTCCCCCTCAGGTGGGTGCTGAGGGGCTCCTCGGGGGCGATGGATTCCTCTCCTCCGGGACTCTACTCCCTTTCCCTCATCCCGGAGCTGTGTCCGGGGGGTCCCTGGGGCTGTCTGGGGTAGGGGCTCTCAGCGGGTTCTCTCCAAACCTCCCTCCCGCAGCCTAATTTTAGGTGCCACCTGCTGACCGGTGCCTGATTTCAGAGCTGAATTAATCTCCCAACTCCAAACGCGTCAGCCCGAATCTGCTCGGTTTAGGCGGGGGGGGTCGTGATGGTTTCCCTGTTAAATCTATATTTCTTTATTCTTTGTTTAATTTTTCCTTCCTTATGGAATTTATCCTCCTCCTGGGGGACAGGCGGCCGGGTGCTGCCGAGGTCAGGTACAAAAGATCCATCTCCTCTGTTCTCCCCGCCCGTTTGCTCTCCGGTTTCAGAGGAGAACGCAGCCTGCGGTGGTGACTCTGGTCTTGCTGGAGACTCAGCGGTTCAGAGCTCTCCCACTGGGAGAGTCCGGTCCCCTCCCGTGCACCTTGTGCCAAGGCCGTGTGGCCGGGCTGATTGCTTCTATCGAAAAGAGCTAAAAGATGCCTTCAGAGTTTCTTCTGCCTTCTTCCAGAACGTTGAGAGGGAAAGTAGAGCACACTGTCTTCTGCTCTGTGAAGAGCAGCTCTGTGCTTTCCCCTGCTGCTCTGTTCAATTTGTGAAAATTGTCAGGTCTATAGTGAGTATTTTTCCCAAAGTCCTGTAGAGATGTGACAGGTGCTGAGTTCAAACAGTTTGCTGTTCAGTTTCTCCTGCCAGTTTATCCTTTCTATGTTTGATCATAGTTCTAGCCGATGGCCCTTAACTACAGCTGCTGCCTTGAATTGTTAAAATGCAAAAACCAGAGCAGCTGGCTTTTAGCTTCCTTGTCTTACGTTCCTTTCCTATGTGACAGATTAAGTCTCTTTCTAATTGTAGCCTTAAATACAGCCCAGAACGCTCCTTTTGGTTTGGAACCCATTTACCTGATGTTTCCTGGTAGGTGTGTTTTTTCAATCAACAAACAAAGCTGCTCATTTTTTCCCTCGTTGCCTCTTTTGTTCCTTAATTTGCAAGGTATTAAAATCTTGCCGATGACTTTGTTGGAACCTGGGGTGATCTCCTTAATCTTCTTTTGTTCTCACTTCTTTGCGATGGCCTTAGTTAAGATACAGCCCTAAGCCTGGGGTGCTGTGGCTGGTCAGTTGTGCTAAGCAGCACTACAACAGGAAAACTTTACTCAGTGACAACGTTTTCATCGGTTGGAAAGTCCAGAGTCTTTGAATAATTGTGTATCTGCACCGATGCTGTGAAGTGCACCTTGTGGCAGAGGTATGACACTGTCTCAACAGCTTTTAGCTCATCAGGTGCTATGAGACTGAAGATCACTTACTCTCTGTAGTATTTACCTTAAATTCCTGTGGGAGTTGAATTCTCATCAGGCTTTAGTCACGCTGTAGCTTTAGACTCCGTGTCAAGTTTCCTCTTGCATTACTCCTATTAACTTTGGAGATCAAGGTAACACTTAACTTGTTTGGCCTTCTTCTCTCTGAGATGAAGCCCTGTACATGAAGTTTTGTAAGCCTGCAGGTTTTGATTTTGCAAGGATTCTCTCACCTCTGGTTTTAGCTCCTCAGTGGAAGCAGCCCAGAATTATTTCTTCCCTTCTGCATAATTTAAAAATGGGTAATTTATGAGATCAATAATTTAGTCTCCATGTTCTATGTTGGAGTCCTCTGTCGATGCCAGCTGCATGGACTGGATTGCAGAGTCTGACACAGAGTAGCAGAAGGATTTTGATAGAATCACAGAAGCGTTGATGTTGGAAGGGACCGTTGGTGATCATCTTGTCTGATCAGTGCGGTGGCAGCTGAGAGCAGATCGGTCAGGGTCTTGTCCAGTTAGGTTTTGAATGCATCCAAGGATGGAGGCTCCACAGCGCTCTCCAGGCAGTCTGTTCCAGAGTTTGATCACTCTTACAATGAAGGGGTTTTTAAATTACACTTAAAACACAGGAACTTAGGTTTCTGATTCGTTCCTGCTGCCTCTTGTCCTGTCTCAGGGCAAAGAATTTGTCTTTGTTTTCTTGACTGCCTCTCATCCAGTGTTTATACACTTTGGTAAGACTTCCCGAGCCTTTCTTCTCCAGGCAAAACAGCCCCAGCTCTCTCAGTCTCCCATTGTGTGCAAGAACCCTCCATCTAATCATCTTGACAGCCCTTCTCTGCACTTGTTCCAGCAGATCCATGTCTTGAACTGTGGACACAACCCTCCAGATGTTTCACCAGCGCTTTCACGGTTGGAGTTTGCAGTCATCGTGTTCAGATGTGGCTGTTTTAGCTGGGGAAAGTAATCTGTGCCTTGGCAAATACTTGAATCTGGAGGCACAGTTGAGTAGAAGTCAGTAGCCCTTTAGTTGTCCCAACCTTTTCATTTTTAAGGAAGGAAAACTACTACCTCAAGTCGGTAGTTTGTTGTGGTTCCCTTTTCTGACTGTAGTTTACGAAATCCATGTTGCTGATGTCTCAACCTTTTTTTCCCTCATTTCCCCAAAACACACAAGTCAAGCATTTTGTTACCAACTGGTTTGGCCCTCCATGCCAACCTCCCTAGCGTGTGACTTGTAAACTCGTACTTCTGGAAGTTTCTGCCCAGGAATGTTAGGATACTCTTGTGCTGTTTGCAAATTGAAGGGTAATCTGGGTGGTTTTCCTCTCTCTTATGGTTCAGCATGCCTGAGCTGTATTGTCACTGTTGATAAGTTATCTAAACCCTCATTTGTTATTGCAGTTAACTAGTAACTGATCACGCAGGTCCGCTGCAGGTTTTCCCTATCAGTATCAGAAGGATATGATGAGATTCTCATAGATTCCTCAAATGGTTCAGGTTGGAAGGGACCTTCAAGATCATCTAGTTCCAACCCCCCTGCCATCAGCAGGGACACCCCCCACTAGACCAGGGTGCTCAAGGCCCCATCCAGTCTGGCCTGAACACTTCCAGGGAGGGGGGAGCATCCACAACCTCCCTGGACAACCTACAACCTCCCTTCTCTCCTCTGTCCCTGTCTGTTCCTAGTTCTGCCATCAAATTCTCCTCAGTCATTACCATTCCGTTAATTTACAAGATTCATTTACAAAGAGTTGTCTCCCTGACACAATCTTCCCCGGTAAAAACAATTTCAAATTGCTGGTTTTGTTAAGTAACAGCGGACAGGCTTAGGTAAGGATGTGCTGAGGAGGCCAGACCTTAATTTGAGCTTTTATAATTGTTATTTACAAAGGCTGTCAATCATTAGAGTTAAAATTTGCATAGCTGATTCTCACCAGTACATGCGTGTTCTTCAGGTTGTTTTGGTTTTCCGTGTGTGCTGTCACCTGTTTTCCGAGGGAGGATGAAGACACCACCTTTTCCAGCCTCAGTCCAGGCTGGTGTTGAGAGGGGTTTATGTAGAGAATGATGGCTTGAGAGCAGCACAGTTGATTCCTGCCTGAGAGAACATGTAATCTGCTTGTCCTTTCATTTCTTGGCTGGAGTCGGTGTGTGTTTCACTCCCTGTGTGTGAGCCCTCCCTCTGCCAGCAGCACAGACCTTTATTGACAGGTTCATGCTGTTTTGGGAAGCGTCCTTGCGTTCAAAAACAAGGTTGTCACCAATTTGAGCATCGCCTGGGTTTTGTGTTTAGGGTTGATCAGCTGTAGAGACTCGAGTGCTGCTTTTTTTCCCCCCCTCTAGTTACCTTTCCTCTTATTACTCCTCCCACTGACATCAGTGTTTTGTATATCCTGCTGCTGTGGCTGTGCAGCATGTTGTCATAACCAAATACAAAGCCTTTAAGGGAAAGGAGCACACCCGACCTCTGGTAAATGAAACCTCTTGTTTTGTATATTCAAATCCAAGATAACAGTGCGGGGGTTTATTGTTTCACCTTGAGAAAGTCCTGTTGGGTGCCTCTCCCCAGTAGGTTGGTGGCAACAGGGGTGTCTGACTCTCTCTTCATACTCGTTCCTCTGCACACCTACAGTTTGAATCTGTTTTTAACTGTGTTTGTGCTGGGGTTTAGTTGGGGAGAGAAAGGATTTTGTACATTAGTTTTTGTTATTTTTGTAGGTGCTGGAGAGAACCTGGAAAACACGATGGCTGCCTTCCACCAGTGAGTACCGATGGAACTGGTGTTGCCTGAATGCGTGATATTCTCAATGTCTTTTAATGAGGGAAACGATCAGATAAGTCCATCGGTCCTTTGAGGTGCAGCACCTTTTTGTGATAAACCATCGCTCCTCTGGACTCTGAAACAAGAAGAGGTTTGGGAAACCACAGACTTTTACACAACAACATGGTAGACAGGCTACTGGAATTAAAACTCCTGAGGACTGATCCCACCTGTGCTAGCTGATAAAAGAGGCAGCTGCTCTGCTGCCTTGTTTAATGGCTGTAACCTCCATTGATACTCCATAGAGTACTTAGACACTCTGTACTTAGCTATTCCACGGTGCTGTGATACTCAGTTCCCTCCTCTTTGTGGAAGGTTAATAATTTGTCTCAAAAGATGGTGCCTGAATCCCTGATGTTAACTACCTTCCGTTACACCCTCTGCAAAGCTGTTACAGTGTTTGTGTTAGGTTTTTTCCCTTCACACACACTGGCACTGCGTGCGAAAGCCTCTTAACTAGGGGTTTAAAACGAACTTGGTACTGGAAAGCCTTTAAGCCTCCAGTATTTAAGTAGTGAATTCTAACAGGGTTCTCAAAGGGCTTTGGAAAAAAAGTGCATCTGTAACTCCAGCTGCCAATGAGAAGTGACCAAATTATGGAGGCTCCTCTTGGGTTTATTTGGGTTTTTTTCGTTTGCTTTGTGCTGAGCAGCCTCCTCACACCACACATTTCCTCACAGGGTAAGAAGTGCCAGCTTTCTCAACCAACCAGCTCTATTCAGAGTCCTCCAGTATTTTCTATCTCCATGGAAGCTCAGCAGAGCTTTGTGGGTTGTTTTTTCCTGCTGGCCTGCATTTTTTTCACTACACTTTCTGGAAAGTGCTGCTTTTAGTGTTTTTAACCATTTCTTCATTGTCATTTAGTGTCCTTCTGATTTTGCATGGAGAGGGATCTTGCAGAGAAAGTTGCACCACAATATGTTTTCATTTCACTCCCAGGAATATTCTTTGATTCCTAGAATGCTTCAGGTTGAAAGGGACCTTCACAATCATCTATTTCCAACCATCCTGCCATGAGCAGGGACACTCCCCACTAAACCAGGCTGCTCAAGGCTCCAGCCAATCGGGCCTTGAACACTTCCAGGGAGGGGGCAGCCACAAGGTCCCTGAGCCACCTGGTCCAGTGGCTCAGCACCCTCATCATGAAGAATTTCCTCCTGACGTCCAGTCTCAACCTCCCCTCTTCCAGTTTGAAACCACTACCCATGCTCCTACCACTGCAAGTGCTTGTGATCAGCCCCTCCCCATCTTTCCTGCAGCCTCCTTCAGGTACTGGAATGCTGCTCTAAGATTTCCCTGGAGTCTCCTCTTCTCCAGGCTGAACAGCCCCAACTCTCTCAGCCTGTCTCTGTAGGAGAGGTGCTCCAGCCCTCCAGTCATCCCTGTGGCCCTCCTCTGGACATGGTCCATCAGCTCAATCTCCTTCCTGTGTTGAGGGCTCCAGAACTGGACACAGTACTGCAGATGGGGTCTCACATGAGCAGAATAGAGGGGGAGGATTACTTCCCTCAACCTTCTAGTCACACTTCTTTTGGTAAGCTGTAGTGCATAGAGTAAGGACTGTGCTAGAACTCAAATACTGATGCGTGCTGATACAGACTCCTGCCTGACTCTTCTGACCATCCTAATTATTGTACAGCTATAATGCCCACAAACATGCTGAGATCCACTTTATGAATTGATCACAACTGCCAGCAGCAAAGCTCAGTTCCTAGGTTTGTGGGTGTTGTAGCTGAATAAGAAAGCATATTGATTACTTCTGCAGAGAGCAGGGTCAGAGCCATTACCTTGCTTCAAGCACTAAAGTCTTCTGGCTTCCTCTGCAGAGGGGGTAAAGGCTTTGTCCTTCACCTCTGCTCATTCCCATCTCCACTGGTGCCAGCAAACAGAGTTGGGTATGCCATGGTGATGGAGAAACCTGTCTGGGTTGGCTCAGACGTCTGGTATGAAAGGATTGATTTGTAATCCATCAGATTTTCCTTGAAGCCAGGTATGATGTCCCCACACGGCGTGTTTCTTTCTGCACGTTGGGACAGGTAGGCAGATGCGACCTGGGATGTAGCTGGAGCCACGAGAGATCGTTTGTTAGCAGTGTGAGCCCTACCCCCGTGGTTTTGCCTTGTTGACAGTAACCTCGGTGTTGATGAGCAAATAGTTTTATTAGTGCTATTTACACTTCAGCAGTGACTGGAGCATTTTTCATACCTTTATCAATAATGAGTGAATTACTCTAGTGATAGAGAACCAAGGTGTGCAGGGGAAAGAGGCTTTAGTGGTGATGCCGGGTTGACATCAGCTCAACTTACAAATAGTCTGCAAAGCAGCTGCAGGACAGCATTTTCCGGCTTGGCTTTGGGTTCTAATCATGTTAGATCACAGAGAAATGCTTCAGTGCTGGCTTTAGATTGTAAAGTAACTGACACTAAGCTAAAAGAGATGCTTGTAGTATCTTATTTGAGGATCTGGCATAAAAGATGTCCGAAGAGTTTAATTGCCAGTTGTATTGTCCCTAATACAACCTTGGACTTCATGGCTGTTTTGCCAGGAGGCTGCTGAGCCGACTCCCCAGCTATTTTCTTGTTCTGTTTAATCTTCTTTTATGAGCGCTGTAACTGCAGCAATAAAAGGACCTGGCTAGTGCAGTATTTGTAATACCCTAGTATTTACAAACTCGAGACACTGTGCTTTGTTAGACCTTGCCTAATGGAATTCTGTTATTTCCTGGGATGTCCTTTTACTTGAAAACGATTGAAGAGAGCAAAAAGCTCTGTTGTCCTAATTTGCAAATGCGAGCCTGCTTCCCAGCTTGAGATCTGGAGCAGTTGGATCTGAGTCCAACACTTTCTTCTGAATGTGGAGAGCCTCTGGAGCCTTCTCTGGAACAATGTAGACTCAATGTGCTCTTACAGAGCTGCAGAACAAACTGATTTCCAGCTGAAAAAAAAAGTGCTCAGCTCTCAGAGGAAGCTCATTTAGCAGAGAGCGGCTGTTCAGAGCCTGGCAAATCCTCACTTCTGTTAACAAGGGAAGTTGTTGTTCTCCTTTCTCCATGCAGCACCAGTCCTGAGTTTCTGAAGTGATAATATTCCTAATCAGTGTTGCTGGTTGAATGACAACACGTGGTGCCAGATGGGAACATCCCTGGCACGTTTGGCAAACCTCCTGCGGCACATGTGGAGATGCTTTTCCTCAGGAGGAAGGTTCACATGGAACAGGCTGTGTATCTTCTGTGTACAGTAGGAGTCTGTTCCTCTCCTAATTCTTCGTTAGTGGCACTGGAGGACAGTTAAGCTGTATTTAAGGTGACCACCCTACCCTCTTCTTGATCGTTATCCCAGCTGGACCAGAAATTGCTTTCAACACTTAGGGGGCTGTGCTGGAGTTGTCTGTGTGCTGTGGTTGCATTTGTCACGGGTTATGGCCTGTCTGTGGTTCAGCAGTCGGTAAAGCCCTTTTCCTGAAGAGGAGGCTGTTCCTGAAGTTGTGGAGCTTTGAGTCCCGTGTGGACTTTGCTCCCACTATCGCAGGTTTGTTCACAGGTGGAGTAAAAGAACAGCCTGTGCTCTGAAGGAAAGGTTCAGGCCAGGACTTCTAGCACCCTGCTGGGGTGATGCCTTTGGAGCAACCTTTCTAATGAAATGATAATTCACTACTCCTTTAGACTAAAGCTTAGCTTTTCTCTTCTGCTGTGAGGTTCCCTGCACTTAGTTTTCAGCAATACTATCACTACTTTCTGCTTTCTTTACTCTTCCTGTGAGCTAAGAGTGGATTTGAGATTGGATTAGAATTTTCCAAAGCATCAAATTGAAACAGGAACAGCCATATTTCTTCAAAAAACACATTGGATTATTTCCTGGATTGGGTTTTTTTTTGTAATTTTACTTTAAATTAACATTTTAAACTTAAAATGATCATTTTTAATATAGCTGTGCTGGCTGAAAAAATCTAAAGCCTGAAAGCCCCATTGCTAATTCCTGATCCCTCCATCCCTGATTAACTTGAATCAAGTGAAAAAGACTTTCCCCTCCCTGTCACTTGTTGTTTACCTGTAACACAGTGTCAGTCTTTCGAAAAGACATGGTTTCTTCCAGAGGTCATTACTAATAACCATCCCACTCTGATTCCAGTCATTACTAATAACCATCCCACTCTGATCTCTGCAGCAATACCTTAGCTATACGTTTCTCAATACCGAGGTGGTTGGCTGCAATCGACAGATGTGTGACTTCATTTCTGTGGAGGATGGAGCCAGAGCTCCCGAGTTCAAATTCCATCTCTGATTCATAAGACATTGTTGATTCTTGCATCAGCTTTCACCGCTGCAGCAGGGTTATTTGCTTCTTGCAGCAGGATGGTGAGGATTCATTGCATCATAAAGCGTCTGCCAGCAGGATTAGTGGAATTGAGTATTAGCCTGTGCTAGGTTGGACCCGTATGGAATACATGTGTCATTCAAGGCTGACTTCTCTGTTTGCAGTGCTGTTAATATAGGAACAGACATGCTGGAGCTGGATTGCCACCTGACCAAAGATGAGCAAGTGGTTGTGTCCCACGATGAGAACCTCAAGAGATCGACAGGAGTTGATGTCAACATCTCTGACCTCAAATACTCTGTAAGTTGAAGAAAAATGTGTGCTCGATGGTGGCTAAAAACACGTTTGGAGGTGGGCTGGGGTGGGCAGGAAGGGAAGGGGCTGAGTGGGGATGTGTGTCTGAAACACAGAATCTACAGAGAGTTGGACTTGGTGGTCTTTAAAGTTCTTTTCCAACCTAAGCGCTTCTGTCCTTTGTTTTATCTGACTCTAACTATGAGGTTTTTTAATGAGGCTCTCTGAGTAGTCAAGGGAGAAAACGCAGCCCATTTGCAGAGGGTGATGAGCTCCTTCCAGCAGTAGGTCGGATGAGTTGCTCTCGAGGTGGGTCTGTTTGCTGTGCTGGTACAAAGAAAACCTGGTCAACAAGTTTCTTTTCATATGGCCAGCTTTTTACTGGGAAGACTGGTAGATGAACCCCACCTGCACTGACAGTTTTCAAAGCCTGTTTGACTGAGCTGTCTTTTCCATCTGATGTTTAAATGAAACTCACAGAAATTTCTGACAGGTGTCTGTCACCTGATTTAGCTACAGGTAACCCAGGTCTAAGAACGTCCAGTAGCTCAATCAAGAGGTCACTGCAGTGCTTTTGGGCAAGAAGGCTTTAAAAAAGGTGATATGTTTGTCTTTTAAAAGTAACTAACGTGGCTTACAGTGCCCAGGGAGCAGTGTGGCTCCCAGGGATCACTGCTGGCCCCGGTTCTATTCAGCATCTTTATTGATGACCTGGATGAGGAGATCTAACCTACCCTTAGGAAATTCACAGATGTCACCAAGCTGGGGGGTAGTGTTGATCTCTTGAGGAGAGGAAGATGCTGCAGAGAGATCTGGACAGGCTGGGACAATGGGATGAGGTTGAACAGGGACAAGGGCAGAGTCCTACACTTTGACCACAAGAACCCCCTGCAGAGCTACAGACTGGGGGAATGAGTGGCTGGAGAGCAGCCTGGCAGAGAGGGACCTGGCAGGACTGGGTAACAACTGGCTGAACAGGAGCCAGAAGGGTGCCCAAGTAGCACAAAAGGCCAATGGCATGCTGGCTTGGATCAGCAAGAGTGTGGCCAGCAGGACTAGGGATGTCATTCTTCCCCTGTACTGGGCAATGGTGAGGCCTCACCTTGAGTCCCTTGCTTCAGCAAAGAGATTGAGGGGCTGGAGCAGGTCCAGAGGAGCAATGAGGCTGGAAAAGGGGACTGGAGGGAAAGTCTGATGAGGAGAGGCTGAGGGAGCTGGGGGGGTTTAGTCTGGAGGAGACTCAGGGGGGGACTTTCTCCCTCTCTACAACTACCTGAAGGGGAGTTGTAGACAGGTGGGGGTCAGGCTCTTCTCCCAGGCAACCAGGACAAGAGGGCAGGGCCTGAAACTGCCAGGGGAAGGTTAGGTTGGATATTAGGAAGCCCTGCCTCATGAAAAGGGTGCTCAGCCTGGACTGGACTGCCCAGGGCAGTGATGGAGTCCCCATCCCTGCAGGGTGTTTAAGGACAGGCTGGCTGTGGCCTGTAGTCTGGCCCCTGAGGTCATGTCAGGTCATGGGCTGGACTTGATGATCTCAGTGACCTTTTCCAGCCTCAATCATTCTGTGATTCTGTGAGTTAGATTTAATTTAATGTTTTTGCTAAGAAGTCATTGGTGTATCTCTGGGTTTAAATATGTGTTCCGTTTCCCTTTTCTTTTTAAGGAACTTCCACCGTATCTCTGCAGGTTGGATGTCACATTTCAGAAAGGTAAATTTTGTCTCTTACTGCTCCAATTTACTGTAACAGGAATTGATTTTCCTTCAGCAGGAAGAGTAGGGAAGTGGATTTGCTTTTGTCAGTGTCTTGATAAGAGAAGTTTTCAAAGGAAAATATACTCCTAGCAGAGGAGAGTTTCTCTCCAACTCAGATGCCTTTGTACCAGTGCACTCTAAACTATGTCTTTTTAATTCAAGGATAACAAAGGCTCTGACATCTCAGCTTTTGTCTGTGGCGCATTAAAAATGGTCTCAGCAGCGCCGATGTCCTTGTTTCCCCAGAATGTCACTGCGAGGGAAAAGACAACCGCATTCCACTCCTGAAAGAGGTGTTTGAGGCTTTTCCACAGACTCCTGTCAACATCGACATCAAAGTGAATAACAATGTGTTGATCAGAAAGGTATGTGAAAATCTGTGCTGAGCGGAGACCGAATGTCA
Organism: Upupa epops; assembly: GCA_013397515.1. Lineage (NCBI taxonomy): Eukaryota > Metazoa > Chordata > Aves > Bucerotiformes > Upupidae > Upupa > Upupa epops. Next base: position 371,903 of record VZRI01003174.1, read on the forward strand.
CAAAGTGATGTTGAAATGCCCAGAAAAATGTTTCTTGGGGTTGCTGGTTGTCTGTGACATGAAAATCTGTTCTTGGACTGCTTCATCCTTCACATGTTCAGCCTTGCTCCAGATATGAGGTAACACAGAAGACAGAGAAGCGGCCTTGTGCGAGCTGCTCTTCATTTTGACATGGAAGTGATGCTGCACTGCTAAGAGATTTGTGCTTCATGTGAAGGGTCTTGGGGACCGTTGCCTAACACAGCTGTATAAAAACATGCTGTCAGCGTAAAGCAAACTGTTCCTGGCAGAAGAAGGATTCCACTTTCCAGCAGATACTCTTTTGCCATCTACTTTTCTTAATTTCTCTAGGGTTTTTTGTAGGTAGAATGGTCTCTTTGGCTTGAACACCTGTTCCTTCCCAGTCAAAGCAGCACAATCATTTTAGGATGGGACAGTGTGAAGAAAAACTGTCTATTCCTTAAGGACACGTAGTTGAAAAACAGCGAGTTCCAGTTAAGTAACCCTGCACCTGTCTTTCAGTGAGTGCTTACTGGAGTTCTGCTTTTGTCGGTTGCAGGTTTCAGAGCTGGTGAGTCAGTACAAGCGAGAGCATTTAACGGTGTGGGGGAATGTCAACTACGAGATTGTATCAAAATGTTTTAAGGAGGTAAGGATGGGTCCAACTAAGCTTTGTTCTTGCCTGCTTGTTACTGTGTGGTACAGAAAAGTACCCTGTAAATCAAGATCGAGTCAGCTGTACCAGGCTCTTAGTTGTGATTCATAGATTCCTCGAACGGTTCAGATTAGAAGGGACTTTCAAGATCATCTAGTTACAACCCCCCTGCCATGAGCAGGGACACCCCCCATGAGACCAGGGTGCTCAAGGCCCCAGCCAGTCTGGCCTTGAACACTTCCAGGGAGGGGACAGCCACAACCTCCCTGGGCAACCTGGTCCAGTGTCTCAGCACCCTCATTGTGAAGAATTTTCTCCTGACTTCCAGTCTCAACCTCCCCTCTTCCAGCTTGAAACCGCTACCCATGCTGTTACCACTGCAAGCCCTTGGAAACAGCCCCTCCCCAGCTTTCCTGTAGCCCCCTTCAGGTACTGGAAGGCTGCTCTAAGATCTCCCCAGAGTCTCCTCCAGGCTGAACAACCTCAACTCTCTCAGCCTGTCCCTATAGGAGAGGTGCTCCAGCCATCAACTCATCCTCGTGGTCCTCTACTGGACAAATCCCAGCAGCTCAGTCTCCTTCCTGTGTTGGGGACTCCAGAACTGGGCGCAGTACTGCAGATGGGGTCTCACGAGTACAAATGCCGAGCTTACTATGTTGTTACAATAAATCAAGCACAGTTAATCCCCACATATTAAGCAGTAAAATCCTTGGGAAATGAAGCTTAACCACGTTTTACTCTTGTTCTGTATGAGAAAGCTGTAGGGTTTCATGTCAGGAGTTTTGTAGCCTGCTTTGCACATGACTGATGTGGTATGAAAGCACCTTTCCTAAGGGGTGGTACTGTGTTTCTTTGAATGAAGTAGTGGATGTGGCCACTAGTTGGCACTTGGGGTTATTGTTATAAAGCTGCCTTACAGCTATGGATTCTGTTCCTTTTTTGTGCTGGAAAACTGTACAGTTTAGGATTAAATTCCAGCTGTGCTTAGTGTGAGGGTGTTACACACTTGAGCTAACTCACCTGGTGTTACAGATAGTGCTGTGGTTGATCTGTGCAGGACAACACAGCGCTTCCTACTGAACAGAGGTCTTTTTTGTAGCATCAGCGCTCAAATACTTCTGTTCATAAAGCAGCATCTTTAAAAATACATTGTGAAGTGAGTCAATGTGATGCCAGACTAACAAGTGCTGTGCTACAGTACAGCTTGTTCTGTGTGGTAACGCTAGCCTGAGAGAAAGGGCTGCAGTCGTGATGTGCGGTCTGGAAAGACAAAGAAGGCAGATAATGAAAGCAGTGACTTGGGAGTCTTATCCTTTACAGGTACTGATGCTCCTTGAAATTGTGTGGGCTACCCAAAAGAGTAAACAAAATTGAGTGTCAGGCCTCTCATAAGCAGTTGGCTGCCAGATCTTTAGGTACCAGCACTGAACACACGCTGGTGAGTAATTTAATTGCAGCAGACTCAACAGTCTACCAGGCTAATTTAGAATCTTTCTCTCCCGGTTCCTGCAGAACGCTGACATTCCCATCATCTTCTGTTTGCAACGCGTGCTGCTGCTTCTTGGCCTGTTTTACACTGGTCTGCTGCCGTTCATTCCTTTCAAAGAAGAATTCTTGGAAATTCCCATGCCTTCGATCATCCTCAAGTGAGTTAGAGTCTGTCAGCGGGTGCTGTGCTGTGGTGGTAGTGAAAGAGGATGATAATGCCAGCTCGGGCATTGCTTTAGTTGCCATCCTTGGGCTGAGGACACTGGTTAGTTTAGGTGGTTCTGTATGTTCTGAAGAGAAAGTCCTGCAGAACTGCTCTCCTGAATTTGAGCTGTCTGTAGCCAGCTCTGAGTTACTCAGTGTGGGGTGTCTGTGTACATCGATGTTTCCAGGTTGCAGCATCTCCTGTAAAACAGCCACCTTCATGTAGCTGCTTCACAGCACAGCTTGTGCTGATGCCATCTAGACAGCGAGATGTACAAGTAACTACTTTTTGCCCTCTTCTCCCTCTTCCTTGAGAAAAATTAGTCTGAGGCAAGTCAGCAATAGGGTGGATATGAGATTTAACAGGCTCTTTATCTCTCACACTTTACTCAGATTGCTGCTCAATACCCATCTCTGCTGCTTCTTTTAAACGCAGCACATTTCTCTTGTGTAACCCAGTTCGAAACCACTGTCTTAGACGGTGAAATTACTGCTCTAATTTGAGAAGCCGCACGATTCATCCTTCGTGTTCCTTCGGCCGGGACATCTCAAATCGTATTTTTATCTGTGCTCTGGTCATTTGTTATTTCCTCTTCCTCAACAGGCTGAAAGAACCACATAAGATGACAAGAAGCCAGAAATTTATCATCTGGCTGGCTGACACGTAAGATTTTTCATCTGATTATGTTTTCATTTCTCGTTTGCCTGTATATTAACAGTTATCTCAAGCAGCTGAAACTGCCTACTGCTGTAGCTGCTTCTGACTCTACTTTTCTCACTTCCTCCTAGGTTTTGTTGTCAGTGCAGCATAAATCACATGTGAATCTTACGTAGCTGTTTTTATTTTTCAAGCAGTGAAGCACACTGAGGTGCTGTAACTATGGGCATTATTCACAGAAGCACAGAATAATCCTGGTGGGAAAGGACCTTCTAGGTCTCTGAGTCCAACCATTTCCAGGCAAACAAAAAACCTCAATACCTGAGAGACTGACAAACACAAACTATCCCCCTCCACGCTGCCACTCAAGCAGGACAGGAAGCACCATGGCTACACGGTTCTTTAACACCTCCAGGGTTGGGGACTCCACCTCCTCCCTGGGAAGGCCCTGCCAGTGCCCAACCACTTTTTCTGCAAAGAATTTCTTCCTCAGATCCAGTCTAACCCTCCCCTGCCTCAGCTGCAGACCATGGCCCCTGTTTCTGTCTGCAGTCACCAAGGAGAAGAGGCCNGAGGCCTCACAAGGGCCAAGTCCAAGGGCACGAGAACTTCCCTTCTCCTGCTGGCCACACTCTTCCCAATCCAGGCCAGGATCCTGTTGGCCTTCTTGGCCACCTGGGCATCCTGCTGGCTCCTATGAAGCCGGCTGTCTCCCAGCACCCCCAGGTCCTTTTCTGCTGGGCAGTTTTTTGCCCCTCATCCCCCAGCCTGTAGCAGTGCCTGGGGCAGTTGTGACCAAAATGCAGGGCCCAGTGCCTGGCCTTCTTGTCCCTCCATTCCAGTTCAGTCTCTACTTTCTTTCACATTTCATGGGGTTGTGACTGTTTATGTTGTCAGAGAAGATAACGTTTGACTGACATGAAGCACTTTGCATTTCAAGAACATCACCTCAGAGGAAAATCTATGCTGGAGGTTGAACCAGGTGGTTGTTTCTTGGCTCTTGCTTCTCTGTCTGACATCTGTTAGTTTCATTTCATGAGTGTCCAATTGAGTTTTCATGACTTCTGGGTGAAAGATGAAATCCAAAAGCAAAGGGATTGATGATCTGACAGGATACCTCTGCGACGGAAAAGTTGCTTGCTGGCTTGAGCTTCAAAAGAGCCGATACAAATACCCATGGCTGATGCAAGTTTCTGGTATCTGTTCACACCTGACTTGCTTGAATTAAAAGCTGTTTCTAATTAGGTTTGTAATGAATTTCTTGTGGAAAACATCGAATCTAAACCCTGCGTGGAGAATGTATTGCAGAACATGAACAGACACTGAGAACTCTGTATACTCCTCAAGTTCTTAAACAGTCTCTTTCTTCTTGCTGCAGATTGCTGATGCGGAAGGCACTTTTCGACCACCTCACTGCTCGGGGCATTCAGGTACAGCGTGGCAGGAAGTGGGCTTTTAACCTCGGGATGATTTGAACCAGTGGGTTCAGCTTAGATGGGTTTGTCTTCTCCCCAAGATGCTCTTGTTGTGTTCCTGGAACTGGAAGTTGCTTTTTATTTCCTGAGCAATGCCTGGTGCTGTTGTGTTTGACAGCTCCAAAGGAAGATGTTTGGGGAAACACTGTTCAATTTAAATCCTTTAAAGACTTTTGTATTTTCCCCACTTGAAGCTTCAGCCTAGAGAAGCAGCTAAGCTGCTGGTCTGGTTTGGGCTTTCCACCAAATAATCTTACTTGGAAATACCTGAAGTCTCAGGTGATGAAATGGAGTTGGAGACAGCACTAGAAAACACCCCTTTCAGAGGGTAAAGGGGAAGCTGTGGGTTATGTTTGTGTGCTCATCTTTAAAGGCATTTAAAATACCTTATTAATACCCAGCGTCTCTCCCACATGGAGCAATTCAGATCAAAAGTCACCTTTTTTATAGACAATCAATTATTTCCTGTACTCATTTGTCTTCCTGTCCCATCTCACAGGTCTATATTTGGGTACTGAATGAAGAACAAGAATACAAGAGGGCTTTTGACCTGGGAGCAACTGGAGTGATGACGGACTATCCCACAAAACTGAAGGAGTTTTTACACCATTATCCAGCGTAAAGGAAGGAAAAGCGAGGGAAGTTCTGGCAGGATAGATTGTGAGCCAAGGAGTTTCTTCCTAAAAACAAAAGAAGCTTGAGCAGCATACACAGATCATTTTGTCTGACAGATGTATTTGGATGATCTATTACCTTGTCACGTCGCTACCTAATGTAAAGGTTGTCTATTTATTTTAAGACTTGGATCACATAGTTTACATTTGTAAATAGCTCATTTAGCAACGACGCACTTCACACACAGTGACGACTAGGAAGAGAGTTGCTGGGTCCCATAGGTAGATATTAAGTGTTCCTGTGCCTGTCACAAGTGTTCTTAAGCAGATGGCAGGACCCGCCAGTTATTCCAGTTACATTCTAGCGGGCAGACACTCCTCGAGAGTTACTGAAGGTGTACCCTGTGTGTGGGGGCAGCTCTTGTGTTTAGTTTACAGATAACTCGTAGGGTAAAATAAGGAAACCAACGCACAGGAGAAGTAGTGTCTAGCCAGATAGTTTAGGTGGTGATTGTAGTCAGTAAAGGTGGTCGCTTTTTCACCAACATTAACGCACTTGGTCAGTCTGGCCACTGCTTTATTCAAACTGATGATCAGAATGTTGAACAGCTCTATTTAGACCCCTTTCTGCTGTGGACGTGATCCTTTGACTCAGTCATCAAGGTCTAAATACACTATTAAAGCCCAGATCAGGGTTTGACAATGAGTTCTAGTGCAAGGGTCTAGGTTTGTCCCTGGTTCTGACCTGTCAGACCACCAGCTTTCCAGAAAGGAAGGTTACACTTACAGATTGCACTTACAGATTACACTTAGTTCAAAATACTCTCTTCACAAAGGAAGCCTAGAGGTCTTTTGCACATTTCTAGTTGTAATATCTGCTGGTTTGGTGAATGAGAACTTGTTTTTAGGATGAGGGACCAAAGAAGACTAAATTTGGTCAGGAATTTCAGGAACAAATTCACAGATTCCTCTGAAATGAATTCACCCCAAGCAGATTTGTGTGCACAGTTAGAAAAGCAGCGTCAGTCTGAATTGCGTGTAGATATTCGTGTTCTCTCTCCACAAAAGCACATTCAATACTCACTAAGGTTATGTGCACAACATGGAAGTTCACTCTACTGGCAAAAGCCAGGAAACCTGCGTTGCAATAGAACAGGTTGAGACAGGAAGGTGTTTCGGGGAGCTCACAGCTGTTCTGTCCTCGCAAACAGGCGTCACACGTGTGTCAAACAGATTTGAGCCTGCGATACCTGCGTGTTTTGGTGTTATCCTGTTAGTGGTAGGGGTTTTCAGAAGGCATTTAATTACTGTAGTGTAATTATACCCAGTGATGTGTAAAGCTCAGTCATCTAATCATCAGATAGTCTGGGACAGATCTACAGTGATAGTATCTGCTTTAGGGAATGTAGTGTGAAAATCATAGATCTTAATCAATGCACTAGACAGATGCAAGAGCACATTTACTGCAAGGTGTGCTTGCTGCTAGGAAACTTTCTGAACTAAGTGATTTTTTATTTCCCCCTGGCTAGCTCAGTTTTGGAAGGACTCAAGTGACTCCTGCCTGTGCCAGCCTCGTATTCATGGGGCATCTTTGCTGTTGCATTATGTCTGTCAGCAGGCTGCTGGTGTTACTATGTCAAGTCCGTCTGGATGGATAGTAGGTGTTTGCACATTACAATCCCTTCCTGAGGAATGTTTCTGCGTGGATAAAGCGGAAGAAACCACCACATCTACACTTTACGAGAACGTGTGATGGTGGTGGCAGATGAGGTTGTGATGTCCTTCTCAACATCTATCTGGTTACGGTGGCTGTAGATTCAGTGTCCTCTTAATTTAATCAGGCTTGTTGTGTGTTGAGGGGAAAAAGGACATTCAAACTCTTGCTAGGAAAAGGAATGAAATAATTTCTAGTGACCCAAGCTTTATGTCTCCTTTCAGAGCAGTTACCGGGTCAGATAACCACTAATAATTGATCTCTGCCTGCTGTCTAATAGTCACAAATAGTTGTAGCGTAGGGTTCCAAATGAGAAGCTCCCACTCTCTGTCTCGATTTGTTCAACTAGCCAGTGTGTAGCTCCAGGGAATTTTTGTGCAGCGTGGTTTTCAACTTCACTGCTGTTGGATTTCTGATAGCAAATCTAGTTCTGGTTTTAGAGAGAACCCCCCAACAGCAGCTACACTTCTGTTTAGATCAGAAAAAGCTGATGTTGGAAAACATCTGTCTTGATTTTTCAACTTGATCTCTTGAGGGACAGGTAGTGACTTAATTCCTCTCCCAAGTTTTCCTCATCACTGCGTAAATAAACTGTTTTCCTTTTTTCTGGAACACAAAGCACAATGACTGAAGTAACAAACTTTAGTTGTTTAATTCCTTTTAAAATCATTTTTGCTTCTCTAGCAGTAGTTTTGGAAACTTGTGCCTTCCAAGAGGCTCAACACATGATGTCTTCCTGCATCTGATGCAGCTTTTGACTGTGCTGTTTATACATGACCTCTCCTTGATAAATCTACTGCTTAATATCTGAAATTGCAATGAGCTTCATGGGAGGGAAGGGGTTCAGTACCAGAAAAGCTGCTGAATTTATTCAGTCAACCCCTCGGGCTTCAGCCCAGGAGCTAAAATTCTATCTCTTGAAACAGGTAATGCTATGGGGTTGAAGCCATGAATCCAGGCACCAATGCACAGGGCATAGGCCATGATAACTGTTTGTAACAAAAGAAGGTGGAACGGAGGGAACTGTAGAATGTTTGTTCTATCGAATCACTGTTGTGAATATTCCAGAACTCGCTGTGTGATTTTTAAACCACTTGTACAGAAAAGCATTTGTTGAGAACTTACACAGCTGTCCAGGAGGATGTTCAGTCAATCTCTCTCTCTCCAAGGAGAGATTGATTCTTTTCAGGTACTTTTAGCTCTAAATATTGGTTACCACTGACTGTCTTCTCCAGCCTGTTGCAGCGTGTTTTATGGATGAAGGACAATGCATGTATCTCATGCACTTTTAATTTGCAGAAAGTCTCGTGGATCTCTCTAGCTCCAAATCTATGAAGTGATTCTTTTTCTTTTCATGGAAAGAAGGACGGATGCTTTTAAAATGTGACATTAAAACATCTTTGCTCATAAAACATCTGAAACAAAACACCTGTTAGTTGTGATTTCTTTGCCTACAAATTGCTATGCTTATGGTTTGTTTTCGTAGTGTCGTGAACACCGACCTTTAGCTGGCTGCTATCTGATAACCTCTGAACTTTTAAGAACCTTTTGGCAATGACGCTGGTTTTTCTTACACAGAAATCCTAACATCTGCAGCTATGTGCAGAGAGAACTGACGCTGCTGTCTCCACGTGCAAATGAGTTTCTACATAAAACTTGTGAAGGCAGTTCCAATTTAATACGGAAGGAGAGTGAGCAGGTTGTACCATTTAGATACTAAACTCTTGACATTTTACTGCATGCTGTTTGGCTTGAGGGGTTTTGTAGTAAGTGCAGGGGGAGAAACAAGGATGAAGATCCCAGTGTCTGAGCTCTAACGGCACATCAGGAGAGTCGCTTCTGTGCGTCTGCCTTTGCCAGCAGCATCTTTCAGTGTGCAGAACTGACAAGTTCTCTCAACTAGCATCTTTAAGTTAAAACACAGCATGTGGTTGCAGATGAATGAAAAGAGCAAGGTGAAACGAGCCTTCTTACTTCAATATTCCTATGAGAAGTATCACGTCCAGCCAGTGGTGTGGATGGCCACGCTTGAAAGGATCTGCCTAAGTAGGAGACTGTTGGCCTTCACTTTGTACTTCCCTGTAAAAAGCTCTCTGCTCAGAACTGCTTTTTGATTGCTTATTTTTAGAAATCACGAGCCTTAATTCCTAAGCACAGTAATGTCTAATTAAACACCAGGGAGGTTGTTGATTGGGGGCCGTATCTCTTTGTTTTCCAGTAGCGGGTTTGGTGTTGATTGAGTTTGACTGACAGCCCCGCTGGCTGTATGTAAACATTTATAACGTTACAGGTCCAGTTTGGAAAACACTGAAAGTCATCTTGGGCAGTCTAGTTCTAGACATCAGCTCTGACCTATATTATATTATGATAAGCAGCCTGATTATATCTATAATCAGAACTGGGCAGTTCACAGGGGTGTGGAGTGCACTGTATCCTATCTGTGTGTATATATCACATCTGAACTGAACAGGGAAATGAAAAGGCTCTGTTATCACTGTGTGTAAGGTACAGCTGCCCTCAGATGGAACCAGCCTTCCCTGTTTAAGGGCTTTTTTTCACTTGGTTAATAATTTCCTATTTGGTTTCTGATGAAACAGTAAACAGCTGATAAATCAGTTTTACTTTTAAAACTTCTCTTCCTGCAGCCTTCAAATTATCCTGAAACCTCTTTCTGCAGTGCCCTAAGGACTTGTGTTCAATTAGCTGTCTCCCTTATGCAGAGCCGGCTCACCTTTGTAAAAGGATTGCAGAGGACTGATGAGAGATCGGTGAGTTACGGGACACAAAAAGCCTTTGACAGTTGGCAGGTACCCGTGTCTGACTGGGGGACAGCACCCCGACTGTGCTTGGGTTTGTATTCCGCTGGTAGCAGGGTTCAGTACGATGCGTCATCCCACATTGAGTGATCGTTTGCTGTAGATACAGCGCTTTCTTTTTGAACTGAGAAGCAGGTCAACGCTTCCTTTAGTCCAAGAGGTAAATTTCCATCTGGATTTCCCTTAGATTACATGAAATAGTAGGTTTTAAGGTCAAGTGTAATTTGAAAGCTTTGAGATTTCATGTGAGGTGAGAGAGGTGAAGTGGGGGGTTGTACGTAACAGCATTTAGTGACTTCCAAAGGGTTTGGACAGGCTGAGGAGAAGAATAGAAGGGTCTGTTCGGAGCAGGATGGCCCGTGGTGCTGCTGGTTCCATCTGTCTCCAGGCTCTACTTCCTTGCATCGATGAGCGGGATGGTTGGTGTGAGTAGGAATCTCAGAGATCCCCCTTTGTCGCTGGAGTTTCTGGCTGCCTGGAGAACGGATCGCTTTCCTGGCGGTGTGAAATGCTCAAAGCACAGAGATTTGCAAGAGCAACACAACCTCCCCAAAAACAAGAGTGGGAAGGGGCTGGGGCTGCCTGTCCTGCTCCCAGTTGCCGCAGGAGGCCGCCCCAACCCTGCTCATGGCTGGGGTTGCTCTGTACGGAGAGTCCGACCCTCCACACAGCAGGGGAACCGCAGTGCAGAGCTGGATTGAAGGTAGATGCTCGTTAAGTTACAGATTCCGAGTGTTCCCTCGGGTTTGGGGATAATTAAGCTGGACAGTGGGTTTACTGATGGTCTAGTTCCTCTTTGTAAGAGGCAGAATGTTGCTGAGGGAAGTGAAATGAGTAATCAGCTGGAGATCACAGCTTCACCCTCGGGTATCCTGGTGATTTGGAGAGGGGACAAGGTGAAGTGCTGGAGAGCACCTGCTGTGGTTGGACCTCAGATAGCGATGCTGTAAGTGGGGGGGGGGGGAACCCTGCTGGTGTTAATAGACGAAAGCACTGATCTTTGATCTGAAGTTGTTTCCTGATGTCTCTGTGGAAGTCTCCCTGCTTTGAAGCCAAGATGTGAGGTATCTTGATTTCAAGACCAGGAGCATCAGCTTCAACTACAGTTTGGAAGTACTAAGAAGCTGAGATTGGAAGCAGACTCCCAAGTATTGGAATCCTAATTTTAATACTACTGCAGCAAGGAAAATGCTGAAAAATCTCAGTGAGTGATTTGATCCTTTCTCCTCTTTCAATAGTGCAGGGGCAGTGGAGTAGCAAAAGCCACCCCCCCTGTCTGTGATGATGATTCATTAGGCTTTTCTACTCAATTATAATAAAAATCAAAAAGTTCAGACTCTAAAAAATGGAGAATTAAAAACCCCAAACAGATAAACCCTGCTCATCTGCTCAGGGGGAAGAGAAACTGCCAGGTTACAGAGAGACAGGGAGCTTTGTTGTGCTGGTGGTTTCAGCTCTGAGTACTTGCGGTTACGTCTCAGAAGTCTCAGTGATGTGAAGTTCAAGCAGAGTTTTTTACCACTTCCTGCACAAAACCTTGTGTAGATCTGTGAAACCGGCTCAGCTCAGCACTGCTGAGAGTCTGGAAACCTGTTGTGGTAGCTCTGCTGCTGTGAGAAGGAGGTATCTGAGGGAAGAAGCAGCTCGAAGTCAACCTTCAGCATTGGCTCCTCTTGCTCTTGTAGGCATCTAAAGATACCGTTGTGATTTCCTTCTTCATCTGCCTGGATCTGTTCCTGTGCAACTTGGTCTGGGTGATCCTGCTGGACAGGGGGATTGGACTCATGATCTTTCGAGGTCCCTTCCAATCCCTAGTGATTCTATGGTTTGAAGGGGACAGTAACGACTGTGATGCTTTGTTGTTCTCACGGTTGCATGTGGTAGTACAACTAACTTATGGGGGGAAAACAATCATTTTATATCTTAAAATGTGGTCTTCAGTGCCCCTCGGCTAGCTGGCATCTGCTTTAGGATCTTTCATCTTTAGATCAGAGACAGGGGTGTTGCTCGTGAGGAAGAAAATTATTTCCTTTATATAATGAGGATTATTTTTCTACAGAAATGTGATTTAAAAATAATTGAAAAATATTATCTCAACTAATAGGAATTGTAGTTCTTTTAGAATAACTAAACTGATAGAAATTTTAGTTAACAGACTCATAGAATCCCCATGGCTAGAGAGGACTTCCAGGATCATCAACTCCAGCCCTCATCCCAACATCTCCCCAACCCCCAGACCTCATGTTTTTTAAACACCTCTAGCGATGGTGACTCTACCACCTCCCTGCACAGCCTGTTCCAGTGCCCAACCACTCTCTCAGCAAAGAACTTCTTCCTAAGATCCAATCTAACCCTCCCCTGACATAGCTTGAGGCCATTTCCCCTAGTCCTATCATTAGTAATTTGGGAGAAGAGAGCAGCAGCCGCTACAACCTCCTTTTAGGTAGCTGTAGGGAGCAATAAGGTCTCCTCTCAGCCTCCTCTTCTCTAGACTAAACTACCCCAGTTCCCTCAGCTGCAGCTCATAGGGCCTGTTTGCCAGACCAGCCTTGTTGTCCTCTGGACCTGCTCCAGCAGAAGAAATCCTATCTCATATTGCCCCTTACATAGTGCGTGTGAGAGTCCGTGTATTTAGCACACAGCACAGAGCATGGCCCTCGCAGTCACCAGTGATTACCAAGCTCAGAGAACTGCTTCAAATATTCTTAAGAACTGGCTAAAGCAGCAGAGGGTCAAAATGAGAACAAACTGGTAACGCAGACACCTTTCAGCCAGTGAGATGCAGTCCCTAGGTGTGAGGAAAGGATGGATGTGAACACTATTAAGGCTGTGATTTGTAGGGTGATGGTGGAGGGAGAACCCCCCAAATCAGCCTGTTTGGGGCTCTGGGTGCTCTTTGACTCCTCCTTGCAGCACTTTGAGGCCACTGCATTTAATTTTGCTCTTCTTTTCTTTCTGGCTAAGCCATGAGCATGTGGAAGGCCATGTTGCTACTGTCCATGCCTGTCCCTGCATGTCTGTGCATGTCCCCACATGTGTAGTTCTGGGTTCTTTACTTCCAAGAGTGAGATTGAGGGGCTGGAGCAGGTCCAAGGAGCAACGAGGCTGGGGAAGGGACTGGAAGGAAAGGCTGATGAAGGCAGCCTGAGGTAGCTGGGGGTGTTTAGCCTGGAGAAGAGGAGACTCAGGGGAGACCTTCTCCCTCTCTACAACTCCCTGAAGGGAGGTTGTAGTCAGGCGGGGGTTAGGCTTTTCTCCAGGCAACTAGTGCCAGGATGAGAGGGCAGAGCCTGAAGCTGCCAGGGGAGGGTTAGATTGGATGTTAGGAAGCCCTCCCTCACAGAGGGAGCTCAGAGCCCGGACTGGACTGCCCAGGGCAGTGGGGGAGTCACTGTGTCTGGAGGTGTTGAAGGGCAGCCTGGCTGCGGCCCTGAGTGCCCTGGTCTGGCTGATGGGGTGATGTCAGGGCATGGGCTGGGCTGGATGAGCTCAGAGGGCTTTTCCAGCCTTAGTGATTGTGTGTGTGTCCAGGCTGGATGCACCTGTGGGTATTTGGGTAGGGGATTGCAGCGATCACCAGTGGAGCTTCATTCCAGGGGAAACAGGGGAGCTCTTCACTCGCAATTGGCCTTCCAGCTCGGTAGGATCCCTAAGACGCTGGTGAGGAGAGGCCAAAGGGCAGCTGTGTGAAGCGGGCAGCAGGCATGACACCGTGTTTACTTAACGTGCTCCAATTTGTTTCCTCCATCCACCCCACACCCTGCCCTTAGCCTAGGGCTTCCCAGCGCTGCCCAGCCTGCAGCTGCGGGGCGGAGGGATGCGGAACCGCCTCAAAACTGCCGTTTCTTTGGATAAACCTGTGCGTTTTGGGCTTTTCCTGTTTGAATAACCGCGGCTGGTCACTAAAGGAGAGGCTTCAGGCTGCCCAGGTGGACAGCGATGCGGCACGACCGATACCGAGCATCCCGCCCCCAGCCCCCGCATCTCCCGCCGCCGCCGGCGCCTGCCCCTTTAAGAGGCGCCGCATCTGTTTGTTGTCCCCACGCCGGCCGCGCCACGGCCGCTCCCATTGGCTGCCGCCTGCGCGGAGGCGGGGGGCGCTGCGTGTGTGTGCGCGCTCCCGCCCCTTTCGTCTTGGCGTTTTGATTGGTCGAAAAATCATGGGCTGCGGCTCCCTCGAGCCAATCGGCGGGGTGTTGCTATGTGCCAGCGGGCTGCGAGTGGCTTTCGGCGGT
>VZRI01003174.1:385773-422918 GCA_013397515.1 Upupa epops
GGAACGTGTCGCGGGGCTATGGGGTCGGGCCAGGACAGGCCGAGCCGTGTCACAGCCGCGCTGTCTCGTATTGCACCTTCCCCTCGCGGTGGGGCGGAGGGGAGGGCTCCGAGGGGGTCCCTTAACGCATCCTTCCCGCTCCGCAACGAGGTCCCTTCATGGGGAAGGACTGGGGCGTGCGGCGACTCCCCGGGTTGGTGGTGGGTGAGCGGGACCCGGCTGAGCAGTGGCCTTTGTCGTGCAGGGCCGGGCGAGGGGCTGGAGCCGGGTAGGGCAACAGGTACCAGGCCCAGGAGAGGTTTCGCTTGTGCCCGGATTGCTGCCAGCGAGGGGGGAAGCAGCAACAGGAGGGACCTGAGGGGCTCCTCGGCGGTGCCAGGTGCCCGTCAGGGGAGGAAGCATCATCCCCTCTTTCTCCTCCTCGCGAAGTACCTCGCTGTAGCAGGTTCCCGAACAATAAAAGGCGGAACTGAAACCCAGGTGAGACCCGCACCCGGCACAGGAATGGGTGAGAGGCTTGTTGAGGGTAGGGACAGGGTCCCGGGCGCTTGGGTCACCGGAGCTGCCACCAGCAGGGCCTTGGAAGGGTGGCTGCTGCCAGGGAGAAGCTCCCAGCCTGTATTTACCAACACTGCTGCTAGAGTCCCTGGAGACCAGGCCTTACCCAGCTGCAGCCTGTGGCTCTGTTGCAGCAGTGACACTGTGCCTGGTGTGGCAGAGAGTTGCAGGCCACCTGGGGAGAGGTGCCCTGGGTATGGTTGGTGCTGGAGGCAGGTGGTTCTGCGTGTGGTGCATTGAAACTGGTCTCTGTCAGGGAGCAGGGGTGGCTGGGCTGGGCTGTGGTGTTGCGATAGCCTCTGGTTAAGGGTGTAGTAGCTTCCTCTTCTGCAGAGAGCTGTGCTGAGGTCTAGGGTGAGAAGGTCAGGGTTGTGTGCTTCTCCTCAGCATCTTATGGGTTTGATCCAGAAAAGCCAGAGAATTTTGGGATGACAGAAGCAGCTATGGAGTGAGATGTAACTCCATAGTTTGAGATTTTAATGCTGATCATTGAAGCCAAATGATTTTAAATGTTCCAGTTTAAAATACCAATTTTAACAGTGAAGAAACAGTTGAATTCTCCCCTTTCTGGAATGACTCTGTCTTCACTTTTTTTCTGCTCTATCATAAAAGAGAAAAGCCTATTGTACCAGCATTCTTAGCTTGCAGACAGGGTGGAATGGTTCACCTGCCTTCCTGACGTTGCCTTGTTTAGGGCCTGCTATCTGCTGCAGATAAGGATTGACTGCTAAAGCATTTACAGTTACTTAAAGCTTATGCTGGGCAGCACAGAGAAGCCTGTGCTGAGTTAGGTGGTTGTAAACAAGCAGATCCTGAGAGAGCTCTGCTTATAATCCATGAGAGGATTCTGCCTGGAGAGGATGTATTTTATGACTTCATCCTTGCAGAGCACTCCCATTGGTTTTGTTTGCGATCTCATCTCATGAGGATCCACGCCTCTGCTTTCTTGTCAACACAGTTTGCTGTGTAACGGCAGCATTCGAGCAGAGGATTGAGATGTTTTCCTTTTCTCGCTACATCCCTAATTCTTCTTTCCTGTTGAAAGACTATTGAGAAGTGAGCTTTGTGCTGGAAATGCTGTAGGGCGGGCTGAGGCAATCCAAGTGCTGCATTTCGGGGCTGGGTGGTTGTTCTAAAGCTTTATTTGCAGCAGGCATCAGAATGGGAATAGCTGACAAAACTGTGTTTAGTCATTTTGCTCTCCTGTGTCTTCTGGATCTGTAGATATTTAAGATTTTGTTTCTTGCTGTCTGGTGTGGGTAGTTGAGTCAGGATTGTACTGAGGAAGGCAGCATCACTACCTGAAAATCCACATTCCCTCAAAGACTCCTTGACTCACGAACTGGATGCCTGTTGCTGGGAGAGAATTTAATTAAGGAACTGGTCACTCTGGTGTGGGTCCTGGCTAGCAGTTTAGAAAGTGGGAGCTCCTTGGTCTGATGTTGTGCTACACAAGCATCGTAAGGACTGCAGAGGAGTAAAACCCATGTATATTTCTTGCTCTTGTATCATGGCCATGTGTGTGGAAGTGTTTTGGAAAAACATGACTTTCACTGGGCCTTGGTGTTTAGCTGCATCCTTTGTCTGGTGGAACTGAAGCAGAGCTGTCATTGGAGATCAGCTGTAAGGAGCTGGAGCAGTGGGCTTCAAGAGGGATCAAAGTGGCCTTTGGAACAGGAATGGAGAGCTAGGTTCTCTTAGCTGCTCTGAAGCTCGTCAGGCATCATGGTGAGGCAGGGTGTATTTACTGCTCTGAGACCAGCAATGAAATATGCAGATTCTTGATTTCTCCTTGACAAGACTCCTGTAGGTTGGTCCTTCTGGATGTTCAGTCTTTCCTGTGCTTACTAATTCATAGCTCTCATCTTCTAGATTTACAGTAACTAAGACCTAAGAAAAGGTGGGATTCCTTTTCCTTCCAGCAGTCAAGGTGAATCAATGCAAGAGATGAACTGTTTGGATCCAAAGATTTTTCAGTTCTTTAGAACAGATGTTTAGCTGGTAAAGCAGCATGTCTGGTGGTGATGTGATGCCACCTGAGGATCTGGATCTCCTTTTTCCAAAACAAAGATGTCTTATAGATTGTATTGTTGAGGGGGAAGAAAATACACTGGTCCAGGTGGGCTCCTGCACATGGATCCCATTCCCTGTTGCCCCCATTGGCACCTGCTCCTTATCCTCCATGAAGTTCGGCAGTTGGTTCTCTGTTTCTGCTGTGTCTTGTTTGTCCCTCATTTCTCAAGGCAGGTAGTTGTGTAGCTGATTGTTTTTGTATCCAAGTTTTGCAGCTCTCAATAGCTGCATCTGCTGGACCTGTCAGTGTTTTCACCCGCCTCAGTGGGACGTGTCGCATGTTGGGAGCAGCTTGGTCTCCGGAAGCGTCACTGGACTGGCCAAGCCACTTAAGGCTGCAGGAAGTAACATAGTTAATAAGACTTAGCTCTCCCACATCTTGTACCTGACAATCTCCAGTCACTTGACAATGCTAATTAAAGCTAATCACACTCCCGTGTTTTTAGTAAATAACTATTAGCCCTGCTTCACTCTTGCTTTAACAAATGATAGTGCCAGGCAGTGTGAGTCACTGCAAGCTATGGGAATCCAAGTGCTAAGCACTGCCTTCCGGTCTCTTGTTGCAGGCTCACATGTCCAGCTAGAGATCATTTCTGTCGCCCTGGTTCAGGTGCTGGGATAGCGTTAAAAGGTGTGAATTCTGTTCTGCTCACTCACAGCAATAAGCAGCTTTTTCCACTCTCCACTGCAGCTGTGGCTTGTACAGAACTAAACTCCCAAGGTGGAGCAAAGGCTATTAGAAGTTTCAGAAGCTCAGGATGCTTTAAATTTGCCCTTCAGAGAACTTTCTGATCCACTGAGAGAGAAGACAGAGTGGTGTCAGAGCTGCACTCTCACTTCTCCTGTTTCACGTTGGCAGTGGTTCCTGTAGCGTGGTGTGACCTAGGCGTTCTGTAGCCACACAGCTCGGGAAGATGGAAGTTTCACTGATGAAATGTTACTAAAGGATGGCTCAAGCAGCATGTTATTAAAAACAGATCGTCCAACATCACACATGAGAAAAGAGATGGAGTTAATAATTAACTGCAGGGGAAAACAAAAATCCCCTCTTAACGAGAATCCCAGGAACTCCCAGCTCAAGCATGTGTGGTGTGAGCTGTGAGAGGTGAGTCAGTTCACATACCTTGGCAGGAGCTTGCAGAGTAGTGAGGATATCCAGGAGGAACTAATGACACAGACTGGCACGGTTAGCAGCTGACTTGACCCATCTTAAACTGGATTTGGTTATAAAACGTCTATCGTGTGGAGATAAGAGCTACAAATCTTCACCTGCCTCTGCCCTTTTGACGTATGGTTTGCTGTGCCAAGGAAAGCTACAAGGATGAGGGCTGAACTGCCACAGAAAATAAGTCCTTTCCTAGTGCAGTAACTGTTGAATAAAGAGTGTTGCTGGCAGAGGTCAGTCAGAATTCAACATCTTTTCCTTCACTTTACTCAGAGGAAGAGACAGATATAACAGAGTAGAAAGTAAAGTCACTGTCTCCCCTGTGACACATGTGCTCCTGGGCAGCATAAGGCTTCTGAAAGATGCTCCTGGGAAGAGCCCTCTGAGCAGATGAAAACTTGCAGGGTTTGACAGGGGGAGTTTGCAGATAGTAAAGTCAGCTGTGGCAGATCCTTCTTTCAACTGCAAATGACTTTGAGGATATTGGAAGGATTCTTGCAGTAGATAAATGTTGTCGCTGTGGTCCCTGTCAGTACCCGGCCTTTGTCAGGGAAACAGATGATCCTCCAGCAGACCAGTTTAATTGAGTCCCAGTCATACCTACATCTGCCAAAGGCAAAGATAATAGAGCGATGTAAGAAGCACCAAAAAAAAAATGAGAGGAGATGGTTTGCATAGCTGGACTGTTCTACAGTTAGAACAAATGAGGAAGAGGACTCGGGAAGATAAAGAGCAGTTTGGCAGTAATGGGTTGATTGGATGGGAAGATCTTAGATGTCTTTAGTTTGGGTTGGTACTAGAGAACGAGATGAGGGTTGTCTTTTGTTTTGTAGAGCAGTGTATCTGCGTAATGCTGGCAAAGTGTGACGTCCTTGCTCTGTCGCTCCAAATGTGACCGTCACACTGAGTGTGTAGCTTTCTTCAGCAGGAGGTTGGGTATGAATTGAGGAGCTGCCTCTCCCAGTGTGTTGGAGCTGTTGCTGTTATCTCATTGGAGTGCACCTTATCTATTTGGCCGATTCAGATGAAGGACTCTTTCCCCATCGCGGGGGCTGCTGGCAGGATTTTTTGCCAAGTGTAAAGGAGGAAATGGAGTCATTTGTGTTTTAAATTAGTTCAGCTGGCAGGTTTTATTTGTGGCACAAGTGGGATTTGCTGGGAGGAGTAAGACTTAAGTTTTGGCCTGTTTCAGATTTCTCTTGGCCAGCCCTGATGCCCTCCTGCGTTTGGTAATGCTCACTCACTGGGTAATGCTCACTCACTGGCATCTGGTTATTGGGTTCCACTGGGATGGGGTGTACCTACCTGCAAAGCAAAGGTGGGCAGCTTGTGGCTATCAGGTTTGCCACGCTGCTTGTTATCAGCAGCACAGGCTCTTCTGTGCTGCAAAGATACTGCTGCCAGGCAACTCGTAGGAGAGTGGGAATTCAGCCAGAGGTGTCACTCATTCCTGTGGAGAGGCTGAGTCTTGCAGTTTGTGTAGTCTTAGCAATGGATCTAGAAAAGGTACCAAATGGTGATGGCAGCCCTGGGAGATGTCTGTCTTAGCTGTCCTCTGCCTCCAGAGTTACAACTATAAAGGGGAAGGATCTGATTAAGTTTTCTGGAATGATTTCCCTTCCCTGCAGTGCCTGGTGTGTAGGAGTGGCCTGTTGTGAGCATTTGCTTTGTTCTGAGATGAGTTTACAGTTCTGATGCTGAGTGGTCTGAGTCCAGCCTTAGACCAGC
Source organism: Upupa epops (assembly GCA_013397515.1). NCBI lineage: Eukaryota > Metazoa > Chordata > Aves > Bucerotiformes > Upupidae > Upupa > Upupa epops. The sequence goes on from VZRI01003174.1 coordinate 391,298, forward strand.
GGATCGAGTCAGAAAGTTCTCATGGTCTCTGTGGTCTGCAGACAGGAAGGATCTCTGTGCTGGCTTCACTGAGTGACTCTAATCTGTTCTTTTGCTTTCCAGTCACTTGTGGCTCAATACAAGAGTTGTTTTGATCACAGGAGCCCCCTGCATTCATTTCTCACCACACAGTTGTGCTTGAGAACCTGGCAATGCGCTGGTGTGGATGGTACCTATTTACAAAAATAAGTGAGACTTGAAAAATTGATTTCATCTTCAAATTGTCAGAGAAGAAATCAACTCTGTGGAGAGAATGTATAAGAATATTTGTCAAATAACTTTGTTTGCAACAAATTATGGATGAATAATGTGTGCACTGACCAAGCTAGATCAACACAGCAGAAATTTCAACCCAAAGTGAGTTCTAAACATTTGCTGCTTGTTCCTTTAGGTTTCACCTCAGGTTTATGTACCTTCCACGTCACCTTCATAGAAAACCTTTCCATGAGTGAGAGACCAGGAAGTTTGTTCTAGGGTTGCCTGGTCTCTGAGTTGTGACAGACCATAAGCTGATGTATTGCTGGGTTGTAAAACAAGGAAGAAACCCCTCAAACTTTAAAACACTGAGCGTAGTTGCAGTGGCAGTTTGGTCAGGGTTAGCACTGGTAGCTCTTCAGCAGAATAATAAGTGCGATGTTTTTCCTGACGGGCTGGCTCTGGTATGTGGAGCACGGCAGGTGCAGCACGGTTGGCTTGGTGCCTGTCCCTGATTCACTATGGCCAGAGAGTCTTGAATCTCTTGTTGCTTAATCTCTAGTTGATGCCCTCTAGTGGTTACCTGGCAGTTGTCTGCCCCACTGTTTGACATCAGTGTCGCTCTTCCATCCATCTCCCCCCCTCCAAATCCTTTTTCATAGAATCATAAAGTGTTTCCCAGCTGTGCTGCCTCCAGAAGAGGAATCTTCTGCATGCTCTGAGGGAGCTAGGGGTGTTTAGCCTGGAGAAGAGGAGACTCGAGGGGGGAACGTATCCCTCTTTATAACTACCTGAAAGGGAGTTACAGACAGGTGGGTGACGGGCTCTTCCCCCAGACAACTAGTGATAGGACAAGAGGGAAGGGCCTGAAGCTGCAGCAGGAGGGGGTTAGGTTAGATGCTAGGAAGCCCTTCCTCCTGGAAAGGGTGATTAGACATTGGAATGGACTCCCAGGGAGGTGGTGGATTCCCCATCCCTGGAAGTCTTTAAGAAAAGACTGGATGTGGTCCTTAGTGCTCTAGTCTATCTTACTGTGATTATGTTAGGTCATGGGCTGGGCTTGATGATCTCAGAGGTCTTTTCCAGCCTCAATAATTCTGTGAAATGAAGTGGCTTCCTAGGAGATCTTGAGGAGCAAAAGGGATTGAATATATTTCTGGATGAGGGCGATCTAAGTGAGAAACATGCCCCCATCCTGTTACTTCTATTGCAGTTGTGTCCTTGTGTCTGATAGAAGTAGATGCCGGCCATCTTCTACCAGTTCTCCTGTTATTTTCCTGTTCCTAAGGGCTCATGAAGTTTAGACAGCGAGCTGATGGAGTGCAGGTGCTGGAGGACACTTAGGGTTCATGTATTAGTGATGACTTTTAGTGGTGGTACTAGTCCTGCTGAGCTGCAGGCAGGGTCATCTTATCAAGTGTTCGAAATTGGTGCATTAGAGAAACTTGATGCTGCAGGAGTCAGGGTACATTGTGTACACCCAGTGCTACTTAAACTCCTTTCTTGGCTTTCCCTTGTCTTCCTTGTTTAAATTCAGGACGGTCATCCTTTCTTTCAGGGCACTTCACAATGTACATCTTCCCCTCAGATGACCTAGCTTTGTCTTTTCCAAGGCTGTTGCAGTCCCTTGTGACAGTGAGGATTTCCAGAGCTGCCCCAAACCAGGATCTGTTGTGGTTCTACGTGATCAAGAGCGTTGGAGCCCCTTAGCTGTGCCAGGTGTCTGAGGGTTCAGCACCTGAAGTTCTGACACTTGAACTTTTATTCCATAGAGAAGACCAGCAAAACCAGGCACTAAACCCAGCTGCCACCCTAGAGGCCAGCCTTCCTCTTTCAAACTGCCGTGCATTAAGCACTGTTTAGGCAGTTTCCACATCAAGAAACCTCTGCTAGATAGGATAGGGAAATGTTCTGACCTCAAGCATTTTCTTACAATCACACCAAGACCAGGAGGAGTGCTGGCTGCTGCTGTTTGCGACCTTGCAGAGACAGAAAACTCATCTAAACCCAGTTCCTTTGTTGCTTTCCTTGCACAATCCTTGAGGAGACACCAAGAAGCCAGGCTGGCTTTCCACACAGATGTTTGGGTCTTGTTTCAGAGCCACTCTGTGTAGCATTGGCTGTGTTCTAGTAAGTACTTAAAACACTCAGGTTTATCTTCAGAATTAAATAATCCATAAAACAAACCCTCAGACCCCAACAAACCTGTTGGTTGTCCAGCCAGAAGGAGCAGGAGCATTTGCATCCAAGCTGGATCACATGCGACTTTCGTGCAGAATTAGACTGGTGTGGGCTGGCTTTTGTTCTCTCCCTTGGTGGCAGATGGACTGGAACCCAGGGCAGCCCTGTCTGGCACCTGTTTGGCTTTTCTTCTTTTATTTTGGTGTTTCCTGGACTGCCGACACCTTCCTGTGAAAAGTGGTGGTTGGGGAGGTGGAGGGATGAATATTGAACCAGAGAGCTTTCAGAATAGCAAAATGTGGGTCATGGCTTTTCCTCCTCAGTGGAGGTGGCATCTGCTGACAACACAGCAGGATTACGCGGGGCAGCTCCCACGTAGCCGGTGTGTGCAAGCTGTGAGCTCTGCTGATTCTTTCATCATGACCGCAGTAAGGGATGTGTTAGTAAGCTTGTCCCTAGAATTCTTTCCTTTCTAGCCTGAACCAGTTTTCTGACTTCTTGTGAATTAATTAAAATACAGAAGTTGCTCTTCTGCATCCAGCCCAGGGATCAATTTCTCTTGGAGAACGGTAAAAGAAAAATACTGGCTTGTGTTGCTGGTGACTGATAACATCTCTCTGCTTCGGTATTGGGTGTGATGCTAAGCTTAAACAAAGCTTTGATTACTTTATTTTCTTAAATGAATGGCATGATTACCCTAATGCCCCCACTGTCAGACTGAGGAGCATTAAGTTGTCCTGAAAAACCAGAGACAGAGTGTGAAATCATCCCCAGGCTTTGCTCTGCAGCAGAATGGGAGCACCGTTCACTGCTTAGATGTATTTTAATTCCAATGTGTTTGCTACTAGGATGGGAAAAATACAGGAGAGGTTTTTTTTTGTGTTGCTGAAAGGCACAGATCCTACCCAATACATTTTGAGATGATATTCAAGAGAGAAATGGGTCTTTACAAGCTCCAAGCTGTGCCCGTAGGATGTGAGGATGCATCTCTCAGTGGTGAGGACAGAGCTCTCGGTGGGTAGCGCAGAAGTGATCAGACATCAGGCCAAATGCTGTAGAAGGCAGAGCCTTTACAAATGCAGCTACTGTGTATGGGCTGCTCTGAAGGGCTTTTTTCAAGACAGCTTCTTGCCTGGGTTTCCCATCAAGATCTTGGCTCCCAAATTTTTATTGTCCCTCATCCCTGAAGCAGAGAGATCACTTTGGCTTTTCTTCTCAGCACAGTACTGAGAACGGGAATCACAGGTAACATCTGCTCTGAGATGATCTCACTTTATTCTTCTTTTTGTACCCACTTCTGAACAGTCGAGTGGTTTTGCTGGCATTCGGTGTGTTATGAGGTCAAAGAAGCCGATGCTCCTGAAATGCTTTAGCAGAGAGCTGCATGCGGCAGATAATCGTGTGTGTGTGCGTGTTTCTGCAAGAGACCTGCGCTTGGTGTCTCTCCTGGTTTACTTGTCTTTCTAGACCATCGATGCTTAGGGAGCCTGGGCAGAGGGCTTGGCAACAGCAAAGGACTGCTCTTACATTCCTCTGACTGAGTATCGTTTATGTCTCTGCTTGAGGATGCCTGTGGATTGCTTTCTCTAGCTGTTGTGCTGCAGCGCTGTGCAGCTGGTCAGAAAATATTTCGTGTGATAGACTGGGAGGGACGTGGTATAATCATTCACCTGCCTGTGCGACAGCAAACGAGAGAAGGGATTGCACCGTCTCATTACAAATCAATCAAATCTAAGGTTTAGGCTGTTTTCTAATTCAGAAAGCAGGGGCAGTGGTTGCCAGTCGTTCCTCGCTCTTTCTTCCAGACGTCTGCCCAAGTATCTGTTCCTTTCAGAAAGGGGTTGGTGCTTTGCCTTGGCATCCAGTTGCATTTGGCCCCAGAAAGAGCACACTTAGTCTCCTGCTTCCGTGCACTTGGAGGACAAGGCACATGGCTCACAACCTCCAGGTCCTGAGCTCTGTTACGCCTGGGGTGTTGCGTATCGGCTGCTGAATCAGGGGCTTGCACTGCGAGGATGGACGGTTCTGCTGTCTTGTGACTGTAAAGCTTAGCACTCGATTAGTTTGTGAAGGCTGGGACGTGCTGCTTTTACTTACACCTCATCAGCAGAAGAGGAGGATTCTGCTTTGCTCTTGTCTTGCTGAAATCTTAGCTTTCAGCCTTCAAAGGCTTCCACCCCTTGGAGGAGAAGGTGATGCTGTTGATCACAAAGCAAACTCCATTTTGACTAAACTGTGATGCATGTGGAGACGAGGGGCAGGGTGCTGGTGACTCCTGCTTAGTGTCTCTTACTTCAGTCAGTGTAACAGACAAATCTCACTGAAATCTAGAGGTGTAGCGGAGTACCAGACACACAGGCAGTCTGCTTAGCTACAGGTTGGCCAGAGAAACTCCTGATAAGAACCTCTCTACCTGAACAAGAGGAGGTTCAGTTCCTTACTAACCAGAGAGTAAACCCTTTTGGGTCAGGATAGATCTTCTGAAGCTCTCAATGTAACTTCAATTGGGAAAGGTTAATCTGATCGGTGTTTGTAAAGAGCTTTAAGGATGAAAAGTGCTACGTAAGTGCTGACTGCTGTGATGGGGTAGATAACACTTTATCAGCACTTTGCTGGACAGGCAAGAATCGTTGTTTTCCTCTTGGACTCTGAGGGAGTTGCCTTCTGGAGAGCAGAAAAAAATAGTTCAGAAAAAGGAAGAAAATGGGTGTCCTGTTGTCTTTACTGCTGAGACCCCCTTGTTGAGCACTGTGCATCATAATATAAAGAGGCTTTGCACCAGACGATGCCCACGGGAGCCTGTGGCAGCCCTCCAGTGTGGAGCTTGGAGGAGCTGTTTACTGGGAGGCTTGCGGGGAGCATTGCCTGGCCTCTGGGTGTTGCCAGGTTCAGTTGGGTGATGCTTTCAGAAACCCTAAAGCAGCCTGGATACCTTCAGTCTTCTTTTTCACTGATGTCCAGAAGAATTAGGAGCAGCAGTGCTGAAGACAGGAGTTTCCCTACATGATTCCTTAAGTGATGAGGTTTTGTGCATCATCTCTGGTGGTGACAACACACAAGGCTTCCCAAGAAAACCCAGCAGTAATGGGTTCAGTCTTCTTGTTGTTGTTTTCAGGGTTACCTGTATGGTTTTGTTGCAGTGAGATACTTCTGACTGGTGACAAAAGACCTCCTCTAACTGGGGAACTTGAGTTGTTCTGCAGGGTTGCCTCTCACAAGGAAATTCCAGCCGTTGCCTGCAGTGTTCTTTGAGCTGGGTGTGTGGCTGATGCTCTGAGCAGCAGCAGAGCCAGCTTAGCTCACAGGCTCCAGAGAGCTATTTTAGCATCATAGCCACGTAGTGACCTGGGCTGGCTTCATTCTAACCTGAAAGATTATCAGCCAGGCTTCACACAAGTCACTTGCAGCGGCTTAGGGACCAGATCTTAAGCTCCTCTGCTTTTCCGTTCAGAAGTTTCCATTGCAGGTCAGGTGGTGGTGTTGGTGGGGGGGTTATCTCTTGTTTTGCTTTCTGTATTTGGGAGGGGGGTGGTGATGTTCCACTTCTGGATACACAGAGTGCAGCCTGAGAAACTGAACAGAATCCTGTGTTTTATGAAAGGGAAAATCCTCATGGGAGGAGCAGGCAGAGTTCATGATTAATTTCTGGAGCGTACATGCACGCCATGTATCGGGGAAGGAGGGAGGGGAGCTACCTCTCTTATTCTTTATGCTGCTTCCATCCTCAAAACAAATCATTTGAGGCTGGGAAGCCTTAGAGATGTGGGATCTGAACACTGATTTCTGCCAACACAAAAAGACCCAGACTCGAGCTGCCGTGTGGGTTCTGTCAGATGGTGTTGGATACTAAAATGGTGTTTTCATCCCGAGGAAGTTTTTTAAACTGTCTCTTGCGATCAAGAATAGTCTTTGGAGGCTGTTCCTCGCTTTGACTGCTGTCAGATGTTCTGAGTTTTAAGGGGAAAAAAGAGATCAGAATGCAGTTTATGGAGTAGCTTCTACCCTCAGACCTCGAAGGGGCTTAGAAAGGAGAGTGCACTGGAGACATCCTCAATTTCCCATGTGGAAACTAGGGCAGAATAGAGGCAAGAACTGGCTTGGTGACTCGTGTGCTTTCCTGGTGGCTGAGTGAACCCACGTCCAGCTCCCAGCTTTCCTGTGAGTTTCTGGGGTGTCTCATCAGTGAGTCACACAGGACAGCAACCAGCAGGGGTGACTCTGGGTCCCAACTTTCTCTCCAGCTAACAGAGCCTGGCTTCTCAAAGGGGTGATGCAGAGCCTGGCCTTGATATGTGCAGTTCTCCAGAGGTGTTTGGGAAACTGGCCTTCATGAAAATCATCTTCCTAGCAGCTTTGCACCTCTCTGCTCATTTCCAAACCCATTAAGTGTTGGAAGGATGAATAGAGCTCGTAGGCGTTGGAGCAGTAGGAAGATGGCAGATAGCAGAAGCAGGAAGATGCGAGGGCAGTCAGCGAGTCACTGGCTGAGCTGGGAATAAACATCTGTCCTTCTTGATCCAATCCACAGGCATCATGCCTGTCTTCTGGCTGCTCTGACTCTTCCCTGCTCTCTCCATCATCCCCCAAATCCTGGGGGTTAGGATGCTGCTGATTGTGCTGTCTGCTGATTGTCCTGTCTGCTCTTTGAACATAGGTTGGTGTGAAGTCCCCTGATCCCTCCACCCGAATCTCTTCCTCTGAAGCAGTCACCAGCGTGTGGAGCCTGCCCCACACCCATCACCTGCCAAACCACGGCCTTTACCTGTGTCTTCCGGTGTTTCCCGTGCGACCCGTCCTGCGGGAGTGCCTCCTGGGCCACCCCAGAGTTCACGCAGCGCTCAGTGGCTCCAATGGTGAAGATGACAAGGTCCAAGACTTTCCAGGCATATCTGCCTTCATGCCACAGGACCTACAGCTGCATTCACTGCAGGGCTCATCTTGCCAACCACGATGAGCTCATTTCCAAGGTACGTGCGTGGCCTCACCCGCAGGTCTCCTCCCTGGGGAGCGGAAGGGTGCGTTTGCTTGTGCTGCAGGTCCATCGCTGTGGAAGCGCCCAGCCTTAACTGGTAGCAGTGTTTTTGCTTGGAGGATGGGCTCTTGGTCTAAAGGATCCCCTTGTGAGCTGCTGGCTTTGTTGTAAATGATCTTGAAAATAACTGTAAGGAACTTGGGGCCTCTGGAGCGTGTACAGGTAGTCTCTCTTTCCATGGTGCCATCTCCTCCCTCTCGTTCCCAGCAGTAAAACCTCATTCAAACTGATGGCCGGGACTGTGTAAATTACTTTCCTGATAGTTGTTCGTGTACCTGCTTGTCAGCGCAGCCAAAGGGTGACCCCGATTTAGAGATGAAGCGACTGCAGATGTTCTCTCTGTTAAACTCTGAACTGTACCCAGTGTCCACACTACAGCCCCTAATACTGACAGGAAGGTTCTCTGCTTCTACAAAAATGAATTTGCTTTTCAAAGGCTGGTGAGTTGCTGCTCAGACTGTTGTGTCTCTGCCTTTCTACTAGCAAGAAAGACAGTGGAAAAGCAAGGGGTGGATGGGAAGTGCTCTGAACTGGGCAGGGTAGAAGGATTCTGTCCTGCCTCCTGATCTGTAGGTCACAAGGGGAAGGAGTTTGAGGATAAGCTAAATCAAAACTTTTCAGAGCAAATAAATCCAGGGCCTTTGGTGTAGAGGGCCAGGCCAGCAGGAGGATCTCCTGAAGTGCAGAAGCTAAACTTTCTCAGAGTGAGTGGTGGAGCCTGCAGTGCCTGGCTGTGCTCACACATCAGGTTTCCAGGTTTTGGCTGCTTTGGCAATCAAATGTTCTGTAAAATTTATTCAGCTTATAAAATCTGTGTTCAGAGAAAACACACACCCCGTATGATTTATTAGCTGAGATGAGAGGAAATTGCCCTAGGAGCTCTGTGTGTGTGTGTGCATGCACGTGTAACTTAAACCAGTTCAGCTTCCTGGAGCCGCCTTGAGAGAAGAAAGGGCAGGATCAGCAAGACCAGAGGTGCTGTGCCCATTAGGAAGTGTGAAGTGCTTCCTCTCTTCCTGGTTGCACAGAGAAGATGAGAAGTGTCACCTTGCACCAAGGGTGTCTGTTCTTAAAGGGTTGACATCTTAGTAGTTCCTGAGGCCCTTGTGGATTCTCTGTGCTCAGACTTTTCTTCTGATGGAGGCTGTGGTGTTCTTTTTAATTGTGGTGGCTGCGTGGCCCAGGTTGGTGTGTTCCTCTCTGATGTTGTCTCTATGCCAAAGAGTATTTAGAGATAAATAATGGGGACTGTAGGCTGCTACTGTTCTGGGTTTTGCTGTTTCGGAACAGACAGGCTGTCACCTCTGAGTCACTCTGTGGGTCTTGTGGGGGCTCTTCTTGTTCTTGTCCACTTATGGTGATTTGTTTGCAGCCCTCAAGGAGAGTCTCAAGCTTTGAAAAAGAAGATTGTACATTCCTTCAACTGAAAGACATTTTGAAATGTAAATGTCACCAGCAGACTGCCCAGGTCTGGGTGTGAGATGCTTCCAGCCCCTTGGATCAGCTAGGAGACTTCAAGTTGTTCAGCTCCCTTGAGATACCTGTAAAATGGGGTGGTCACTCCCCCCTGCATTCCCATTGTTACCTACTGCAGTTTGTGTTGGGACAAAGATGCTTTACTGGACAGAGGAGGCTTGTTCTGTTGTTTTGTGGTAGATTAGAGCTTGTGCTCTGCGTTTTTTTTGATATGGCTGGTCCCCAGCCAGGGAAAACACGTGGCTGTGCACGCCCAGTTGTTCCACCTTTGACACTTCCTTCCTTTCCTTGTTCCATGTCCGGTGTGATGTTGGTGTGCTGTGTGATGGAACCAGCTCTGCAGGTAAGGACCTTCCTGTAGTGCTGCGGACTGGAATTAGAGCTTCTAGACATTGAGGCATGCAGAAACTGCCCCAAAATGCTGGCTGCTAACACAGGGACATGAGAGAGGAAGTATGAAAGCACGCTATGGGGTTACATATGGAATCATGAACGTATGAACCTCGGTGTGCTGTGCTGCTTGTGTCTGCTCATTGGAAGAGTTCACTGGAGGCTGGGAGGGGTAGTGGGACCCTATTGCTGGGTCATGTGAGGGGTTTAGGTTCTGTTTCTCAGTTACAAACCTTGAGAAGATAGATACGTTCTTGTGTCATTGAAAATGTTATAAAAGTAATTGTGCAATTCTGGTGTGGGCAACTGGCTGTTGAACCCAGAGCAGAAGGGCAGTCCCTGCCTTGAGGGGTTTGCAGTGTGTGTAGAGACTTTCCCAGGCAAACTGAAAGTCCTTGTCTTATTTATCTGTTTGGGTTAGGTTGACAGCATGCCCCAGCGGCCTTCTGCACTTCTTTCATCACAGCCCTGTATTGGTGTCTGAGAAGCAGGCAGCACCATCGCCCAGCTTGTCTTCCACATGAAAATATGGCAAACGGGAAGGAAGAAACAAGCGTTGTGAGGATTGAAAAGGGAGTGGGAGATTCTGTCAAACCAGGAGGATTTCTCAGTCTGCAGCCTATCTCATCTTGAACCCGACTGTCGCTGTAATCAAAACAGCCCAGATGACACCATCCTTGGAGCCGTTCCCCAGAAAACAGGCTTTTATGTAACAGCAGGGTGTTGGTGATTTGGCTTGATGAAATTAATTCCTCTATTCCTTTTGCCCCAAGTTGTGCAGAGACCACATGAGAGCTGTGCTGTGCATGCCCTGAGCTTTGAGCTCCTTTGGATTCATACAAACTGCAGCATTGGCTCATGCAGCTAAGCTGGAGCTGAATCCCAGTATTGTTCTCTCAGTCCAAACTTTATTTCCTCTTCATCTCCAAGTTTCCCCTCTTAGCCCTTCAGCACCAGCGTTAACTTGCTCTGACTTCAAAGTGCTTTGCCAGGACCCGGATATCTGACTCTGACAAATATGCCCTGGCAGGGCAGTTTTTGTTTTCTTTTCTACTTCAGGAAAGCCTCGTGCATTAAACCAGGCAGAAGGTTTCTCAATAAGCCCTTGCTATTTAAAGAAAATAATCGATGCTGGGGCTTTTAAGAAAATCCAAAGCTGTTACATGAAGCCAGTTAGCAGAACGTGTCCTGCTTGCTTGGCCTTTTATCTTCTGCAGCCGGAGGGAGAAAGTGGTTTAGTATGTCTGATTTTGTAATAAGATCTAAATTGTGGGTTGGATCGTCTGGCCAGGGAAGGTTTTACTGACTTAGGAAATAAAAGGTGATCAGATAGATTGGGTGGGGTGAGTAACAAGCTTTCCTCTATATGTTCTTTTGTCTGGGTTAGCGTCAGTGGACGTTCCTGTTCCCTCGTGGCAATGCATCGCTTAGAAATCTCTGCCAGGTTTAGTACCTGCTCTTGTTTCATTGCTTTTCCAGTGCCTAAGTGGACCGAGACTTTGAGAACTGGGCTTTGTCTCACGACAGACTCCCGCGTGACCTTGAGTCAGTCACTTCATGTCTCTGTTCCTCCTTTTCCCCACCTGAGCAATTGAAATGCTGCTGTCCAGTCTGCCTGGAAGATAAAGCTTTGGAGCAGGTACTGTCTGCTTTTAGGGCTTAGTACAGTGTGTCCTAATCCTCTTTGGCTTTACTGTAAAAACAAAAATACCCTGCCAGGTGCCTGTAGTTCAGAAGCACATTTCAGAGCCTTGCAATTGCCAAAAAACCAGTGAAAAATGTGTGGTGTTCCATTTAGCCTTCTCAGGCACGACATCCCATGGCTTTCAGGATGCTTAAGAAAAAAATATGTATTTGATAATCAGTAAAGGCAAAACCTCTGCAGGAGGGAGAGAGAGAGAGGAACTTTGGTTGAGAGATGTGTCCTCTGCGTCATCTTCTAGTGGGGCCTGGGGAGCAGCTAACATGACAGACACTCAGCAGTGTAAGCAGCAGCTTTTCTCTGTCTCTCTCTGGTTGTGAGGCTGGTTTCTACCTGCTCTGTGCTATTCAGACACTCTCAGCCTTGTCTGAGAGTGCGTGTACCTGGTATCCAGGAAAGAAGGATAGGGAACAAAAGCAGAAAGACAGAGGGCCAAACACAGCCAGGAGAGCGTCTTGATCGCTGGTTTCTTCTGCTGTGTGAACAGTAATTCAGCAGAAATATCCCTGATTATGGAAATATGTAGGGAATGTCTTGTGGGCGTCCTGCAGTTTCTTTTCCATGAATTACTGAGATCCAATTGCTGAACATTATGCAGTGATGCAGCCTCTGAAGTTACCCTAAGGCTTGCTGAGGAAATTTGCTGTTTTCCTTTGATGTCTGCATGGGACCCTCGCTGAACATGAATGTCAAACCCTTCAACACAAAAGGCTGCAGCTCCTCTAGCAGGCAGGAGAACTTAGGGGAAAAATAAAGAACTCATGTGCCTGACTAGGGAACAATTGGAACTCTTTTCTATCTTCTCAGGAGTTGCAAGGTTATGAGCAAACCTCGCTCCCAGCCATCGTGACCCAACTGTTTACGGAGGGAGTACTAAGAGACTGCTGGAGTCTGTTGGTAGAGCAGCCTCTCTCTCAGTGAGCGTTAGAGCACGCTGGAACCATCACACCATGCTTTCTGTTGTTGCTGCAGGATCTCAAAAGCATTTTAAACGTTAGTGCTGGATTCAGAATGAATTCAGATGCTTCAAAGTGTCTGATGCACTGTGTAGAAGTGAAATAAGTGAAATAAGCAGCAGTTGTGGGGCTTCTTGGGTTCTTGATTATTGGGTTTTATTTCTCCGAGTATGTGGGCCAGGCACGGAGTGATGTTTTCAGTGCTTCCCTTCTCATGGACCAGCTGAAATTCATCTGTCCATTTGCCTTGAAGACGTGAGAGTCTTTGGTGGGTGGGGGGAGCCTGCACGTAAGCTGAAGCAGTAATCCTAAAATTACGGTGTGGCTGTTTCAAAACTCTAATGGAAAAAAGGCAGAGGCATTTAGGAAACGGCCGAGACGAGTGAAAATCCTGTGTTTCCATCGTAGGAAAAAGCCTCTCTGTGTGGGGGGTGAGTGTTCCCTTTTCCATGGGTTAAAGTTCTTCCTGGTTTTCATTACATGAGGCTGCTTCTGGCTTTAGAAGTAGATCTGATTTCTTCCAAAATACAGGTTTAAATTCCCACTTTCGCAGCAATGAAACCTCAAGGCCTGGAGGAGCTACCACACCTGACCTCCTCGAGAGCATGGGCCACTGGGTTTCATCACGATACGCAGCGTGTCTTTGAGAAAAAGCGTTTAGTCTTGATTCGAAGACCTCAAGAGGAAAAATTCACTGCTCCCTGTGGTCATTTTTTCCAGTGGTTAATCATCCTTACCATGAAAAAGTCAGAGACTTTGAGTTTAAATTTGTCTGGCTTGTGCTTCCTGTCTTAGATCATTATTTGCTGCCTTTTTCTAATGAAGCAGATCTATTTCTCCCATAAAAGGCTGTGGTATCCAGTATCCCAGGTCACCCTTGATCACAGCTTTGATAAGCTAAACAGATTGATGTGTGGCACGGTGCAGTGTTCTTTTTCTTGCAGTTCTGTATCGCAAATGTGGTTCTCTTCTATATCTCTAGTGTTTCAGCACCTTTGTAGGAGTGGAGTCGGGACTGGTCTTGCTGTTGCAGCCTCAGACCCAGCAGTAGCATCTTCACAGCAAACACATTTCGTAACTGTTAGTCTGACAGGCTCAGCACAGCACAGAGCTGCTGTTCATTTCATAGCCGTTTATGCACCAGGTTTATTGATGTTAGGCACGTTTCTAGAAGCTGCCCAGTAGCTTTTGGATCCTGCTCTTCAGCTCTTGTTCCCTAATGAGTTGTCACTTGGGGCTGTTATTGGGTGCTTGCTCTTAATTGCAAGTGTTGCTGGAGCTCAAGCTGTGAGGAACAGCAAAGCACTTTGAGAAGTGATTAGAGCTTTTCAGTCTTCCATTTCGCTGCCCTGATCCTGCAGTAAGGTCTCTGGTAGTTGTTTGGTGTCTTGTAGTGCTTGGCTTTGGTGAAGTTTAAAATCAAATACGGGTTTAGAGCATTCAGTTCTCTGTAGAACAACGTGTCACCAAAGTTTTTAAATGAGAGCCTCTTCCTTCAGCATTTCCATCAGCAGATCGTGCATGGATTAGGTAGGGATGGACTCTGGCAATCAAACACCTCCCCAGGATCTATTCTGGCTGGATAGGTGTTTGCTGTCGTGACTGTGGGTCTCCAGGGCTGTCATTTGAGTCCCTCTGTCAGCAGTGAGCAGCCTTTATGTGAGAAGGAATAAACAAACAAAAATGCCCTTTGCAGGAATAAGTCAGGATATGCAATCGGAGCTGTGTAATGAGTGTTTGTTGTGCCTATTCCATCCTAGAGCTTCCTAAATTAGATCTGGTAATTGCTTCCTCTGGGTCTTACCCTCGGAGTGACTCTGCTCCCTGTGTTCCTGCTGTCTGCGGTGGGATCTGAGGACAGTTGGGATCAGGGCTCTCTTATTTAGTCAGGATGTGGTTGCTGAATCAAACGAGCCCAAGGTAATTCCTACCTCCTGGTGTAATTGTGTTTATACAGCAATTAATTGCTCTATGATTTGAAAAATATTTCATTCTGTTCCAAAGAAAAGATAAAAAGGTAATGGAAACTGGTTTGGAGTTCCCTGTCGGGGAGGAGGGACATGGTAAAAATGGATTTTTCTAATCCATCACTTTATGGAAATAACTCTCCTTTCATCTGCTGCTTCCTCTGCCCTAGAATTGATGACCTGGGCATAAATAAAATATTGTTCCCATCTATTATCCAGGGAGCTGCCAGGGACGAAGGACAGTGAATCATCAGGGGTTTTGCTGCAACTGCTGCTAATTCTGAACAACTGGAGCACGGAGTTCGTCGGGTCTTGAGCCTTCCTGGGTTTGCTGGGTGTTTCAGTTGTTGGCCCTTGCAGTTGGAGGAGGAGGAGGAAGTGCCAGCAGGCTCCAAGGCTTGCTGATGGGCTGAGCTGCCCTGGGAACTTGCTGTGCAGGTGTGTACCCCTGATAGGATTTATCACTGTAAGAACCCAGAAGAAGCACCAGGTACAGGTGATTCAGTCTCAAATGAGCGGGGACAATGCTGGGAGGGCTTTTTCACCTGCTGCCTCTTGGGGACGAGAGCCTGGCTTCTCCTGGGAGTCATCTCTTGTAATAGTTTCTGTTGCAGTCTTGTTTTATAGTAGCAGGAAATGCCATCAAGGGCTTGACAGCTGTTCTCAGGGAGCTGTTACGTCTGCCAGCAATAAGCAGATCTTTCCAGGAGTCTGGCCTCTTGGAGAGGGGCCTCAGCATCCATCTGTCAGGGGTGTTTGGCTTAACAGATTTTCTCATTCAGCAGAAGTGAAGTGGGCAAGGGCTGAAGCTCAAGTGCACAGGGTGACTCCACCTGGAGTCTCCTGGCTTAGCACACACTGAGTTTTTGTGTGGAAATCAGAACCTGTTACCACAAGTAGCAATAACAGGTAGAAACTGAGCCTGTGTCTATCTGGAACCTGGGATGTGAAGGTCTCCAGGGATCTCTCTCCTTTCAGCAGTGACTGCCATGGAAGGGAATGCAAATCAGATGAATCCTAGCTGCTTATGGAGAATTGCAGACATGAACAGCTTGATTCCAGCCTGGCTCTGAGAGGGGAGTCTGGGCAGAAGTGTAGGCTTGGGGATGTGTGTGCTCTTTCAGATCTGTGAGATTCTGGGCCTGTCCTGTCCTCTGGGAAGTGAGGAGGTGAGGCCCGAGGGTACCTGGGCACCTCTCCTGTGGGACACACGTTCCTTTGTTCGGTTTCTGCAGCAGTACAGTTCATTTCAGTACCAGAGCACTTGTTTTAGAGCAGACAGTCAGAATTTAGGCAACAGATTAAATGGTGAAACAGAACCTTTGGTGAACCTGCTCAGCAATAAGCTCTACATATGGCGAGTTATCTCACTGCAGAGGATCTTATCCTGGGACAAAGACGAGCTGCAGCCCTGGACAGATATGCTTTTGCTGAACAGCCAGTCTGCTCTCGCTGTCAGCACTGGGGCTATTGTGAGCTTAGCAGCTCTACTAATGGGATACAGGCTCTACCGATACGCAGACAGGCTCTATTATGCTGCTAATTCAATAACTTGTTGCATTAGCAGTTTCCATCTTCCATCCCGGTTCTGTCTTGTGTTTATCTCTAAACCCCATGCAGTAGCAATAATTAATGTGGAAAGAAAACGTTTTACCCCTCCCCTTGCTCCTGCTTCTTAAAAATCACTCGATTGATGGGTGCTTTGGACTGGCATCAATCCACAGAAAGACACCAGCACTCAGGAACAGGGGGAAACCCACTGCTGCTGTAGTGGCTGCAGATTCACCAGAACAAAATGGAATTTTCATTTCTCTGCATCCAGGCAGGCAGTGCTGGGCTTTGCTGTTGCCTTCTGTAGTTTTTAAGAGTAAACAGCAAAGTGCTTCTCTCTGCGCTACCCTTCTACACAGCCCAGAGCAAAGGCTGGACCAGCTCAGAGAACTTGCAGAAGCTCTGGTGCCCTTTTTCCTCTGGTCTGCCCAGTGCTGTGTTAATGCAGGGATAGGGTTTTCCTGCAGCAGAGGGAAGCTGAACAGGAGAGGAAGGAGTGATGCTCATGGGCTCTTACTCAAACACTTCTATTCTCTCAGCCTGGGCTGCAGGCAAGGAGAGGGATGTCTCTCGAAGCGTCTGTTTTTTTTGTGCCCCCTAAATAAATCAGAGTAATTGCTTTTAAAATACTGCATCGACTTTGTTTCCCACGGCATCTCCATCCTCTTTCATCTTAAAGTTTTGAAGCACGACAGCAGCAACCAGAGGCCACCAAAATCACAAGAGAAGTCCCAAAAGCTTTGCCAAGTTTAATAGAAGTAATAAATTTGCTGTATTTTTTATTTGCCTTCAGTTGTTTGGGCCCTTAGCATTTGCATTTTGAAATTCCCCTTTGAAGTCTGTGGGCTGGAAACACATTTAAAAATAAATAAAAGCAGAGGCCAGGAGCCCAGAGCTTTTAATAGGGGGGAGGCTGAGTAGCTCAGGACTCGTGATAACACGATGAGATGTAACAGCGTCGCATCTGAACTGAGTCAGTCTGGAGGGGACCCTGCCGGGCGTCTTGGAGGGAGGTGGGGACAGAGCAGTTTGCAAACTGTTTTCTGACTCTCTTCATCTTTGCAGAGCCTTGCTCAGGCTTTAGCTTAGCGGGGAAATCACTGCTCTTGAGGGAAAAAATGAAAACCTGGTTTAGGTGATCTCTGGTTGCCTGCATGCTGCTCTTCGTTAATGGCAGAGCTGCGGTATGAAAGTCCCCTTGGAAAGAAATCGCTTGCAGTCCCCTCTGGTGTTAATGGACAGTCATACTGACACATGCATTAATAACTGGGAATCTGCTCCTGGATCCTGACCCATTTAAATCCGTTGGTACAGCCTGTCTGCCCGGGAGCAACGCCACCCCATCGGAGTGTCGGTGTCACCTTCGCCTTGTGCTGACGTGGGTTAGGGAACCGCTCCGATGGACAGGGCAGAGCAGCGTGTCACGGCTCATTTCTGGGTCGGAGTGGGTGGCTGCCCCGTTCCGTTTGTCTTCTGAGCAGCGTGGATCCTACAGAGAGAACTGCCAAATGTCCTCTTGTGCTTCATGATACCTTTTCCTTGTTGCCTTTGGAAGTCTTGTGAATGATGCTGGTTTTTCTTAGTTGCTGCTCCTTTCTAGGATGAAAAGATGAGAGACTGTCACTGTAAAAACACAAGTCCTTATTTTAAAAAAACTCAAATCAACTGCTACTTAATTTTGCCTGTATTTTGAGCCAGGCTGATTATTTTAAGGAGCAGGAGGCTGGCACGTGGCACTGGAACACTTGAATTTCAGAGCGCAGCAGAGTCTGTGACGTGGAAGCTGTCCTGAGTGCTAAAGGGTTCTTGCAGATCCAAGTAGCTCTGAAGATGCCTTCAGCTGGCAGTGATATCCAGCTCTTTCAGCCTCTCAGGAAATCTGCCCTTCAGTCTCTTGTGACTGGGGCACAGGACATGGAGGTGACATGAGAGATCTCCAAGGGGTGAGATACTCCTGCTCACAAAGCAGGAATCAGTGTTTCTCTCTTACAAAAGCAGGAACGGACAGGATGAGGGGCAATGGATTCCAGCTTGAGCACAAGTACCTTCCATCTCAATATGAGGAAGAGTTTCTGTACACTGGAATAGGCTCCCCAGATAGGTGGTGGAGTCTCTTTGTCTGGAGACTTTCCAGCCCTGCCTGGATGCATTTCTGAGGGATCTGCTGTAGCTTTGGTCCTGCTTTGGCAGGGGGTTTGAACTCAATCTTCAGAGGTCCTTCCTACTCCTGACATGGTGATTCTGTGAGGTTCCTCTGTCTGTCAAATCCCCCTTTTCCCTTCCAGCATCATCACAGGGCGTTTTACGAGCAGCAGAGTGTTTATTTCACAGAAAGGAAGGTGGGGTGATGCCCAGGGGGTGTCCTGCTGGTATTTTTCCACATGTGTGTGTTCAGACCTTTGGTACTGTATGGCAGCACCACCTATCCTGTGCATGGGAAGTGCTGAGCTGGTTCCTGCTGGGAACCACAGCTCATCCCTGCTTGTGTCAGGTGGGAAGGGGTGGAGGGCTGGATGAGTGAACACCTGCTGCTGCCAGAGGCAGAATGAGAAACTAATAATGTTTCCTATCAGAATGTAGAGACATCATTCATCTTTGCAGTCTGAGCACCTTCCATCTCAGAGACTACACAAGCTGAGACACAGGCATGGTGTAAAACTGCTTGGATGTAGCTGTTTCGAGGATGAAACGTGTTCCCTGCGTAACACAACCTGCTGGGGAGTAGGGCCATGCTGAGGTAATTGAATTAATCCAGAGATGAGTTTGATCTGCCAATTCCATATCGACTCTGGCTTTAAATAACATCAAGGCCCCACGTTAAACCTGAGAAACAGTCTGAACGGCGCACGGTACACGAGGTAGAACATTGCATCCTGTTCCCTTGACCCGTGTCTGGATCTCACGTAATCAGAGCAAAATTGAATCTCAGTTTAATCTGGTCATTGACTGCCCCTTCTGTGAGGGAGAACAAGGTGGAATTAATGAAGCCTGAGGAGGTCTCTGTCATCTGTGCAGATACAGAGACCAAGTAATTGAGCATGTACTCCTGTGGGAAATGCTTGAGCATGATCTTGTGATGCAAGAAGAGGGTTGAAATGGCTCGTGCTGCCTGGGGGTTATATTTTCCCAACTTTCTTTCCGTTGTGCAGTGACTCACAAGTAGCTTCCTCGCAGGGTCGTTGTACTCCTAGTGCTGTTACCGGGCATGGTGGCTCCTCTGAACACATGGCAGGGCTCCTCTGTTTAATCGAACCATTACTGCCGGAATTAATAGGGCTTGAAAGGTGCCATTAAGGCAGAGCTCTCTGCGTGGTGTCTGTTGTTGGGTGGGACAGCAGCTGATAAGAGCTGGGATTGTTAGAGGGAGCAGGATGAGGGCAGGCTGTATTTTTAAATGTAGTCCTTACACATGAACTGGTGTGAGCTCCAGCTAGAGAGGCATCATGCTTGATCATACTTGAAGATCTCTCCCTGTTCAGACTCTTATTTTGTGTGAACATTAGATGCTTGAGGGTTAAATCAGCAGCAAGAATAGACCTTAGAGTCAGTGTTGTAGAAAGGACTGTGATAACTGAAAACCAGAAGTCGTATGTGTAGGTGGGAAATAAGTGATAGCAGAGTTATCTCAGAGTAGGTCATTGGGCGAGTTTTTCTCACTCAGATTCCAGTACCTCTTAACCCCAAGAGTTCATAGAGTGATCCTCTTACCCACTGAGTTGCCCTGTCTCAGTGAGGGATATCTCAGGCACAGAAAACACATCCTTCCTTTGAAAAGTCCAGATGGCTGCAGTCATTTGGCTTCCCCTGGCGGTACCGTTTCACATTGACTAGGATGTGCCAGCTGTAGTCTCTGGCAGTCCTTTGGCCCCTCTGCTCCTGTCTGCGTCCTCCGGTGAGAATTCCTTGTAGCTCTCTGCGGGGACACACTCTGTTCCTTTTTTTCCCCTCTTGTAGCTCTCTGGGACTGGTTGCCTGTGCATTTTTGTTTTATTGGTTTCTCAGAGGGCTGCCAGCTGGATGTAGGCAAGTGGGGGTTTACTGTGCTGCAGTCTGCAGAGAACAAGCAGCAGTATGTAGCCATTTAGTCCTGGCAAGGGCTTCCTATTTTTCCAGATGATTCCAGCCAGCTCTTTTTGTGTTTAGCCTATTGTCAAAAGCCATCACAAAGGCCTGGGGTATTAATCCTGTCATCTGTTCAGCGTGTGGAACTGCTGAGTGGGCTGTGCGGTGAATGAGGAGCTGTAGGTACTAGGGGAAAAAAGGGGGTATGCTGTGGAGGCGTGTTTGGAGTGCGTTCAGGATTCCTGCCTTTCCCTGGCTCTGCTGATTGACTGTCAGAATTCCCTTCTGTGGCTCCAGCAGTAGCCAGGAATGGGAATGAGCAAGAGTCTGATGGCAGTGGGAAGGCAGGTGGAACCGGCTGGAGTGATGGAGGGGCTTAGCTTTGCCCTGCACACGTCTGTGGTTGCCTGTGTGCTGCTGCTCTGCTGAAGAAGGCTCTGTCAGAGCTCTGAGTCTTGCTCAGAGCAGAAGGAATGATAGATTCAGCACTTGAACCAGGACTAACATGGACTAAACCAGAACGACAGCTCCCAAGGTCACAGGGTTGAATATTTAAGGCTTCAGCTTTGAGTCCTGCAGGCTGAGTCCATCTCCAGCAGAGCAGAACACATCTGCTGTGAAGGAGCTGGCACTTCCGAGGTGCTGGCTGCATGTTACGCTTCCTGCTGCGGCAGATCTGGTTTAACAGCGTCTGTGAAACCCAGACTCCCTGTCCTGCAGACTGTCTCTCACCAGAGCTGCAGTTCTGAGGTTCTTTGCCAGCAAATTCAGTTTGAGAGCTTCCTACTTGTGTCTGCCCCCACGCTGCCATTATTAAGCGGCCTGTGATTGTCCTTTAGACTGGATGCACGATACAGTCCAGAGAGAAAAAGCCATTTCCCTCAAACCCACCCTCCCCACCAAGTGTTTAACAGTTTCACAGATCTAATTTGAAACTGGCACAGCGGAGGGGGGGGCAGAAGGAGTGTCTGTGAATTGGGTGGTAGGAACTCCTTCGCCCAGAGCAGCTGCCAAAGGCATCTTAACATGGAGCTTCTCCCCTGATGAGAGACAGGGGAGGATCTGCTGCCAAAGAGCTGACTGCAGGCTTGTGGTTTCCCACCTGGGTACTGGGATCAGCAGTCTTCAGCCCCTGCAGGTTTTCAGTGGCTGCACGCTGAGTGAGCGGAGAGGGTTTCTGAACGTGAGTAGTCAGGAGGAACAAGCTGTTGTGCATTACACATCTCCAGAGTGTTTATTGTTGTTCAGAGGGCTCAGGCAGGATGGGGAAGCAGAGTTGGGCTGCTGGCACGTACAGATGTGTTTCCAGCCAGATGCTGAGCAGAGAAAAATATGTGCTTGGGCTTCCAGTGAGAAACAACAAAACCCCCTTTCCATTTCTCTCAGCTAGAAAGCAAAGCCAGAAGCTGTTGTTTTAGAGAATAAGGAGTCGGGATTTGTAAGCATCGGATGCCCCTTTGTGTATCGAGAACATCTACACAGATAAAATGCAGGGTGTGGAAAGTAGGTCTGACTGCTGTCACTGAGCGGTGAGATCCAAACCAGTCATGGAAATCTGCTTTTCTTCATAAAAATGAAGAGCAGAACATGTGTTTGTGTATAAATATACCTGTTCCTTTTGATTCCGTGGCGCCCGTTACAGCTTGTACAGGTTTTTCTGGAGCGTTAGATGAGAAGGAACATGTCAAGAAAATGCTGATGTTATAACACCCAGATGAAACCAGCCTGTGCTCCCCTCTGTAAAGGTACAGTCAGTCTTGCGGAGAGCAGACGCGCTGCTGAACTCGTGGTGGTTGCCAGACTTGTCTCACTTCTGTGATTTGCTGAGTCCTTCGCTAGCTGGAGGGTGAAGTTGAAGACAGGCAGCAGCACTGAGAGCTGGGAAGTGGCATGCTGAAAAATTCTCCTTGTGATTTTTTTGTGTTGCAGGTTCCCTGAAGGAAAGGCATCTCGGAAGGGATGGCCATGTCCCCTGGGAGAGGGCTGGAATAGAGAGCCCCCAGCAGAGCCGATGGGTTTGGGTTGGTTGTTTATTAAGGAGAGGCCTTTGTGCAGCAGGAATGGAAAATCCTATTTCAGTACCAATAAAAACTTCGCTCCCATGGCTGTTGTTGTTGGCAAACTCAATCGCTTTGGTGTTTATGGAAAAGTATTTGCTGGGGAGGACTGGATGGTGAGCAAGCTTCATCTGCTTCCATTTTGCGCTGACGGCACGTCGGCTGCTGTGGGACCTTCTGTTTCATCCCCTTCCCCAGCCCATCCTTCCCAGCTGCTGTCTCTCTCTTCTGCAGCACCACAGCCAGTGCCCTGCTGTTTGCAGAGCTTTGCCTGGAGCTGGATCGGGCTCTGTGTCTGGCCTGGGGGGCACCAGCTTTGTGTGGGTTCCTGCTTTACTAGCCAGGAGGCTGCAACCAGGCCCTGTGTGTTCTGCGACGCTCAGGCTAGACCTAGGTGGCATGTGGCGTATCAGCTAGCTGACAATAACCATAATAAAGAACTTGAGCGCTGCGGAAGGATTAAAAGAAGCTTCTGTAATAAATGCAATTACAGAAACATGCTTGAGCCATGTGTCCCTTTAATTCCCTCCCAAGAAAGGAGATGTTCCTCAGGGCACTGCTTTTGTGGGAGTGAAAAAGATAGCCAAGTGCCTCAGGCAGCCTTTCTGGATCCAGAGTGGCTCTTCTGAGCTCTGGGTGGCAACTACTATTGGCCTTCGCATTGCTCTGAAGAGCAGTTACTCCTCCAGACTCCAGCCAGCCTTTTGCCAAGTGGTGCCTTTGCAGCTGGCAGAGCCCTCGTTGCTATCCAGACCCCACAGGCAGCTTTTGTTGCCGGCTGTGGCTCCCTGCCTGCGAGCCCCAGGGCACTGTGTTTGCACACAGAGGTGCCTCTGCCTTGTGCTGAGGAGCCTTTTCTGTGCGTTCCTGCAGCTAAGAATCGCCCAGTGGACCTTTGCTGATTCTGGAGAGCACTGTAACATCAGGGAGGGCATCAGGTTCATCACAGGAACAGGCTGTGCTTGTTCTCCTGTCAGGGCAGGTTAAATCTCTCCTTTGATGGGTTCTGTTCTCTCCTGCTGCTGAGTGAATTTTCTGTCTCTGCTTTTCACATGCACAGAGCTCATGACGGAGAGAACATCATATCGCTTCTTCAGAGCTGCTGGCTGTGACCTCAGGCGGCAGCCAGGAAGTCCTCACTGGAGCTGTTAGGTTGGCACCCCGTTAGGTTCAGGGGATTAGGACTGTGAGCTGGAAGCGTGTGGTGTGTGGCTGTTCATGGATGGAGGAAGTGGCTCTGGTTCTCAGCCATGGCTTCTCTGTGGGGCAGCAGTAGGGCAGGCCATTCCATTCCATTCCTGTGGTGGGACTGGTAGAAGGGCGAGGATCCCCTCGAATTTGCTTTATGTAGCGGGCAGAGTGTTTCTGCAGCCCCAGGGTTGGGTTGTTCTTACTGGGAAGGCTGACCAGTGTCGATGGGTTGTGAGGTAAAACCTCAGTTGTTTCTCTTTGCTGTCAAAACTCTGCCTCCCCCATCTGAATGTTACTCAGTGTGAAATCACCACTCATCAGAGCTGAGCTTTTAAGAAAGCCATTAAATATCCCCAGCTTCCTGGTGAGGCGCAAGGTAAAGGATGAAGTGGTCTAGAAAAGCTGCTCTTTGACTTTGCCAGCTCCTTGCCCCTCGGTACCTGCATTCCCCAAGGTGTCCCATCAGGTAACTGGTGTGCACAGAGCAACTGCTCTCTTGCTGGTAAGCAGCCGATGTTTAATTCAGTGTGTGCTGGGCAAAGGGCATTAAAAATGCAGGTGGCACCTGCTGCGTGGGAGCCAGCCCTGTCACGGGTTAACGTTACAGGCTTGACACAAATGGAAGTGTCCTGGCTACCTGGAGCATCCTGCTGGGCTGGCATTGCCCCGCTGCCTTTTCCTGGAGATGCTTTTGAGATACCAAGGAAACGCAAGGCAGAGAGGATGTGCCATGCCTGGTGGTGACCTGGTGTGGTTCTGCTGCCATGCGGTTCTCTCCTGCCATTCATCTCTACCTAGTTGCACCTCATCCTACACTTAATCCTGAGGATCCCCCAGGCACCCATGGGTGTACGAAGGCTTGCAGACACCTTGGTGAGGTGAAGGCTGCTGTAGAACTCTAGAGGTTGTACCTGCGTGTGCAGCACCTTGCACAGATAAGCCCCCCCAGTCTCTCCATTTGGTTCATCTGCTTGTTCTTCCTACAGAGAATTCACGTCCCAGTGCAGCAGCGATGGTTCAGAACTGTGGGACTGTGGCACAGGGCTCCACAGGCACCTTGTTTTTAGGAAAGAGATTCAAATCAACGTCAGGAGCGAGGCTGCAGCAGCTAAGGGTGAGGCTGGAGCGTGAACAGCATAAACAGAAGTGTGAAAATAGGGATAGAAGAGAGCAAACATCTTAACTCTTGAAAAGGTCATTGGGCTTCTAGTGGAAATGCTGGCGATACCAGGTGAGGTTCCCAGTGGGCTGCTGCTGGGGAAGGCGTTAGAACTGGAGGCAGCTGTCCCCATCCTCAGGATGAGACCTCTGCTCATCATCTCCTGCCATGTGGCTTTGCGCTCTCCCCACCTCCTCTGGGTAACAGTAGCTCCAAGGACTGTTAGTGCCATCGCTGAGGGCAGGTCCTGCTTTACCCTGATTTCCAGCAACCAGACAACTGAACTTGTTCTTTTCTTGCCTTCCAGTCCTTCCAAGGAAGCCAAGGACGAGCATACCTCTTCAATTCAGTGTGAGTATGACGTCGTACGTGGCACCTCTGCGCCTCTCGGGATAGACTGAAGAAAACCCTCACAAAGGACAAAACAAAAGGGTAGTCTTCCCTTAGAAAATCCCAGCCTAGGAGCTGGGAGCTGGCTGAAAGGAGCTGGGGAAAGAGGCAGGAAATAGCACTGATTCATGTTGGATTTGATGATAATCAGCTAGAAAAAGGTGGTTCTTTCGTCATCCGATTGAGAAATAAGAGCTAACGGCTGAGTCATCTCAGAGAACATAACTGGAGCAAAGAGTCAAAAGATTCGTTAGCGTAGAGAGCGAACGATGCCGAAACGCAAACGTACTTCTTCCAGCTAGCGTGATAATCTTCCCAGTAACCCTCCTCTGGTGAGATCGCTGCTGGAACTGCTGAGCTGTTACATTTTTCAATTCCCTTTCAGGAGAAAGTTAAAAAAATACCATTTTATCCATTTGGAAATGAAAATCTTTCTCAACTGCCTAATTAGTGTGAGTTACTAGAACGCTATTCATCTTCTGTTCAGAGCTTTAGAGAGATTTGAGTTGATGGGGGATTCCAGTTTTACCGTTTGATTCCCTTCCGGAGCTGCCAGACACCTTCGTTTCGGGCTCAGCCTTGGCCTTTGCCATCCTGAACCTCCTGCTTGTTGCTTTCAAATCACTGCAGTAAAATCACTGTCGGCTTCACTCTAGGGTTTTGCTGTGGAAAGATACTAATAGGGAGCATCTCTCCTTTTTCCCCAGAGTTAATGTGGGTTGTGGCCCTGCAGAGGAGCGGGTGTTATTAACAGGATTACATGCGGTCGCAGATATTTACTGTGAAAACTGCAAAACCACACTGGGTTGGAAATATGTGAGTATCAGTACCGTTTGTTTCTCCTGGGGACATCTTTGCTCTGGCCCTTTCAGAAGGCGTGTGCGTGGTAACGTGGAAGGACCAGTAACTTGGCAACCAGGCGTGCAGGTTCCGGTCGTAGCCACGGCGTTTTGCCTCCCTGCATCCCCACGTTCCCTCCTGGTCCCGCGTTTGCTGCAGGAGCTCTTTGTGGCTCGTGTGTTTCTTTACTAAGAATATCCTCTGTGGGCCTGGGTTTGGTGGGTGTCCCTCGGTGACACTTAGCTGAGGGTAACGTCATCCGACCGTGTGGTTCGTGCTATTATGAGAGCAGGAGAAGAGAAAGATCCGCGTGTTGTTAGTGCTGTGTCCTTCCCGTTGGAAATGCTATCGAGCACGAGTTGATCTGTTTGCTGTCTCTTGCTCTTCATAAATTCGATTACCTTCACGTCAAGGCTGATGCTCCGTCGCGCGCCCTGCTGCAGGAGGCACGCGCTGGGCTCGTTTGTCAAAGCGTTTTGACCGGCGTCGAGCTAACAAAACGTATTTTATCTCCGCGGCCTCCGGACACAACTCTGAATCAGTGGAGAGGCTCTAAAAGTGAAGCATCAAAAATGAATGCAGGAGGAATTCATGCAGAAACACAGCCCGGATCTCGCAAATGGGGAAGGACACTAAGAGCACGGATTGAGTTTAGAGTAGAACAAAAGAGGAAATGTTGTTAACGTAGCAGTAAGCTCCAGCCTCCCCAGCAACAGGACCTGTTAGCTGAGGTGGGTCACAGACAGCACACCCAAGCACAGCTGAACCCTTTGGGGTTGCAGCCTCATCGACAGGTCCCCCTCCTGGTTAGGGATCCCGTAGGTTTCCATACTCCTCTGGTTCTGCAGTGTCTGTGTAGCTGCAGGGTCTGCAGAGTGGGACCTTCTCACTCCGTGGTGCCCGTTGGTTCCGTTCCCACGTGAAGTTACCATCATCCCAAGGGTGCTGCTTTCACAGCACATTTCACTGAGGACCTCTCATTCATAAAATCATAGAATCCTCAGAGCTGGAAAGGATCTCTAGGATCACTAAGTCCAGCCCTCATCCCAACATCTCCCCAACCCCTAGACCATGGCCTCAAGCGCTCTAGCTACTCGCCTTTTAAACACCTCCAGAGATGGCAACTCCACCCCCTCCCTGTGCAGCCTGTTCCAGTGCCCAACCACTCTGTCAGGAAAGAACTGCTTCCTGAGATCCAATCTAAACCTCCCCTAACCATGGTGAATAAATTATCCCGTCATCCTAGAGAGAGGAGGTGGATTTTATCACCACTTCCTAAAGCACAGTTCATGGAGCAGTTTGCCTGCAGAAAGCTCCGTGTTCAGTTTGCATGACGCTCATGGTTCTTCTTTTCCAGCCTAGCAGCAGGATTTAAGGTTCTTCCAAACGTGTTTTATCCCGTTTCCAACAGGAGAACCTGCAGTTGGGCTGCAAACGGGGCTGGGACTTGAACGACCATGCCCAGCTCTGATGTGTAACTGTCACTGTACCTGCAGATGTCATCTCCATCTCATTCTTTCCTGTTCTGTTTGGGTCTGTTTTTTAGGAACACGCTTTTGAAAGCAGCCAGAAGTATAAAGAAGGCAAATACATCATTGAACTAGCTCACATGATCAAGGATAACGGCTGGGATTGAATGGGAAGAACCCAGCCCTACCAGCGTGTAAGAGAATGCCATCCAACCGAACATTATATCCAAGAGTGAGAGAGTGACTGAACGCTTGGTTCCATGCATTTAGAGGCTCTGCAATTTGGGAGCATCTTCACACCCTTCTCCATCTTTATTGGTGACTGGCCTCTAAATTTCTGTCTCTCTGTCTCTTTGCTTTGTATCTGTTTGTGAGTTGACCCTGGCTGCTTCTCTCTCTGTTCTGCCGTTGGCTAAGAGAATGCACCGAATGCCCGACAGCCATTCCACGGTGACGAGGGTTTAAGTCCAAACTGAAGTTGGCTCTGTGGGGGCATTTCATCAGCAGGTCTCAGTGCGGGAGGAAGACGCAGGAAGAGTTTGGGGCAGGAGAAGGTGATAGGGGGTGGGGAGCGGGCTCGGAGGGAAGTCATCACAAGTCGAAACTGGACTTCTCCTTTAAGTCCTGGTTATCCAAGGCTTGAAACCATCTACTTGTCTAAATGGACAGAAAAATACCTCACGGCTGCGTTCTCTCCGAGTGCTATAACCGCTGCTCCGCTGCTGGAGCGTCAGTGGAAGCCGGCTGAGCACAAGTCCTGAGCAGTTCCCCCGCGAGTTCGTCGCGAGTCTGTGTCGTGTTTGCCATGTCTGAATTTGTGGTTGGCGGGGGGAGGACTTGAAGACTGGAGAGGTTCCCTGCCTCTCCTTTTCCTCACTGTTTTGGGGTAGGTAGGTTGGCCAAACATCCCCAGAGAACTCAGTGGTGGGGAGCGAGCTTACAGCTGGAGAAACCAAATCTTGACTCTTGAGCCCTTCAGAGAGGAGGAGAAAACCACTTCAGGCACGAAGGGGGGCTGGACCTGCAGCTTAGAACTTAAGACAGGAGATAAGAACAGGCAGGTGATAGGTAGGGAAGAGGGAATTTCGTAGAGGAGGATGGGGACAAACCTAGTAGCAGGGTCCCCCCTGATTTTCCAGCCTCCGCTGAGCGTCGTGGGGGTCTTTCACTGATCCTTCACAAGAGCGGGTAGGAAAATGCTGTTACAGAATCTTATCCTTAAATCCCAGCCCCCAGCCATCGGCTCCGCTCTCGGAGCCCAGCAGAGTGGTGCAGGAGTGGGGAGAGGAGGGAGCAGAGGAGCCTGGTGGCCGTAGCAGTATTGCACAGGTGGATATTTCAAGCCATGAGGTATCCTCCCCAAAACCTTCCCCCCCTTTTCCCTCTCCCAGAAGCCTGTTGCAGGCTCAGAGGGACTGGGAAAGAATAAAAGAAACGAAACCTCTTTGCCCCCTCCCCCTGCAATGCCTATGCCTCGGAGTTCAGAGGGGAGGGGTGGGTGTGAGGCATCCTAACTGCAAGGGACAAGTCCTGTCCTTCTTGTTTTCATCTTTATCATTTTAATGACTGTGGACCTTCCCGAGGTGGTTGGTGGGGAAGGGGCAGCGTGTGTGAGAGGGGAGCTGTGTTAGGATCAATAATGTGAAGTTTACTCTGCAGCAGTCCAGCCAGTACCTGGTGCAGAACTCAGACTGTTGAACCGAATCAGATTTGATCTCTCCCAGTGAATTTGCTTTCTGTTTGTGGAATTCTTTCAAGTAGGTTAATCCATTCGGAGGGGGTGGGGGGGAGAAATCTTTCTTAATCCAGAAGGAAAGAGTATTGTGCAGGGGTTTGCAACTCCTTATGAAACCGAAGCTTTGGAGCCGTAATGTGTGGCTGCTTGCCCCCACCTCCAGGAGCCTCCCTAGTTAGCTCTAGGGATCAGGACAGGGTAATCTGCTGATGGCTGAAGAGGACCTGAGCAGAGATGCTACTGATGGATCAGGGTGGAACTCCCGTGGTGGCTCCTTGTGCTGAAACCCCAACCTTAAGGACCATCCAAGCAAGTGTTTTTCTCTTGTTCCCTACAGAGAGAAGTGAGGGGGGAGCTGGCTGTGGCTCCAGTGGGGGCTCGTGGTGTAGTGTCGGTGTGTAGAGCTATTGCCTGTAAAACCCTCGATGTAACAAGGTAGGGCCTGGCTGGAGGACTGCTCTGAGAAATAAGAGCAGAGAACTACCTGACATAAATGTTCTGTCCGAATATTTGAGGTGAGAAAGGGCAGGGACCCCTCTGGTCAGGCTGTTTTAAGCCTTCACTGGGGCTGCGCTTTGAACGGCCACCAGTCTGAGCCCGAACACTGCAGGATCTTAATCTGCTTTCCGTTGGCTTGTCCCACCAGCCTCTACTGACCGACATCTACTGCCCTCAGAGCCCCCATCACAGACAAGCTCCTTGTGCCCATGGCTGTCCCCCAGACGCGGGGAATTGTCTGTGGAGTGACTGCAGTGCACTGGGCAGGGAGAGGAACGGGCTTGGGAGGCTCCTTGGGGTTTGCTCTCTTTGTCCATCACGTACAGATCACTTCTCAGTGTGCTGTGAACCTCTCTGTTCTCACACCACTGGTCAGATCGGTGGGTTAGCAGGCCCCACAGCCAGCACTGGCTGAACTGGTGATGTGTCGGGCGATGAACCCAGAGCACAACCAAAGAGCTTGGCTGTCAGCATCCCTCGGCTCCTCTGAGTTGACCAGTTTGTTACCGGCTGTGCCCGTTGCTTCCAAGCTGTGACCCACGGCCTCTGCCTCCTGCGGAAGGCAGTGCTGCTTTCATGGTGCCACCTCGAGAAAACACAAAACCCAGCAACTTTTCCTCTTAATTTCATGATTCTTTCACCGCGGCAGCCTCCGCCGTGGCCCCCGGGAGTTTCCATCACCCCAAAGCTCAGACCTGAGTACCTGTTAAATTGTTTAGCTCCGGTGAATCATGAATTAGCTGGTGTGAAATCCTGATCCCGCTACGGACTGTTGAGAGGATGATGTACAAAAAGCAGAGGAAATACCCCCCCCATCCTGTGAATTCAACCCTTGTAAATAATCTGGAATGATTTCTTGGTTTAGATGTCATCCACTTGGTGCTGTTTGCTCAGAGCCCCCCTCCCTGAGAGCCCTTTGCTTTGTCGTTTCGAAAGGACACTGTTTCCTCCTGTAGTTGTTGGAAAAGATGTTTAAAGGGAAACCAGAATCATCATTCACATCGTCCTCTTCGAGCCGATCCATTTTGCCTCTGGTTGTGGCAGGAGAAGGGGAGTCACTCCCCGGCAGAGCTGCGGTCAGGGCGGTTGCGGGGTGTTCCAGCTCCTCAAACACCTTCGCTTGGGGCTGGAGGTCCTGTCGAGCGGCCTCGAGTCGCACGGAAGCTGGTGGGGCTCTGCCTGGGCACAGCTTTCCTGAGGAGATCTGGTCTGTGGGATCCGGGCCTGAAACATTCTCTTGCACCAGTATTGGCTGGAGTGCAGTAGATACCGAGGGGTAGCAGTTGGGATGGGGTGTGGATCAGGATGGGCTGCGTGCGCGCGAGCTGCCGCCCCTGCTGAATCACTGCTGCTGTGGGGGAGGAGCTCATGGAGGGCAGAGATAATCTTAACTAGTTGCTGTTTTTAAACCCGAAGGCGAGTCCTGGACGTGGATCCTGGGGTTCTTTTGGAGGGGGTTTTGTTGTTCGTTCGTTCGTATTGTAAACCAGGCTGCTACATAACAAATGAGAGTCCGAGTTTACCTCTGCCAGTATCGTTTGCTTGTTGTTTTCTGTCTTCAACCTCCCCCTTCTCCGTTTTTAATCCGTTTGGTCTCTTGTTTTATCCCAAAGTGGACCAACAGCACAAAACCACTGGACTGTGTTTTGCTGAGCAAAGAGCTGTTTCGTTGCCGATAGCTGGCGCGCACCCGTTAATCCCGCGGGGTCTGGCGCACACCGCTTTAAACCAGACAGGAAAACCCAACCCCTCCTGACGGAATCCGTTGTCCTTGTGCTGATCGAGTGGGAGTTCCCTCTGTCCGTGCTTTCCTACCCGGTGTGAGTGTGTGAACCGTGGCATTTCACTGCGATTCCTTGCGTCGGGACGAGCGTTGCGCTCCGCGCGCGGCAGTTGTGGGACGCAGAGGGGACTCCCCCGACGCCCGGCTGGGTGATCCCCAGCTCAGCTCAGTGGGAAGGAGCAGCTCTCACGAGGTGAGAGGCCTCGGCAGTTCAGAGTAAGACAAGAAAAAAGCAGAAGAGGGGGGAAAACAAACAACCCCCCCCTTGACTTCAGGCAACAATAGAAGTCCAGTCCGCTAGGGAAGTGCGAGCGGGACGGCGCTGCGTAAGGTACGGCCGCCAGTGTTAGGATCCGCGCGCGGCCTCGGGTTGCTTCCGTCAGGAACGGGAACGCCTCCCCCGCTGGCAAAACGTAAGGAGAATCTTTCCAATCCCAGCCTGTCTCTCGATGCTCTTGTGTTTACAGACTGTGTACACTTGGATTTCTTCGATCTGATGGGGAGTTGAGTCGAGTCGAGTTGAGTTGAGTCGAGTTGAGTTGAGTCGAGTTGAGTTGAGTCGAGTTGAGTTGGGTTGAGTCGAGTTGAGTTGAGTCGAGTCGAGTTGAGTTGAGTTGAGTTGAGTCGAGTTGAGTTGAGTCGAGTTGAAGAGGTTTTGTTTTGTTCGCTGTGTTCTTTTCAGGTCGTTTAGCTCCGGTAAGAAACGCGATCGTCTTTTGTTCTCAGAGGATTGGGTTTCACCTTTTCATGTCTTTGTACGTTGTATATAGTCGTTCAGTATTAGAGGGAGGCGACTCGTTTGTCATCTTTACTATATGTGTTGGTGCTCATTTGAGAAATAAAATTTTCAAGTACTAAAAGCACTGCTCCACCTCTCTCCTCACAGCCTCTCTGCTTCTGCGTCTGGGCACTACCAGGAGAGCTTGGGGACTGACCTGTTGGACAGCA
>VZRI01003174.1:427028-442112 GCA_013397515.1 Upupa epops
GTTCCAGCCCCGCCTGGCTGTGTTCCTGTGCCACTTGGTCTGGGTGATCCTGCTGTGGCAGGGGGACTGGACTGGATGATCTTCCGAGGTCCCTTCTGATCCCTAAGGATTCCATGGATGCCCCCAGGGAAGCTCTAGAACCTTCCTAGAGCAAAACAGAGGTGGGAGCACAACTCTCCCTCCCTGGGGCACAAAAACTAGCATCACTTCTACCTGCCAGACAAGGGGCTTCACCTCCCACAGCCCGATCACCGCTGATGACCTAAAGCTGCAGCATGGGGTGAGGAAGCACCAGGAGCCGATGGCTCTGATGTGGGTGATGAGCTACCGCCTGTGTCCATCACGAGGGCCACCCCCACACCCAGGCTTTGCTGGGTTCTGGAGAGACCACCCTGGGTTCTTGCTGGGAAGGAGCTTTGTCTGGAGCACTGGAGCTGCTGGAGTGCTCGCTGGGCTTTGCTGCTCAAGCTCATCTCCCCCAGAGGGCTGTTGTAGCAGGTCAGCGGGCAGGAACCAGGTGGGAACTGGTTTTATAGGGGAGGGAATGAACTGGCTGAAGGGATCAGCTCCGCTGCATTGAGCTCGGTGCCAGCCTGCTCCCCGGGTGCAGGATCCGAGCTGTTCCTGGCTATCAGGGCTGCGGGAGGAGGCTGCCCCTGTGGCTGCGGTGCCAGGGGGCTCATTAGCATTGGCCAGCTTGAGAAGGTGAATTCATCTCCCAAGCACTGGTGCCTGGTGGGGACGAGCTGGGAGCTGCTGGCAGCTGGACGGCTCCGCCGCTGGCGCCCCAGGCCATTAGCGAGGCAGCAGTAATGGCCTTTATTAATTGCAGCCACGTCACAGGCAGCATTGCTGGATGCGGCTGGATGCGCATCCCGGCCCAGCCCAGCTCGGCCACCTGCGTCAGGCAGGGCTGCTGATCTGCTCGGTGGGCTTTGGGCAGCTCTCGCTCTGGGGCTCCATCCTACTGAAGAGGTTGTTTCCCCTCTTTGGTTCCTCCCAGGGTCCCAGCAGCCTCAGAGGGGTTTGGGGAGTTTTCTTTGGCTCTGTTTGCTGCTGGCAGGAGAGCAGTCCCTCAGTGCGGACGGGATGGCTCCAGCTCACACAGGAGGTGCCCCCTGCCCCTCCATGAGCTCCTGGATGGCATCCCTTGTGCCAGACCTGCGTTTCCCCCAGACAGACCCTTCTTGCAACAGAAGCACCTCCAACACCCTGGGAAACACAGGGCTGAGCTTTGTCTGCTGCTCATCATGGAGGGGTGGGTGGATCTGCTGGGGAGGGAGGGGGGGACAGAGCTGGGCTCCCTGTGCCTCCAGGACCTGCTCCAAATCGCTCCCCGAGCCCTTAAGCAGCTTTCACCTGGGATTAGCTCAAACATTCCCAGCCTCTGCTTCACAATAGCTTTCCTTGCTTGAGAACAGCTAATCCTGGAGGATCCCCCTCTCCCTCTGCCAGCATCTCCAGCAAAAGGGCTCTGCTGGGGGTCTTCTCTTCCAGACCTGAACCTTGCCCAGTTCCCAGGTTTCTTTGACTGGAAAATTAGGACTCAGGATGCTCAGGGCTGGGTCCTGATGGGGAACTGATGGCTGCAGATCCTGTAAGCCCAACTCAGCAAAGCCTGGCCTGGCACAGGCTGGGTACAAAGAGTAGAATCATAGAAAGGGATCAGAAGGGACCTGGAAAGATCATCCAGTCCAATCCCCCTACCACAGCAGGATCACCCAGACCAAGTCACACAGGAACACAGCCAGGCAGGGCTGGAACGTCTCCAGAGAAGGAGACTCCACAACCCCCCTGGGCAGCCCCTTCCAGTGCTCTGGTACCCTCCCTGGGAAGGAGGTCCTGCTGAGATTGAGAGGGAACCTCCTCTGTTCCAGCTGGCACCCAGTGCCCCTTGTCCTGTCACCAGATGCTCTTGAGAAGAGCCTGGCTCCATCCTCCTGACACCCACCCCTCACAGATTGAGAGACAGGAATGAGGTCCCCCCTCAGCCTCCTCTTCTCCAAGCTCAAGAGCCCCAGCTCCCTCAGCCTTTCCTCATCAGGGAGCTGCTCTCCTTCCTTCATCCTCTTCATTGCTCTACGCTGGACACCCTCCAGCAGCTCTGTGTCCTTCTGGAACTGAGGGGCCCAGAACTTCCTCTGTTCTAGCTCGTAGTGATCATTTCTTGTTCTATTACTGGGCACCACCCCTTTCCCTGGGGAAGGAACTTTATGGCCCTTTCCCAGGGGCCTCTCCCCTCCTCTTGGCCATCGTGGGGACCTGCATCCCCCCAGCATCACTGCGCCTGGCACGGGATGGCAGCAAACAGCTGGCTGTGTCCATTGCCTTCAAGCCCTGGGAGCAGTGAGTCCTACAGAAAGCCAGGGGAGACCCCTCCAGCCAGCAGAGCAAAGCTCCCTGCGATGGGAAGAGCCTGCAGACCAGTACTGGAGCACGAGAGGCTGCAGGTTGGGCCCTCCTGGCTGAGCTCTCTGCTTTGTCTCTCCTTTGCCTCTGCCACGTCCCGCTCCAACAGCAGCCCCTTGTCTGAGCTCAGGGCTCTGTGAAAACACCCCAGCAAACAGCCGCTGGGGCTTGCGCAGCTCACAAACCCCCAGGGCTTCCTCGAGGTACAGACGCCGAATTCTTCCCCTACATCCTGCCTGGCTTGGCCGAACCCCCCCCCTGAGCATCTCCTCCAGCTGGGTAAATACTCAGCAGGCTGGGGCTCAGCTCCGGGCAGGGCTTCAGCAAACAGCTCTAGGTGCAAAGACTGCGGCGTTTCCTTTCCAGAAAAACATTGACCTAGCTCTCCGGTCCCTCCTGGATGGGAACAGCAGCTTGTCAGGAATTGCCTGCCTTTCCCCCCTCCTCTCAGGGCCATCGGGCTGCGGGGATGCAGGTTGGCTCCACAGTAGCAGCATTATAGCCACGGCTGAGGGGCTTCGAGAGGCCCCGTTTCAGGTGTTTATGGACTCTGGCACGGAAATCTCACCTCGCACTGTGGGTCTTTGTCTCTGCCCGAGGGCTCTCAGAGGCTAAAACCTTCCTGAGGCTGAGCCCCGCTGCACAAACAGCCCCAGAGCGCTTCCCCTGCCTCCCTCCTCCAAGCCATCCATCCCCAAACCCCTACCCCACGTTGCGCTGCTGCTGCAGTTGGGACACCGAGCCCTGGGCTCATCCCAGGAATTAGGGGTGTTCTCCTCCCGGCTCCAAAGGGAGAGCTCTCTCTGCAGCTCGCTGGGTGCAGGGCTCTGTACGGGTCTGCACACAGGGGATCGAGGGGGATGCAGTCCCAGTTAATGATGCGCAGCCACCCCTGTTGCATGGATGTGTGAGGAGAGGGGAACTGCAGGGAGACCCCAGCTTTGCTCCTCTTATAGAATCCTTAGGGATCGGAAAGGATCTGGAAAGATCATCCAGTCCAATCCCCCCCATACAGCCCTCTACCACACAGCAGGGCAAGTGCTGAGCCGTGAGGAGGGCACCCCTAGGAGCAGCTGGAGCCCAGTAGCCTCCCGTGTACCCCATTTCCTCTGGATGCACCCAGAGGCTCTGTGCTGGGGCAGGAACGAGCACAGTCCCGGGTTGGAGGGGGGGTGAGATGGGCAGGGAAGCATCTCCTGCGTCAGTCCCAGGGCTGAGCTGACCCCTCCAGCCGGTGATGTCACTGGTTTTGCCCAGATTAAGGGGAAATGGAAGTTAATCCGGGGAGGTCAGGGGGATCTCGGGGGTTCAGCATGCTGTGCCCTGATCACCCTTTATTTTTAGCAGATGCTTTTTATTTTTAGCCTCTGGTAGAGGCAGCAGATACTCAGAATCCCCATCCCAACGTCCTCCTTTGGGAGAGAGAGCATCTGGTGCTGCCTGCTCACCCCCAGCTGGGGCAAGAGGGTGATGGGCAGCAAAGGCAGGGCTGAGCTCTGCAGAGGGAAGGATGAACCTGTCTCAGTTTCAAACTCACTGTCTCAGTGAGGGGGGGTCTCAGGCGGGATGGTTTGTGCTTGAGCAGACACTGGAGAGCTCAGCGATGGCGAGGTTAAGGTTTAAGGAGACTTTTTCTCTCCTTTGGATCATTAAGGTTGGAAGAGACCTCAGGATCATCAGGTCCAACCACCAGCCCAGTGTTCTGTGAACAGAATACTGGCTCCGTTTTCGGGCCCCAGGGTACGAGAAGGACACTGAGGTGCTGGGGTGGGGACAGAGAAGGGCGACAAAGCTGCCGAAGGGGATGGAGAACAGGTCTGATGGGGAGAGGCTGGGGGAGCTGGGGTTGTGTTTAGCCCGGAGGAGGCTGAGATTGCTCTTCACAGCTCCTGAAAGGAGGCTGTGGGGAGGCTGGGGTTGGCCTCTTCTCCCAAATCACTGCTNGGCAGGGAAGGAGGCACTGTGGGTCATGTTCTGGTGGTCCTGCAGTTGTTGGGTTGGAGGGTGGACTGGATGATCTTAGAGGTCCTTTCCAGCCTCAGTGGTCCTGTGGTTCTGTGTGGGGGATGCTGGAGCAGACTGCAGTGAGCCCAGGGTTGAGATTTCTTTCCAGCAGGCTTGCAGAGGCAGGAGGTGCTCATGGGGCTGCATCGGTCTTAGTGTGAGATGGCAGTGGGTGAAGCAGCTCAAGGCTTTCCAATCACCATCCTCCAAAAGCTGCACATCCTCTCCCGCTGCACCCAGCAGGGCAGGAGGGTGCGAAGGAACAGGTTACCCCTGGAACAGGTTGCCCAGGGACATTGTGGCTGCTCCATCCCTGGCAGTGCCCAAGGCCAGGATGGATGGGGCTCTGGGCAACCTGCTCTGGTGAGAGGTGTCACTGCCCATGGCAGGGACTTGGGAGATCTTTAAGGTCCCAGCTCAGACCATCTCTGTGACTATGGAGCCAGCACAGGAGGGTTGAGCGTTGCCCAGCATCTGAATCAGGTGGTGAAGAAAAGCACAGCTGCAGGGGCCGGGCTCAGCTGGGGCACAGACACAGGGCTGGGTGGGATCCTAATGAAATCATTTCCAGCTCCATTTGTTAACCAGCCCAGCACCAGCAAATCCCACTCCCAACCCACGGCTGCTGCATCCTGTCAGGACAGTGAATCAGTGGAGCCCTGTGGGCACCCAGGTCTGCTCACGCTGCCCATCTGGGGATGCAGGAGGTGGTGGGCAGAGCAGCCCCCTGCTTTGCCATGGCCGGGAGCGATGGAGAGGTAAAACCAATGGGTTTGCCAAGAGCTGCTGTGCAGGGCACAGGCAGAGGCGAGCGAGAGCACCTGTCTGCAGCTAGCAGAGTCACCCCAGGAGCAGAGCCTTCGCTTTTGGGGGGTGGCAGCAAATTGTTGGGATTTTGGGGGCTGTTCCTGCACAGATGGGTAAAGGGGGTGATGGTGGTGGTGGTGGAGGGGTCCTTTGCAGCTGCTATGATGTCTCCCGGGGTTGAGGGTACAAATCTAAGCCGGCTCACCTTGTTCACACCCCAGTGAGCAGAGTCGCTCCCCCTCCCTAAGTACTGCCAGCTGCCCCGTGGGCACTGGGTTGATCGTTGCTGGGTGCTGTCTGCTTCGGGCAGGGGCTGGCAGGGGGTCACAAGGGACAGTTACACAACCATCACCATCGTCTCTCGGGGCTGTGACCGGGGAGCCCTTGGGCTTTACTGGGCGGAGCGGAGTGGCCGCTGAGCATCGCAGGGACGTCCCCAGCGCAGAGGGAGGGCTGTCCTGGGCTGCTCCGTGAGCCGTAGCCTCGGGTCTCGGGCGGAGTGGAAGATTGATTTCTTGATTAAAGTCTAACGCGGGGTATAATTAAGGAAAGCCTCCCGGTTCAGCAAGTCATTAGGAGATGATTAATTGGGATGAGGCTGGGAGCTGCCTCCTGCAGAGGAGCGAATGCTGCTGCTGCACCCCGAGAGCTCCCATCCCGTCACCACGGTCTTGGTCGGGTGATGCCCGAGCTCTGCAGACCCAGCCTGGAGAGCTGCTTTTGACATCTCTCTCAGTCTCTCTTTGTGCTCCTCCCAGGAGCAGTTTAAGGCTTTTCTTCCCAAAATGTAATTAAATGAACCCGTTCTGCTTTAGCCGCAGAGCCCTCCAGAGCTCATCCAGCCCAGGCTGCTGCCTGGTGGGGTGGGATCCATCCCTCCCGGGGCCACGGCTCTCCCTCCGGCTCTGAGACAGCCCAGCGCAGCCCTGGTGAGAACATGCTGCTGCTTTTTCCTGCTCATCTCTGCAGGTTTTGCTTTTGCCTGGTCTGTGACAGTAGGAGCAGAGAGGCAGCGGGCTGCTGCTGCTCTGAGGGGCTGGAAGGAGATGTCGGGTCAGTACAGCCTCCTGAAGTCCCTGCTGGAGGCTGCTCTGCATCACAGACTGGTTTTATTCTTGAAACGCTCAGGGAATTCTGAACTGTAGCTCTGTCAAACAGACTGGGTGGAAAGATCAATCGGTGTTAGATAGAGGAGACGACGTTTCCAGGCAGAAGAGATGGATTAGGGGGGAATCAGTAATTCAGGCTGTCAGGGTGCACTGGGGCGGGTTATTATCTCCTGGATTGGACCTGTCGGAGGAGCCTTGCCTGGAAAAATTATGGAAGGAAGGGGATCTGGGTTGCACAGATGCTTTAGTGGTCAGAGGAGTCTTGCCTGGAAAAATTATGGAAGGAAGGGGATCTGGGTTGCACAGATGCTTTAGTGGTCACTGCCAAAGAGTTTGGCTGTGCCCAGCATTTAGCTGTAGGTTAGTTTAGACCAAATGGTGAAGTTTATCTTTAATCCTAACCAGAATCCAGCTGCATCCTCCCTGCTCTCGTGGGTGGCTTCAAATCCTCAGCACATGCAGAGTGGAGTGGCTGCAGAGCCCCACGTCGGGAGGTGTGGGATCAACCATCAGTCATTGCCTTTGAGTTTTTCCAAGTCAAGGCAGGTACAGCAGCAGACCTGGAGATCTCCTTGGTCTTTGTGCTGCCTTCTGCCTGCTCTTGGAGTGCTGCTCCAGAGCCTCGTGTCCTTCTTTCAGCCAGGAAACCTGGCCTCCCCTCCCCGTAAGCTCTGAGAGATGCCCACCTCACGAGACAGTAACTAAGAACTGAATGTTTGCTGAAAGCTGTGGAAAGAGTTGTGTCTCAGGGATGTTCTGCCTTGGGGAGGATCCAGCACTTGACCAAGGTCCCAGCAGCTTCAGGGGGTGCAGGTAGGGTGCAACGGTCCCCCTGCCCATCACTGCAACCCTCCCCCAGCGCTGTCAGTGAGACAAGGAGGTATTTCCAGCCGTTAAAGACACTGGGGTTCATGTGCTCAGTTGCACTAAATATTCAGGATTCTTCCTCCACAAAAACCCAGGAGCAGTTTGAGGGCTCCCCCTGCACCTCTGTAGGGAGGAGATCGCACAGCACCAGCATCAGGGCACAAATAATCCTGGCCTGCATCAGAACTAGAGTGGCCAGCAGGACTAGAGAGGGGATCCTTCCCCTGCACTCGGCACTGGGGAGGCTTCACCTCCAGTATTTGGGTCGGTTTTGGGCACCTCAGTACCAGAAGGACATTGAGGGGCTGGAGCAGGTCCAGAGAAGGGCAACAGAGCTGGGGAAGGGTCAAGAGGACAGGGCTGAGGGAACTGGGGGTGTTTAGTCTGGAGAAAAGGAGGCTGAGGGGAGACCTTAGTGCTCTACAGCTACCTGAGTGGAGCAGAGAGACAGGTAGGGGTCGATCTAGGGATTGATGGTAGAACACAAGGAAGCTGCCTCAAGTGGTGCCAGGGGAGGATTAGGTTGGGCATCAGGAGAAATCTCTTCCCCTGAGCGCTCAGGGGTTGGAACAGCCTAAAGAGTGGGGAGCCTCCATCCTTGGAGAGGTTCAAACACTGAGTAGCTGCAGCCCTGGGGGTCAGGGTTTAGTGGGCAGGGTAGAGTTGGATTGATGGTTGGACTGGATGAGCTTGGAAGTCTCTTCCAACCTTAGTGATTCTATGATCTCGTTCAAACCCAGCAATGCACAGAGTTCTCGTGCTGAAGTCATTAAATCTTTGGCAAAGCTACAAAGCCAGAGTGAATAACGTTTTGAAAACGCTCAGGAAACCCTCCGTGTCGGATGAGATCAGAAGAAGCCATTAGCGAGGAGGGATGGGGCTGCTTCTCCAAACAAAGGCTGATCCTGAGCGATTGCAGATCTATAAACAGCATCACGGCGAGAGGTCGATAACTCACCCGGCATCTGGGGAAGCATCAGCACGTGGTGTTTAACGTAAAGGTAAAGGGATGGTAAGTAATTAGGACCCTTCTAGTTCCACATTGCTTTTACTGATTGACCCTGCACTCAGGCCATTATATATTTAAAGGGTTTATTCTGCACTAACAGGCAGGGTCGTGCCACATCCCAGTGAGGCACAGAGAGCAGCCTTCACCAGCAGGACAGAGAGAAGGCTTCTTCTGAGTCATAGACTCCTTAGGGATCAGAAGGGACCTCACAACATCATCCAGTCCAATCCCCCTGCCACAGCAGGATCACCCAGACCCAGTGGCACAGGAACACAGCCAGGCGGGGCTGGAACATCTCCAGAGAANGGACTGGATGATCTCTCAAGGTCCCTTCTGATCCCTAATGATTCCATGATTCTAAGATGTGGGTGAACATATTACTGACCCCTGCATCCCTGTCTCCAGGTACCTTCCCTATAGCCAAGAGGCTATAGGTCTCCTCCATCTAAAGTTGTGCTGTAAATCGGGGCTGGACCAGCGATTGCCCTGGCCAGTAATGGTCTCAAGCTGCAAAATTTGGATTCAAAGCTCAGAGCTCTTTGGATTTAGGGTTTAACTTGCCCATTATAGAAATAAGAAACAGATGGGGTTTGCTGGCCTGGTTCAGACTCATCATTTCTCATGAGGTCACTGGTGTTTCATTTCAATTAGATTTGAAGGCTCATCTGGTCCTGCCGCTGCCTGCCTGTTGCACTATCTGCGAAAACCAGCAGCACCAATGCTCCCCCTGGGCTAGAAATCCTTGGAACACCAGGAATAGTCTGGCTATCTCGGGGAAGAAGCTTTACTGCTGGTTTGACCTCATTCATGTCTGTAAATCTGCGAGGGGGGGGTGTCAGGAGGGTAGAGCCAGGCTCTTCTCAAGGGCATCTGGGGACAGGACAAGGGGCACTGGGTGCCAGCTGGAACAGAGGAGGTTCCCTATCAGTATCAGCAGGATCTTCTTCCCAGGGAGGGTCCTGGAGCACTGGAAGGTGCTGCCCAGGGGGGTTCTGGAGTCTCCTTCTCTGGAGACGTTCCAGAATTGCTAAGGACATCAAGCCCTGCCCTTCTAAGTGTCTCAGAGAACCTTAGTAGATGAGAACTAATATATTCTGAGCTATAAAGCCCTAAAAATAGAGGAATTTTGATGTGCAAACACGTATTGAGGACCTTCCCAGCCCTGACTATGAACATTCTCAGCTGACACTGACTTCTCATCACTTGCAGAACCATAGAATCCTAGAATCCTTAGGGATCAGAAGGGACCTTGAAAGAACATCCAGTCCAATCCCCCTGCCACAGCAGGACCACCCAAACCAAGTCACACAGGAACACAGCCAGGCAGGTCGGGTCTAGCCAGACCTCTGACCTCAGGGATGTGGCACTTGGGTGCCTCTCACATCTAACATCCCCTGTGACGCCTGTAACCTTGGCCAAGTCACTTATCTCCTGGCTAAGGTCCTCCTTGCAGAGCGAGCTGACCTCAGAGCGGGGTGAGGGGTGAGGTTATCCCTGACCTGGCTGATGCGCTGGCATCTGGGGCTGGGAATGGGGGGGGGATTTCATACCTGCTGCTTCCTTCTTAATTAGGATACGTGACCCTCAGGCTCTTCAAAATGGGTCTGAGGAAGGAAATGACCCTGTAATCACCAGTG
The DNA here is from genome assembly GCA_013397515.1 of Upupa epops. Lineage (NCBI taxonomy): Eukaryota > Metazoa > Chordata > Aves > Bucerotiformes > Upupidae > Upupa > Upupa epops. Next base: position 436,871 of record VZRI01003174.1, read on the forward strand.
AGCCTTGAACCTCACTGTGTGACGAGGGCTACGGGAAGGGGAGGAAGGCTATGGGTGTCTCCGGTTCATCACCATCTAATTCCAGGAGAGCACTGAGGAGATCTGGCTTTTCTTAATCATGCGAAAAGCTCATGCCAGGGGTTAATACTTCACCCCATGTTCCCCTCTGTGAGGACAGAGGCTGGGAACGCAGTCAGCTGCTTTATTCTATGGTCTTAATATAGAACAAACGAGTTGTATTTTGTCCTAGATTTGACAGCTGGGGAAATAAAACTACTCGGGGTGGTAGGAGGTGCTGCCACATGCGAGAGGACAGTCCCAGGGTAGTTCAGGATATCTGCTTTTAATACAGCACTAGAAATAGATTTAAATCCCACACTGATGGGAATGGAGCGCCTAAGTGAATTATCGATTGTTTTGCACAGTTGATAAGGAAGAGAAACTCTGTCTGATAGCCAGAAATAGATTAGCAGCCTCCCTTGAGTTGGCACAGGAGCGAGAAGGTCCAAAAATAGCCAGCAGCTTTCACCCCTGCAGGTGCTAAAGGCTGTGAGTTAGTGAAATCCTTCAGGTGGAGACGTGGGGAGAAGGGGGTCAGGTCCACGCCTGGCGGCTGCTTCTGCCCTGGTGGCTCTCAGGAAGGGCTCTTTGTGCCAGTTGCCTCCCTTCATCTGCTGAGGTGGCTGTGGGAGGAAACCGTTCCGATGTAATGTGAAAAATCTCAGCTTTAAGTCTGTTCCAATCCACCCCCCCAGCCCAGTCTCCGGGGAGACTGTTCCCATGCCATCCTCTTTCTGTGCGGGTAATTTCCCTGCTCCGAGGGCTGCTCGGAGGATTGCGGTAAAAGCTTGTTATAAAGCACCCAGAGAGCCTTTGCTGCTGCCTCTGCACGGGCATCACCGAACTGTTTGCAGTATTCAGCTCCTCACCTGTCTGCTCCATGCGTGTGGGCAGGCTGACAGACAGACGGATGGATGGATGGATGGATGGATGGATGGATGGATGGATGGATGGATGGGCAGACCGTGTTCCGAGTGCGAATGCGAACAGCTGAGCCAGAGCTTAATCCTCCCGCAGCCCCTGACCTTTTTATTCATTCCTGCACCTGGCAGGAGCGAGCAGCCATCGTTCATGTCCCTGGCCTCGGGAGCAGCTGCAGAGCTGACACTGGAGTTAAATTTAAAAAGGGTGATGCGGGCGCACGGGTGAGGGTGGTAAATGAAGCACATTAATCGCTGGCTCATCAGAGACCAACCTGAAAGACTAAAAGAACAGGCTTTGAAGAGCAGCCCTCGAGGCTGGCAGTGAGTAAGCCAGGTCTCTCCTGCTGAACGCAACGAGGTTTGTACAGAAGCGTTTGCAGAACTGGGGCACAGAGACCTGAATCCCTAGCTGTGACTCACTGCGGGGCAGTCCCAGGTACCCACAAACCAGCTGGCTCTGGAGGGGGTGAGGGCACAGGCTCTGGCACAGGCTGCACAGGGTTGTCTGGCCAATGGACAGGTATTGCTGTAGCAGTTAGCTCATCCTTCATACCAGCAGCAGCTAAGAGAAATCTGGCTGAGGAGCTTCTGCAGGGGTTGTGCCATGCATGAAACTGCAGTTGAGATGCGCTCCCAGGGTAGAGTGACCCTGCAAACCCATTGCAGGCACAGAAGTATCAGTATTTTATTCTGGCAGAGTAATTCTCCCTCGGATCTGGCCATACGCTGTCCCCTGCCGCCTGCCGAACAAAGCAAGCCAAGCCAGCAGAGCTGCAGGTTGCTGCCAGAGACAAATGTCCTGCAGCCCTGCTTTAGCAGAAATGTGTGAAGGCAGTTAGAAGTTGTTTTCCATGGAGTTAAACACAAGGAAAACCTAATCATTGTGCAGGAGAATCACAGAATGACTGAGGATGGCAAAGCCCTCTGAGCTCCTGCAGCCCAGCCCAGCACCTAACAGCACCCCAGGGCACCCAGGGCCACAGCCAGGCTGCCCTTCAACTCCTCCAGACAAGGGGACTCCCCCACTGCCCTGGGCAGTCCAGTCCAGGCTCTGAGCACCCTTTCCATGAGGAAGGGTTTCCTAACATCCAACCTAACCCTCCCCTGGCAGCTTCAGGTCCTGCCCTCTCATCCTGGCACTGGGTGCCTGGGAGAAGAGCCCAACTGCCACCTGACTGCAACCTCCCTTCAGGGAGTTGGAGAGAGGGAGAAGGTCCCCTCTTGAGTCTCCTCTTCTCCAGGCTAAACACCCCCAGCTCCCTCAGCCTCTCCTCATCAGCCTTTCTCTCCAGTCCCTTCCATCTGACTCTCGTCAAGAGGAAGAGGAGAAAAGCCATGGAAATCAAACCCATCAGTGCGTGCGTGTTTGCAGCGACGCTCGGAAAGAGCCGGCGGAGGTGTAAAAGGGGTTTTGTTGTTCTGCTGTGTCTAACACCTTCTCCCCTCTCTCCAGAATAATGCCTTCTCAGCAGTGACTCACAGCCAGGGCCATGAGAATCCCGGGTGTCAGAAGAGCTGCTGCTCGTCTGCCAGGAGCCCAGCTCACAGGGAACATCGGCTGCTTCTGTTTGTACTGAAATTCCAGCTCGGGATTTTTTCTTCTAGAAGGTCCCCCTGCTTAGAGATTCCAGGCACAAGGCAATTAGCTGTCTCTGCTCTCTCAGTGTAATTAATAGATGTGGTTCTCTTCGCAGGCACCGGGTGATGCTGGGTTCATCACCAAATAGACCACTTCATCAGGAGGAAAGACAAGAAAATTTCCTGGGAAGTCAGGTCTCTCCTCGGGGAAGATGGATAAACCTGTGGTGTAAGAGTAGGGACTGGAATATTCCCCATAGGCTGCCACCTCCCTGCTCATCAGAGAAGATACCCTCTGCTCACAGAGGAAAAAGGCAGCCTCAGCTCTAACCAGGGTGGGGAAGCTGGCAGAGCCGCAGTGCTCTGTCACCCCACAGACCCTGTAGTTACGGTTAAAGCCAAACCTTAGGGAAAAAAGAGTCATTTCAGGCTTCCTGAACAGCCTGAGAGTAACCAGCCCTGTGCAACGCCGTTACCGAGAGCAGCTGCACGGCTAGAAACACGTATTGAAAGAGTTATTGGAGCGGGGAATTGTGTTGGGATTACTGGGTTCTACCCCCAGCCCTGCCTTTGATTTGTGGTGTGTGCAGACGCTGCGATCCGTTTCTGTTTCCCCCATCTGTGAGACTGAGATAAGATCACGAGGGAATTGCAGCGTGTGATTCATGAATGTTTATTAGACAGAGGGAAATCCTGACATGAATGGCACTGTATTCCAGGAGGACGAAGTTCAAGGCTGCTAAGAGGTTGATTCAAACCAAAGCTGCTATTCCTAGCCTAGGTAGGAGGACACACACACACACACACATAAAGAAGAGAGAACTGGAAGCCTTTCCTCCCCTGCCGCCTGCCAGAAGCGGAATGTGATTCAAATAAAGGCGAGCAGAAGGCGCAAGCGTTCGCGCAGACATCTGTGGCTGCAGCCACTAAACGAGCCGCAGAGGTCCTCTCCATCCCCTCCCAGGCCGTGATTCTGTGAAATCTTTACAGTCAATGTAGAGCAAAAGGTGTGCTGGAGGCGTGTTGGGAGCTTCCAGGAAGAGCTAACGAAGCGGTGTCTACGATCACCATTAACCAGCCAGTTACCAGTGGCAACGCGGCGAGGCAGTGAACGTGACACACTTTCACGGAGGGGTGTAGTGACGTGTTCCAGTCTGTTCTGAAGTGAACAGTACGTTGGTCACTGCTGTGTTCTCCTGTTCGTGGAGGGACATTATTGTAGGTAATCGCTACAGGGGAGTCTCGGATGGGAACAGAGGGTCTGGTGTTACTCAGTGTTATTCACAGGCTGAATCTGCACGCAGCAGAAAGACCAGCGTGGCTGCTGTGTGTGTTTGTGAACCTTTGGAGAAGGGATTTCTTTGTCTGGTAGTCAGAACCATCTCAAAGCACTAAACCCAGAGACATCGCAGCAGGTATCGCTCCTGGCTGTGGTGCTGTAATGAAGGAGTTACCGCGATGTGCTCTTACGTTAGCAAGGGAAGGCAGAACAGCAGCTGGTCTGCTGAGAGTTGTGCCCTGCCAGCGTGCAGGCAGACTGAACGAGTTATTTCTAGGGGAGATGTGTCTGACACTGGCAGCACTGGGGATGGATACAACATGGAAAATGTTTGGAAAAGCCTTCGGAGCATGTCACAATCGTTCCCGGTTCAGCCTTCATCACTTTGCTGCCTGTAGCTCGTGGGTAAATAGAGGTGGAAAAGGAGGTGGCTGGTGATGAGTGGAGTGAGTGGGTGGCCTGAATTCAGTCCCAGTGTGCTGACAAGGTCATTACATTTTAATCAGGATCATTAGGGTCCCTTCCAACCTCAACCAGTCTGTGAATCTGGGATGATAAATTCACCGTGTGACTCATTGCTGAGGCGGCCGAATGGTGAGTGAGACACAGCCAGAGGCAGGAACACAAGGGAAGAAAGATCATTGAGTACTCTGTCCAGTTTTGGTCCCAGTTATACGAAACAGATGTGATCGGGCTGCAAAGGTACAAAGAAGGGCCACAAGGATGATCAGAGGGTTGGAAGCCCTGCCATGTGAAGAGAGGCTGAGAGAGCTGGGTCTGTTTAGCTTTGAGAAGAGAAGGCTGAGGGGGACCTCAGGGTGGTTGTCAAGGATGTCAGTGAGAGATCCTATGGAAAAGACAAGGGGTGATGGGTCTGTCCCTCCTGGGGAGATTCCCACTGCAGTCCAGAAGAAAACCCTTCCCATGAGAACAATCAACCGCTGGGATCATCTCCCAGGGGAAGGGGTTGGTTGCCCAAACTGGGCAGTTTTCAGACCCAGCTGGCCAGGCTGCTGGGACAGCGAATTTCACCTGCATTTATAGCTGGGAAGGTTGGATCCTTGAGGTCCCTTCCAACCTGGGATTCTATGGATCTAGGAATCTGTGAAAAAGCAGCGATAGGAGGTGCAGTCATTGGACATCGGGGAAGCCCAGGCTGCGGCTCGCATTGAGCGTTCGGCGGTTGCCACCTTCAGGCCTGAGGCGAGTTCGCAGACCCTGGCAGGGAGCCGGGGGCAGTGCCGGGGTGCGGGAGTGGAAACCCAGTGGCTACGGATTTCGGGGGGCTGTTTGGATTTAGCACGGCGGAACCCCGGTCCGGCTGGGGTCAGCACCTCAGCGCCCACCCTCTTCCACCCTCACCATGTGCAGGGACACCTCCCTCTACCCCCGGTTGCCCATC
>VZRI01003174.1:450063-494491 GCA_013397515.1 Upupa epops
CCTTCATCATCTTTGTTGCTCTACGCTGGACACCCTCCAGCAGCTCTGTGTCCATCGGGAGCTGAGGGGCCCAGAACTGGGCACAGTACTCCAGATGCAGCCTCACTAGGGCAGAGTAGAAGGGGAGCAGAACCTCCCTTGATCCTGTAACCACCCCTCTTCTGATCCCCCCCAGGATGCTGTTAGCTGTGTTTCTCGTTGCTGTGCTGTGTCTCCGTTTACCATCACAGAAATTGCTGTTATTTATCATTGCAGTGTGCTGCTTTGGATAGTAATAGAAGGGATCAAGAGTTTGCATTATTTTCCCTGCTTTTCTGTTTTGGAAGGAGCGAAGCAAAACAACGAGCTGGCCGAGCTGGCAGGACATCATCTGGAAAAAGCTATCGGCTTTACAGCAGAGAGTTCTGGGAGCAATGCATGCCTGACCACACCGTCCCAGAGATTAAGAGAACCAGCCTGACATCTGTGATCCTGACCTTGAAGTGCCTTTCTGTGCATGATGTCATAAGGTAACCACCATGGAAGGGGAGAATTATTGCTTTCTTCCCGCCTGTCGCCATCAAGGCAGCACAGGCACCAGCAGCCTCTTGGCAGGAGGCAGATTTAGATCCCTGGCCAACTGTGACACTTCGTTACAATCAGCTTTTCTGCTCTTTTCCTCAGGCTTTAATGCCAGATTGGATCTCAAGTTCAGTTAGAGATTCTGCCAAAACAAGCTCATTCTCTCCAGAATGAAATAGCTAATAATGTTCTTTTACAGTACCAGTGTTTGTATCCCAAATGATTCTTCTATGGAATTGGGTAACGTTACGATCAGGCATGTAGAAAATGCAGTTTATCTCTGCATGGGCCATGCCACGTTGTTGTAATTCTTTAGCTTGAGGCTATATGTGTGGTAACTGCACCCAGAGAGTGAAGATGCTTGTGTGCTGTTGGTCAGAAAACTATTGGAAGGGTTACGAAAGTATTTTAATGAATAGGAGAACTAACAAACAGATTCAGAGTCTAGCAGTGAGGGTTTCTCTTGCTTCCTTTGTTACTGTAGGTTCCCCTATTTGGACTGCCCTGAGGAAAGACACATTTTAGAAGCTCTCAAGGAACTTTACCAGTGCGATGCTATTGACAGGTAAAAGGGGTGTAGTCACTGCTAGAATTTAAAATGTAATGGTTTAACTGGTGTTAGGAAGTTGTTGATGTGGATTAAAGGACTTCCCCCAGCAGCAGAATTTGTTTCCTCATTAGATCAGGAAGTTAACTACTGGATTTTAATACACTTGTTGTAAAACAAGGGTTAGGGCATGGCTTAGGACCCGCAAGATTAATTTCTTCACATTGTCCTGGAGTTTCCTGAGTGACCTCAGACAAATTACTTCTCTGCACTGTGGTTCCTGATAGTGGACTGCAGACTGTTGTGAGGAATTGCTCCAGCATGAGCTATGAGGTCGATCCAAGAACTCGAGACAGGAAGCAAGATCTTATCCTAGGCTTCCAGGAATTCTTCTTGTGAAAACTAAAAATCTTAAGCATCTGATACCCAAGAAGCTGCCTTTGCCTGCCATGGAATAGAGAGAAGCACACTGAAACATTTTCCTGCTAGTGATGCTTGCTGCAAGTCTCCAGCACCTGGCTGAGCACACACAGCGATAGGACAAATGAAACCCCTTCTTTCATGCCCTTCATCAGTATGTGGTGACTGACATTGTGTGTGTTTGCTCACATTTACATTGAAACGTGTTCAATCTGGTATTTGAATCTTTGTTTTCTTTCCTGGCATAAGGAGAGGCCACGTGACAAGACTGGGTGAATTCCTGGTGCAGTTTCCTCTCCCTCCCAACCTGACCTGTGCTGTCATTAAAGCCGCTTCCCTCGACTGTGAAGATCTGCTGCTTCCTGTAGCAGCCATGTTGTCTGTGGAAAATGTTTTCATTCGTCCAGGTAGGAAGCTCCTTATCCTAAAGCAGTTTTGGGTCTATGTGGAGTTCTGCTTGAGCAGGCACGTCCTGGGATGTGTTAGACCATACACTGCTTCACCTGGATGCCTTCTCTATAGCTTCCCTCAGCAGAGTTTTATGGTCTCAGTAGTTTTCTGGGCTAAGTGTTTGTGAGGCCACAGTGCCTTAGAGGTGCCTCTTGAGGCAACAAAGTGGGAACTAATCATTCTGAATGATGGTAGCACAAGCCTTTTCTTGAGCATGAGGATGCTCCTTTCAGGCAGCAAGTTGGTGTCCTTAGCTGGGCCCAGCACTGGTGGGAGACATAGAACTTAAAGCAGAGCTGTGAATAACCCATAGGTCTCAGTGCAAGGAAGATTCTTCAAGTGCAGTGACTTCTCTCCCAGAGAACATTGGAGCAGATCCCTAGGGAAGAATGGCAAGATGAGGCCAAATACACAGTGACACTGACTGCAGGCACTGATTAATATGTTTTTACCAAAGACAGTTGCCTCTGGGTTGGTTTTCTGTTCAATCACTCCTTTTAAACAAGTAGACCTTTTAAGTTACTGTTGGAAGCTCAGCAGGTCACTGCCTCCATCTCCAGTGTTTTGGTTTTTTTGAAATGGAGAATGTAATTTTGCTGTGGTTCCCATCTAGCACCTCTCACCAGTGCTCAACTCTGTCTCCCCTTATCTCCTTTCCCCTCCAGTGTGCCCCTGACCTGTCCCCCCATAACTGTGCAACGTATAGTCTTTATGTGTGGCCCAGGCTTTGTGGGAGACCTTTGTCCTTTCTAGTCACTCATTGGCTCTCATCCAGTTATCTCTGTAGTCTATTAACCGTGCCCGTTAGCACAACAGCTACAGACGGGGCTGGCAGTGCTGATAGCCTAGATTCTGCTCTGGGGTCTTTCCCACTCTCACAAATGTGCGTTTGCTTTCCCATCCTCCATCTGGCAGTGTGCCCTTGTTATCTGTTCAGAGAGCTACTGCACACATGGTGGTTACTCTCCAGCAACCCGGTACATGAGGATGCCTGAATGCACTTGCTCATGTGCAGTATGTGGAGGAACAGACCTCTTGACTTGATCGCTGTTAATTTTAACACCCACAAACTTCAGTGTCAGTCCAGCAGTGATGCAGTGTACTGGCCATAACGATGGGTGTCACCTTAGGTGAGGGGGGGGGCCTGATCTAAACCATCAGACACAAAGGGAAGGTTTAATCAAGCCACTTAGGAATCTGTAGGCAATAAACAACTTAGGAAGCAAGGCCTTGAGATGTTTTCAACTTTTTGAAGCCAGACTTCAAAGTTTTCTACAGAAAAGACTCAAATTAGCTGAAGCATTACATGCAGTGCGTTGGGCTTTGCAGCCATGTCCTTCTCTCTCTGAAGGGGAAGATGTTCTTCTGGGAGGAAACGTGTGGGGTATGTAAAACTTGAAAGAACGCTTGGGAAGTGGTACTGCTGCCTGGTGCATTCCTAGCAGTCAGTGCAGGTGATACTTCTAGACTTTGCTTTAGTAACCTTCATTGCTGTGGCTCTTGAGTACCAGGACAAAAGCTGAGTTGAAGAGATGAGATGGTGCTGTGAGGAAGTGGTTTCTGCTGTTGCTTTTTCTCCCAGGGCCAAACTTTCACTTGATCTTAGTGGGCTGTTTAAGGTCACTGTTTTTTTGTCTTTCCATGTTGTCATCTGAGTTGGTTGTGAAAGAGAAATACGTAGAGACTTTCTTTATGAGAGACTAGAATCCTTCACCTCCAGGGCTGACTGCTGAGATTAATCACATCTTTAATAGCTTCTACGTGTTTTGTTCGGCAGTCATGGATGAAGGAAGAACTATAAATGCAACTATGGAGGGGAGACAAGTCTAAAAATAACATGAATAAAGAGCCAAGGCTGTCAAACACACTTGGGAGAGCTGCTAACAGAAAATTAAGTGGAAGTGATAAATAAAAATAACTTCATTAAAGCGTGATACAACTTGCTTCCTCAGGTGATCCTCAGAAGCAAAAGGAGGCTGAGCTCCAGCATCAGGAACTTTCCTCTCAAGTGGGAGGATGCAATGACTTTGCAACCCTCTTAAATATTTTTGAACAATGCAAAGCAAGGTAAGAACCCATTCCTTACAGAAGTGGGTTTGTGTTGCTCCTAACGCCGGCTGCTGACAGATACACTGTGTACGTATACATGGACGCAGTCAAACCTGACTGCAGCTTCATTCCTTATTGTGCTCTGTAATTTCCATCAAGACACCTATTATTTAAACTAAAAGAAGCATCTGGCCGTGTAGGTTGTCTCCTTTGTACGACCGTAACAAAAAATAGAGGCAACTTTTTTGCTGGCAGTTGACAAAGGGCTTCTTTATAATACAAGTATTTCTGTTCCCAGCAAGTCTCCTTCAGCTTGGTGCCAGAAATACTGGATCCATTGGAGAGCTTTAAAATCTGCTTTTAATGTGGAAAAACAACTCCGGGAAATAATCAGTAAACTGAAACAGGTAGAAAATACAATTTTTCTGTCTCATGGAATTATGTAAGTTTATATGTAAGATGCATTGAACTACTGAGCCTTTGCCAGATGGCTGCTGCCTTTGTCCAGTGGAAACTAATGCACTTAAATATTTATTAGAATACCCTTGCTGTAGCTTGTGTATCTCACAGGTATGATGGTAGTAACAACCAAGAAGGAGGGTTTTCTCCTTTTCCTCATGGTTTCCATAAACTGAGAAACCCAGATTATTAAATCCGTATGAAGGAGGGGGGTATAGTCACTTCTTCGTTAGGAAAGATCCCAGTTCATGTTGTTTTTTTCTTACGTAGCTGCCAGATTTTCCTAAAGAGACATATGAAGGCTCCAGAACTGAACTACTAAGAAGGTGTCTGTGTGCAGGATACTTTATCAATGTAGCTCGGAGGTGAGTTAAGAAAGTTGGATAAGTTTTTGCTTCTCTATCTGTAGTATATGTTTTATTCTTCATTGGGTTTTTTTACAGTTTAATTCTGGAAGTGTCTTCCTCTGCTTTTAACATACTTGAGTGTTGTCCTCTCTGCTGCTGATGATTTGCTTGGCATTGCTGTCTAATCACAGCTAAATAACGTTGTGTTGTATTTATTATTCTTCTTCATAAACCTTTCAGATCTGCAGCCAAGACTTTCTGCACAATGGACGGACATGGCAGCATAGTCTATATCCATCCTTCATCTACAGTAAGTTCCCAAAGGCTGTTAATAAAGTAACAGAGGATCTAGAAAAGGATTAAGAGGCAGATCCCTCTAAAAACTAACTATCTAAACACATTAGCAGTACTGCTGCAGTGTTCATTTTGAGAGTGGGAATGAGCTTCACTTCTTCAGTTTGGGTAGATGCTTGGCTTATGAAACTGGTGGGGCATGGACGGAGTTTTGTTTGTGACCCTCTGCATCTCCTGAGCCATTTTAAGCTGTTTGTGTCTTAGTTTTCCTATCTGAAAACAGCATAATAGTGCTTTATCTCGTTCTTGCAGTGAAACACCAGAAGATACTGCAATGGGGGTGCTCTAGAAGTAAACATTATGTGTTAACAATTTTGAAACAATCTTTTCAGCTCTATAACCAGGAGACCCTCCTCGAATGGATCATCTTCCATGATGTCACAGTGACATCCAAAATCTATGTCCGGACGGTGTGTCCTGTTCGCTATGAATGGGTCAAAGACTTGTTGCCAAGATTGCATCAGATTGATGCGTATGAACTGAGCAGTGTAGCACGGGAAGAGGTGACTGAAGAGGAAATAAGCAAGTGGAAGCACAAGGAGGACCTTAAAAGGCAGTCTGGTAAGCACATCGCTTGGCTGTATCTGGGGAGTGTGCATGGTTTTCCTTGGTTGTGGTAGATGTGTGTGTCTGTCACGTCATCGAACGCCTTCTGCCTACAAGGTGTTCATCTGGATGTGTTTTACCATGTTTGATGCTCATAGCTCTAGATGTTTTCTTGTCTTCTGTGATCCTTATTTTCCTGCTTGCAGTGTGTGTAGCAGTGTTTGCTTGCTGGCTCTTGCTATGTTCCCTCCATCTTTTGGTTGCTCTAGCTAACAGGAGCAGAGATTTAACTCGGAGCTGAATAAAAGCCTCTTGAGTGCGACCATTATTTAAAGCTGGGGAGAGGTGACTAGTAACAGGTAACTAAAATAACACTGTCTAGTGGGTTTTGTTAGGTTGGTTTTCTTTTCCTGCCTACCCCATAGCCCTTAGGGCTGCCTCAGAACAAAGACAACAGAGGAAGAAGTAGCCTGTTCTGGTGAGTGGCTTGTTCTGATGGTTAAGTTAATGCCATGTGCTCAAGTAGTCAGTTTTAATTAAAGTGGGTGCCTGCTATAACTGACTCGAATTCTTTGAATTCCTCAGTCAGCAGGTTTCATTAAGCAGTAAAGTACTCAAAAGGCCTCTTTGCTCCTGAGCTGACCCTTCCAAAACGTTGACTTCACGTACAGTACAGGCACTGGCAACATTGATTCTGCTTGCTTTTCTTAACCGTAGGAAAAACAAACTCATGTGCTCAGACCAGCATCTCTGGCCTGTGTTATTGTATAAAACAACCAGAGGAGGGCCACAAGATTAATTGGAGGGCTGGAGCACCTCTCCTGTGGGGACAGCCTGAAGGAGTTGGGGCTGTTCAGCTTGGAGGAAACTCTGTGGTGGTCTTACAGTGGTCTTCCCGTATCTGAAGGGGGGCTCCAGAAAAGCTGGGGAGGGGCTGCTTCTAAGGGCTTGGAGTGGTAGGAGCAGGAGGAATGGTTTTGAGCTGGAAGAGGGGAGGTTGAGACTGGAAAGCAGTAGAGAATCCTTCAAAATGAGCGCTGAGACACTGGACCAGGTTACCCAGGGAGGTTGTGGCTGCCCCTTCCCTGGAAGTGTTCAAGACCAGATTGGCTGGGGCCCTGAGCAACCTGGTCTAGTGGGGGGTGTCCCCACTCATGGCAGGGGGGTTGGAACTACAGAATTTTAAGGTCTCTTCCAACCTGAACCATTCTAGGAATCTATGAACCATTTAAATGAGAAAATCACTGATTGGATGTGGTTATAAACCTCCTGGAAAAGGCTATGTAAATTACTGAATAATGCAGAGGAGCCTCAGCTCTTTCTCTGAAGGCCAAAGAGATGAAGTTTGTTCTTTTATATTCCCCCTTCTTGACTTTGCCATAAATTAGAGATGAATATTGACCTCACAGATGTTGTATTTCTAGGAGCTTCATAAAAATAAGTGGCTGAATAGCTGACAAAGGCTTCATTAGTGCCAGTGGAAGAATGAGCTGAAATACTGTTTGACTCCAAGACAGAATAATTACTGAAAAAGTACTGAATGCTGCTGAAAGCACCTTCCTCATATTGAAGCCCCAGGAACAGACTACAGTAGCTACTTACGCTCTCAATCTGTTAAATTGATTTTTTTATGATTATTATTACTGAAAATTTCATTTCTAACTGAAAGTATTTCAGTTAAAACTGAAAGTTGTTCTTTCCTTTTGGGAGAAGTGCTCCCAAGGTCTCAGCTCAGTGGGAGGATGTGCATTTCTAATGGTGTCTCATCTGGACTATTGATTTTCTCACCCATTTCTTTATCTGCATGTTATCTTCTCTCTGCCTCCTACCTCCAGAACTTCATAAAGGCAGTTTATTCTAAGCATTTTCTTTGCCTCCTCCCAGTGCTGTCCCTTTCCTGCCTAAACCTGAGTGTGAGAGTTGTAATTTAAAGAAGATATGGGTGCATAGAACACAAGATGTGTAGTATCTGTTACAATAAAACCCACGATAGGTGTTTGCAGCTGGGCTTGTCTAATCCCCAGGTGCTGAGATGGGAGTGAAGGGATTATTTTATTTATTAATTATTTTTTCTCCCTGCTATGGTGCTGTCTGTCCTTTCTGGAAATCATTCCATTGACTGACTGAGGCTGAGAAAACATCTGAGATCGTGTTGAGGATTTTGGGGTATTTTACAAATAGGAGGAATTGTAATGCTGGGGGTTTTTTTGACACAGAACAATTTTTCTCTCTCCTTTCCCCACAGAACAAGTGCCAGACAACTCTGCAAAGAAGATGGAGAGAAGGAATGATGAGAAATCAATACTGGATGCCCGAGCTCGCTACCTTGAGAGAAAGCAGCAAAGAGCACAGGGTCTCAGCGGCCCAGAGAAAGAAGTGGGGTGACACTTGTGGCTGCTGTATTCCCACTGCAGAGAAAGGCAGTTTGGTGCAGTTGTTCTGGCTGTGTTTACAAAATGACTAACTGGGACGAAGGAAAACTTCTGCTTTGTGGTAAGTTTGAGTGCTGGAGCACACAAATGCAATCTCCCCTTGCTGCACCCAGCAAGGAAAAGTTACCAAGCGGAATGTTGCTGCTACATGTCACCAGCAACCGTTTAGTAGCCTCAGATGTGGATGAGTGAGCCCTACTGTGGTGCCAGTGCTGTGGCATTTAGTTGACTTAGAGTGGTCTCAGCACCATTCTAAATAAAGTTTTCTTCAAGGTTGTTTTTTAAAGGGGTGGGACTGTTGCTTTTTGTCCTTTTTCCTTTGTATGATTGTGGCTACTCAGCCTTCATGCTCATGCACTACTCAGGAAAATGTGTAGGAAGTGTTGGTTTAATGGTGGAACCACGTCATGGTTTGAGCCCAGCCGGCAGCTAAGCACAACCATCAGCCTCTGAATTCCAAAGGACATTTTTCCTTCAGCATTCTGTTGCAGACAGTGTTGTTCCTGCTGTTTATTTTGCTGTACTGTGTACAGTGATGGGTCTAGGTGACAACGCTCTTTGTATGCAAAGGGTTTTTAAATGTTTTCACCTTCTTGATAATAATCCGTTGGTTTTTTCAGGGATGACTTAGCACTGTGTGTTTTCCATTTGGCAAAAACTACCCCAGCTGTCAATCGAGTGCTCAGCCAGGTTAGGTCCTGCAGTCTTATCAGCAGCTCTGCTGCCTAGTGGGTTGTTTCTCTGAGTTTGGTGGCTGTTCATTTTAAAATAGGTGTCTCAGATGTGCAGAAAGAACATACAAGGAAATACGAGCTGTTTCCTCACCTTGAGTAGATAACAAAGCAAATACCTGTGATGTGTTGTCATCATACGGTTGTTTGACCCTCTTAATAAAGAGCAAATTTGCTACTGTCACCTTAAGAATCCTAAAACATTCTAGTGCTCTAGTGTGGAACTTTGTCTGTTTGGCTCTTGTTCACTTTCAGTGAGTAACGTTTTGTATAAGAGGATTTAAAAAGAACTTACTGTCATTCTCGTGCCTCAGTTCTGTGTAGCTCTGTGTCACCTTCAGTTGCTTTTCAGGTAACCAGCTGATCCTGTTAAAGCAATGTTGTAAGGAAACTATAGCACTTGCTGTAAAACAGTAAGCCTTCCACTTCTGGGCTGCTGCACAGGCTGCAGCTGATAATAAATAACCTCTCAAAAACCTTGGGGTTTGAATATTTGATATTTCAGTAGTACATCCAATAATCATCCCTCTCTCTCTGATTGTACCTATTAAAATGAAAAAGCTGAGGCTGGTCTGTGTGCTTGCCAAAACCAGCGGAGAAGCAGTGATTTATACTTCTCGGAGCCAGAGAGGCTGCGGCATTTGCCGCCGGCTTCGCAGGCTCTAAGAGGCTTAACTCGAGCAACACCGCAGCTGTCAGCGGCAATAGCAGGAGCGAGCTGTGATGCCTGTAGCTGCCCTGCAAGTTTTAGTCATGGAATTCCAGGCAGACTGCAGGGGAATTGCAGCCGCCTGCCCCTTTTCTGAGCACAACAGCAGTGAGACTGATGCCTTGGTTGTTCTTAAGGGAGAGTGTGAATCAATTCCTGGTTGTGATCATTCTTTGTAGGATGTGGCATGCTTACAGCCCCTTTTTCCTTGCATCGTTTATCTTGGGTTCACATGCAAAAGGGTTTTGTTTTTGCCCCCCCCCACTGCTGCTCAGACTGTTTTTGAGAAGCTGGTACTTTTTCTTGACTAATTTTCTTGACTAAACCTATAGACTGAATTTCACAAAAGCCTACAAATTATTGCTGTTTGCTTGATGTGTTTGCAGTGTCATAGCCATTTGCAAGTCAAGTGACATCTGCACCACACGCTAGATCTGAGATCAGTGGCCAGCACACTCTGCCTTGGGGCTGTGCATTTCTTGGCAGATCCTAATGCTTTATTAGCATGACTTCTTCACTTTCTTCATAGCAAAACAAGACCTCTTTATTCCCCATCGGTGTTCCAGGGTTGCTCAGAGGTGTTGAAACAGTGAATTTAAAACGAAGTAAAAATGGTCTTGAGGAAATAACCATGAGATTGCAACATCAGGGAAGCTCAGAAAAGCAGTTGGGGCTGCAGGGGTGCCCGTGCATGACAGCACACCCAGCCCCCTCTGTAAAACCTTTGGAACTGGGCAGTCCACAAGTGAAGAGAGTGAAGTGTTGTTTCTATAGGCCTGGGTTACAGTGTCAGTTAATTAATAGAGAAGGAAACGTTAAGTTTCATTATGTTGCTGTACTTATTAACAGTGTTACACGAGGGAGTCCTCGGGCCCATCCATGCAGTTTGGAGCACTGCTGTCGCCTGGAATGGATGGTGAAGGACAGGGAGCAGCTACTGCTCCTTCCCTGCTTGCTTTCCTTTTTACTTAATCAGGATTCATTAGTGTTCGGCGAGGGGAATCAGACTCCTTAGGGATCAGAAGGGACCTCAAAAGATCATCCAGTCCAATCCCCCTGCCACAGCAGGATCACCCAGACCAAGTCGCACAGGAACACAGCCAGGCGGGTCTGGAACGTCTCCAGAGAAGGGGACTCCACAGCCCCCCTGGGCAGCCCCTTCCAGTGCTCCGGTACCCTCACGGGGAAGAAGCTTCTTCTGATATTGATATGGAAGCACCTCCCGTAGCGATCCCGGATCGGAACAGGCCTCCCAACCCCCTGAATGAGGACGGAACAGCCTGGGGGGAGCTCGGACAAGGTCTGGGGGTGCTTGGACAGGGTCTCACCTGCAGTTCAGGGAGGGGTTGGGATTGTGCCCCTGTCCCTTGG
Source organism: Upupa epops (assembly GCA_013397515.1). NCBI lineage: Eukaryota > Metazoa > Chordata > Aves > Bucerotiformes > Upupidae > Upupa > Upupa epops. Next base: position 461,040 of record VZRI01003174.1, read on the forward strand.
ACGCCCCCTACCCCTGTGTGGGGGTTCCCCCCAGCTTCTCCGGCCCCGAGTCACCTTGTCCGGCCGCGCTCGCCCCGCACGTGACCCACCGGGGCGGTGAGCGCGAGCCGGAAGTGACGCAGGGCCCCTCGGTCGCATGATGTGGCAAAAAAAAAGGCCGGTGAGGGAGGAGTGATCAGTCCCAAAATAGTCCCTTCCGCTGGCGGCTCTCTCCGCCTTCCCCCATTGGCTCCGCGGTCTTTGTGGCGCGACACTCGCCGAGATCCTTCCGCGCGGCCCGGTGCAGTTTAAGGGCGGTCCCGGCAGGTGAAGGCAAAGCGCTTCCTGCTGTGGTGTATCCGTCCGCCGGCGGGGGCAGCTTCCGGCGCGTCCGCGGCTCTGCCCCGCTCGCTACCCCGCGCCGCCATTGCGGTCCCGCGTTCCCACCGCGGTGCGATCCCGGCCTCGGCCTGGAGCCCCAGCCCGCCGCCGCCATGGCCCAGATCCTGCCTATTCGCTTCCAGGAGCACCTCCAGGTGGGCGCCGCGGGGAAGCCGAGCTGAGGCCGCGGGAGGTGGGCTGGGCTGGGCCGCGCGCCCGAGGGTGGAGGAGCCGCCCAGGGTTGGAGAGACCTGCTCGGGGGTGTGGAGTGGGCTGCCCGCAGAACCCTTGTGAGGACCATGGGGTGGTCTGAGACCCTCTCTCAGGCCTGGCTGGTGTCGGGCCCAGGCAGCGCCTTCCCGCTGGGCTGCCCCGAAGGGCACCTTCCCGAGGGAAGGAAGGAGCGGAGGGGAGGGCAGGCGAGGGCCGAGGCACGGCCATCCAGCCTTGAGCCGTTGCCCCCTCACCGTACCGTGCTGGGGTGCGCCGGGCCAGGCAGGGTGTGGGCGAGGATGGCACTGTGCCCGTGCGGTGCCACCGACCGGTCTGAGTGAGGGGAGGGCGCGGGTGGCTTCGCTCAGAGCGGAGGGTCCGGACCCCGCTCTGGGAACCCGCCTCGGCTGCGGATTTGCAGGGGAGGGAGTAAATCAATGAGGAAGTCGAGTCGTCTCTGTGTGTTGCTTAATTACCTTTTTTTTAAAATGAGATTAAGGTTTCTTGTAATCGGAGTGACATATTAAATCGTTTTATTGATGTTCTGGGTTGTAATGTCATCATCTGGGGAGAGAAACCACATATTGCAGTGAAACGAGGAAACTGCTGCAGGTTTGTCTGCAGTACGGCCCTGTCAGTGCAGGCACAGAGGTGCCAGGGCTACACTTTCTCTCTAGTGTCCACTGGCCTATGACAAATTCTAGATTTAGGTGTCACTAAAACATTGGTGGATGCTAATAGATTATTTCTAGGTTATGGCCTTTAATTTCTTTCACAAGGGCTCTAGCAATAAATTCTGAAATCACTCGGCTGCAGGAACACCAGGTTCTCTTCTCAAATAAATGTGCACTTGTAATGTCTGGGTGAAGCTGGAGTACGGGGAGGGGTCTGGAAGCAGTAATGGGGTTGTGCAATATGTGCTTCCTATCTTAGGAGTTTGTAGGGTGAAGTACTATGAGCTGTGATGGTTTTAGCTTGGCTTTGCTGTTGATGGGTATTTTTTTGTGGATAACTTGTATAATAAAAGTTACATGGACCTACCTAGGCTGGGTCTTCTGGCTTTTAGCAATCCGTCCGTAGCTCTGCTTCTGTGTCTATGTGTAGTTTGTGCTTGGCTCACTGAGACTGCAGTGGGTGCTAACCCAGAGATGGATTTGCATGATTGGTAGTGTCTTTTTTCTTACCCAAATGGAAATAATTAAATTCCAGGCACCTTGTTAAAAGAGAATTTGCAAAACGCTTACTTTGTTTTGTAAATTGCTACTGCATGTAGTGTTATCTTTAGATCTTTAAAATGCTGCTGCAATTGTTTTTTATCTAGCCTAATTAACTCTTAAGTATTGGATAGTTTAACTTTGATATCGATTTAAGACCAGGCCAGGATTCATAGCTTATGTGTCAGCCTGGCCTCTTCTTTAGTGAGCAGCAGTGACAGGAAGATCTTATGAGTTGGCCAGAGCTTCAGCTCTGAGCAAGTGTTCTCTCTTGGTATTGACATTGCCTGTACTCCGAAGCCAGTATTGAGAAGGTTCTGTAAGCTAGGGTGAGACTTACGCCTCTGGATAGCCCAGCTCTTAATAAAGTATTGTGGAAATGCGTTTGGGATACATTATTTAAGATACAAACCTTGCATGTGACCCACTCCTGGGTCTCTAATGACATGAGCACTATTACATAATGAAACTCATCACCTTCACTCTGAAGCGCTGGTAAGTTTCAGGTCTACACTATTGTAAAATGTGGCTGTTTGGACTAAAAACCGATTTATCTGTGCATTTTTAAATTTGGGATTTAGTTTTGCTCCTGTTCCTGTCAAATTTAGGAATGGCTTAACTAGCTGTGTACATGAGCTGGTCTTTTTTTAAGGTGTCCAGCCTGGGTGCACGTGGCTCTTGCCTGTAGTGTGTCAGTTAGTTGTGCCTGCTGAACTTCCTCATTTTATTTCATTGAAAAAATTCAGAAGAACTGAGGTTCTTGGAGATACTTGGTTTATGTTGAAATATCTGACTTGCAGTTGGAGTAAATTTTGAGGGCAGAAATACTGATCTTGCTACACTTCTGCTGTCCAGAACTGCTTTAGCATATTGCGGGCCATTTGTCGGAGGTCCTCATGGACTGAATAATGCAATTTCTTGAACTGTGTTTGACCCACATTTTCTGGCAAACTTGTCGTACTGGTGTTGTGCAACACTGGTGAGTGTGTGGCTGATGCTTAACGAAAGGCAAGGTACCCAGCTGCAGCCTGATTCATAAAAAGGCAGGTAACTGGTCAGAAAGAGGTTGTGGAGGCTATTGTTGAAAGTTGCTTACAATTAACCTAGAAGACTGGCAGCCAGCAGTGTGTGTAGTGTGGCACTGGTTCTCTGTGGATCTGCTACTGCAGCTCAGAAAATAGTCAACGAGCTTGTTCTCATCTGCAATCTTGTTGCACTGCTCAAGGCAGGCTGGGTTACCTGTTACCTTCTGCATCTTTGCCGTGTAATAGGAGAATGAGGAGTTAAAAGTTCCAGAAGCACCTGTGCTGCTGAATGTCTCATCTCTTGGGTGTGCAGTACAAGGTGCTTTGGACCCTGAGCTGAAGATCTAGTTTGGGCAAGTAGTTCACCAACAATGGTTAAGCTCTCTGGATAGTTACACATTTTGTTTTTAGACTTCACTTAGTATCAGGCTTCAGGTTTTGTTTGAGTCCCATGACATAGCTCTGAAATCTCGGTAGTGACAAATATATGGGATGTTATCTGTGTATTGACTGTTGCTGATCCCTGCCTTGCCATAAAGGAACATCAACAGCACTCTGCAGATAAACTCTTTCCTTGACAGTTTTCAAGGAGAGGCTTGGTTCCAGTGCTATCAGAACTACCAGACTCGTGTTACAGGATCTATAGTGCTGCTTTTTGAAGGCAGCCATGAGGAAGGAGCCTGGTAGGCAGGCAGTGGGGGATAAGAGTTTGGTGTGTCAAACTACTGTAAGTCTGATTGCTGGTATCCAAGTTTGAGGGTGAAAGTAAAACATGAGTGCTTACTCTGGTAGGTACATGGAGCTTTTCTAAGATTTCAGGTTTTGGATGGGTGAGAAGGAACCAGAGTAGATGGCAGGTGATGAACTGTGATTGCCAGTGTGATTACCCTGAAATATCTAAAAAAACCCTCAACTTGGATCAGGCATGCTGCTGTGCTGGTGTGACTTAAGGCATTCATAAATACTCTTCTGAATCTAAATATATTTTAAAGATATTTAAATTATTCTGTGGGCTTGTCTGGTACAGAAAACTGTCAGCTGCTGCTGAGCACTCGATACAGAACTATGCTTTTAAATTGGGAAACGGTGTCTGTACCTATTGGTCATGGGTGGAGCCAACCCAAATGGTGGCTGTGCTTTTCTGGTGAAGTGGTGGTTGTGTGACACTCAGAATAGTAGCTGTGCCTAAGAGCTAACAGAAAAAACTGGACAGTGAGGTATCGTGTAATAAAACTCCCAAATATATTGCTTCACTTTAACAAAATGCTTCCATGTGTTGCGCTGGCACTGGGACAGTTCAGTGTATCTTAAAACACTAGATCTCTGCTGTAACAAGGCTTATTTGAAGCACTTAAGTCTTTTCTTGGTATTTTAAGTCAGGAATTAGAGACAGGACTGTAGTGTTTGAGGCTGTTTTGGTGGGGGTCTTGCCCCCTGCTGCATAGTGGATCTGAATTGCTAAGACCAGTGAGCTTGGAGTATTCTTACTGGGAAGAGAACCTGTATCAAAGGGTGCTGTGAAGAATCTAGGCAACCTGAACAGCATGTGTCCATGTCCACTAATTGGATAGGAACAATTAGTTAAGCAGTTCATAAGCTATTCCTCTTGGTGTGTCCCTTGCAGCAGATACTGAAGTCACCAGACCTGCTTTTCTTGGTGACATTACTCGTTAGTGTTTCCTGCTGACACTGTGGCTGCTTCACCAAACCGTAAGTGATGGCAGCCACTGGTTCTGCACTGTTTCAGCACATATGGTCTCGCCTGGGACTGGATGGCTGCCTCAGCCTAGTGAGGATGAGGCAGAAAATGGGAAGGATACAGAAATAGGAAAGCTCTTGAGTATTAGTTGTCTTATCTGTTGAAAACACCATTTCCAAACCTGTCACAGACTGTAACTCTTGACTTGCCATGGGTATGCAAGAAGTATTTTGCATCATTGACTGGCTGTAGGGCTCCTGTGTTATAGAGCCACACTCAGTAATTTTAACAAATAATGGGGATACACATCTTTCAGGTTTGCTTTGCTGATTTTTCCCATGTGGAACTGAGAGAATGAACTGTAGCCTGGTGTCTGCCTTCTCCAATCAAAGCCCAGCAAGGCATGGCCTTGCAATAGAGCTAATGTGACTCACTGCACATCAAGGAGCCTCTGTGCTTGAAAAGCTGGAAACATTTTTATTAACTGGCATTTCCCAGCTACGTGATTTTTCTAGCTGCATGCAGATAAGGAGCCTGAGCAGCAAGTAAGCAGCTGCTTGTGGCTACAAGAACAGTGGTTGTATCCTGTCGAGGTGAAACGCATGCTCAGCAGTTCTGTGCCCTTCCTCATAGGCAAGGAGAAATTATTTAACAGCTAAGCAAACTGTCACAAGAAAGCGACTATTCCAGGAAGGGGTCAACAAAGAGACTCTCGTCAGCAGTTTTACCATTCAGTTTGGTGTCAAAGATGCATGTAATAGGACAGCTTCTCTGGGTAAGGTACCATGAACATACTTGCATTTTCTCCCAGAGTAAAAATAGTTCTGCTAATCAGACTTCCACTTAACCACATTATAATGATTCACCTCTCAGCCCTGTTCAGATAAATTTGATGGTTCGGTGCATCCTACAATTGACTGAAGTATCCGATCTTGGGTTGGTGGAGTCCAAGGCAATACCTCTGCTGAACAGAAATGCCTCTGCTCTCTGGCAATTTGTTCTGTTCCACTCTATTGGAGCAGCTACTTCAGACCATTTCTCCTCAGCAAGCTTTCAGGAGACTGGTGTAACTGAACTTTCCAGCAGATGTTGGTGTAAAATAACTCGAACTGTGAATCAGTTGCCCAAGCACAGCTAGCAAGTTCTGCTTTCACATCTGCTTGAAAGGCAAGGAAGTGTTTTTTGTAGCATGCTGTGGATTCCTTCTTTTCACAGTCTTAAACTTGTTTGTGAATTGGCGAAAGATAGTGACCCTACATGAGGGAATTATTAAACATTTGGGATTTTTTTTCCTTAGTGGGTACCATTGGGGTAGAAAATCTGCTGCAAACCCTTGTACGTTTCTGGTTGTAGTGCAAAGTCAGTTGTTTGAACGTGGAATAGTATTGAAATGTTCATAATAAGCCTCCAAAGAAACATCTCCTGTTGTGTTTCCTAATAGTAATCTTAGTCTCTGTTTACTTTGCTTAGCTTTGTAAGCACTCCTGCTTCTCTTACCTGACCTTTAGTCTGCTTGGGGAAGAAAGAAACCTGTAGTCCAGGGAATGATCTTTACTCTAAAGGTATTGTGCATTTGGTCTGAGCGCAGCCAAGGCATCTTACCACCACCCTTCCCAGCTGGGCGAGGCAAGTGCTACTCCTGGCTGGTGATGCACTTGTGTGATCAAAGACAAATTGTCATGGTTTCTGTCAGCTTTCTGCCTTGGTGCTTAAAGCAGGCTTGGTCCTACACTTGGCTCTGTTGAGAGTAAAAGAGGAAACGTTAGCAGTAAGAGCTGGTGTACTCACTGACCTCACTGTCAGAAAGCTGCTCTGAGCTTTCTTCAGAGCTTCAGTGCCAGTTAACTGAATCTTTCTAAGGAAAATGTTTATCATTTGAAAATGATCTTGAGTTTAAAAAGGGCCACATCTTTCACTACTAACTAGGGTTGGGTACCTCAGATGTGAGACCTAGCAGATGGTGGTTTGATCACGATAAAGATAAGTCTGTCTTGCAATACCTAAGGAATTTTGCTTCAGTAGCTAAGTCTAGACCTCCCAAAGAGGTCTGCCATCTGCTAGGACTTGCTTCTTCTCTTAACACTGAGTATAGTGCTGTGAGTTACTGCCAGGCACTCTGAAACTACCTCCACCTACCAAGCTAACAAGGCTTGATAAATGATTTAGCCCTTGTTAAGCTTGCAGCCCTAGCAAAAGGAAATGCCACATCCTAGCAAATCTCTCCTAGCTCTACTAAATGAAGCTCTGACAACTCTGAACCTTCCCTGCCTGCATGTGTGACTGGGTTGCATGCAGCATGATATGCAAAGACCAGACTCCCAGGCTTAGGGAATACTACCCAAATAGAGGTGTGAAAGGGAGGTTTGAACTTAACATGTGGTATCTTCTGAGGGAATCCATGTCACTGAAGGATGTTTGGTAAGGTGCTGTGATTTTTTTGGACCTCAAACTCTCACTTAAATCCGAGTAACAGAGCTTTGACCTGTCAGGGAGGCAGGGCTTGGTTTTTATGGATGTAGCATTAAGTTTTCTCTTGGGAGAGCTGATAGCAGTTGTCTTCCACCTGAAAGTTTCCTTTTACATCCACCAGGTGGGTGGATGTAAAGTGAGGATCTTTTGAATGAAACAGTTCACTGTGTGAAGACCTCTCTTAAAAGAGCAAGGAAACCTCAACGAAGTAGTGTTCCTTAGGGCAATGACTTAAATGCAGAATGACCCAGAGGCTGAATGATCTCGTAGGCATTCTTTCCTTCAGCAGACCCGAGGAACTAAACCTGTCTTGCTTTTGAGTCTCAACCTTAAGTTGTACCAAGATCTGTCTGTCTTGATTCTATGGATGATGTTACTCATCCACTTAAGTGCCTTTTGTGAAGCTCTTTCTGTTACCTTAGTTTGCGATAGCTTAGACGTTCCTTGCATGTGCTGTCTACAGGCTGGGTCAAAGGAGAAGTGTAGTAAAACACCCTCTTTATCAGAAGCTGCAAGAAGCAGGAACAGAGCACCCGAGGTGTGGTCGTCTCAGAGCTTGTACAGAGCCCAGCTGATAAGAGCTCAGTGTTTTGCTTCAAACTAGTACAACAATAGTAGAATGGCTTTGGAGGTCTGGTCTGTCTTGGGAGACCTTGGGCTTGAAGTTAAAACAGTCTCCCAGAAAGAAAAACATGTGAAGCATTAGAAATGATAATTTTTATCACAGGCAAAGAAACCTGATCTTGGGTTTTTTAAGGCATGTCCACCCACGCACTGGGTATCTGTGTGTGAACTAACCCCTCTGCATTTTCACTGTTAAAAATGGAATCAACTGTTCAGCTACTGACACCCTGCTGCAGTCACAATGAAGTGGAATTAATTAAACTCTAGTTCATTGTAAGCCACACTGGAAGCTTAGTGTAAAGCTATGCACTTACATACTTGAACATTTACAGGCACAGGCTGTGACTTAGCACAAGAGGAGGTGGGTGATTGGTATCTTCCAAGTATGGCTGTGCATGAGCCATTCCTGGTTTGTGTCCACCTCCTGTGTGTCAGAGGGCCTCTGGTGGAGGCTTGCTGCTAGACAGGACTAGGTAAATGGCTAGACTGGTAGCTTTTTTTAACTCTATGAGGATAAAGATAAAGCTCAGACACCTCACATGTGATGCTAAGCTTGAAATAGTGATAGCTGTCAAACTCACTGGGCTCTGAAGGCAAAGCTGCTGAGAGTGAATACTTAAAGGTGCAACTCCAGCTCAGCTCCTAGGGTCAAGTTCATTGTGCCTTAAGCCATATGAGGGACTCAGAAGTTTAGCTCTCAAAAAAGGAGTAAATGGACCTTGAAGACAAGGTACCATGAGCTTGAATGCTGCAGGAAGTCCTCTGGGCTTAACTGCAGGTGGCAAGAATTGATGTGCTGTGCCAACTTTGTGCAGGATGGCTGTATTATCACAGACATAGGTGAGGCCTGGTATCTCCTGTGCCTTTCACAAAACCTATACTGAGGTAGTGACTTCATGTTAAACCTTGTTTTCTCTTCCAGCTCCAAAATCTGGGCATCAACCCAGCAAACATTGGCTTCAGCACTCTGACAATGGAGTCTGACAAATTCATCTGCATCAGAGAGAAAGTAGGAGAACAGGCTCAAGTTGTGATCATTGACATGAATGACCCCAGCAATCCTATTCGAAGACCAATTTCAGCTGACAGCGCCATCATGAACCCCGCCAGCAAAGTCATTGCATTAAAAGGTATGGAGGGTCCTGATAGTGTTTGAATGAATGGAGAGTTTATGACTGCCCTAAGTCTCCTGGGCAAGTTATGTGGGAGGATCCTTTACTGCTCTTCCACAGCTTAAGTTCAATGCATTTCCAGTTCTTCTGAAGGTAGCTGGGCACTGTCAGCTGAGGCTTCCTGCTGATCATTAGGTCAGAATACATATGGGTTCTGAGTAGGGAGAGCTGGGAGGAAAGTGTAGGCTTTACAATGCTTCCTGAGTCTCAAGTCTGGAACCATGCCAGGGGGAAGTGAGAACTGATGTTGGCATCTAAGGTCTGCCAGCTAATCCTCTCTTTACAAAGAGGAAAACTAAGATTGGGGTGGGCGGGAAATATTCCTGAAGACTTTAGGCTGCCCTTGGTAGAAGAGGCCAGTGCCTCAGTTTGTGCATATTTATTGTATCAGTCAATGATAAGAAAAATGAAACTATGCAGGGAAGACTTGTGGTGAATAAAGCACAAGGTCAGCTAACTTGGTATCTGAGAGTCCTCCAGGGCCTCCAGAAGTGTCAGTCTCTTTCCATAAGAAGCCTCAAGTACGTCACTCTAGAAATGCATGTGTTGCTAATGGACAGGGTTATATGTATTCAATTTTGTCTGAGTTTGACTTTAATACTGTGCTACTGTTTTGTCACAACTTTAATGCTTTCTTGTGTGTGCAGATGGTGAGTTATTTCAATTAACTGTACTAGTTCCTGTCGTGTCTTTATGAAAAAGAGATTAAATGGCTCAGGTCTATGATGCACATGGCTGAACAGCAGTGTTTAAGCAACTGAAAGCCTAAAATTCAGAGGTGTTTTTATAAACAGGACCGACCCCTTCGACTTTAGTTTTGCCTCTTGATGTGCCTTGAGGAGCATGTAGGGTATGTTTCCTGAATGACATCTCCCCTGACTCCAAAGCTCTAGCTGCACTAGCTGCAGAAGCAGGCTGCTAGCTGTAGCCTGAGCAACACTGAATTAGACAGTTTTCCCTGAGCTCTGGAGAAACTCCTGGCTCTGCATCTTACAGCAGCAGCTGAACTGATGGTGCCTTCTAACTAAACTACTCCTTGGTGAGTCAAGGCACTGGCCCATATGTCACTGTGACTTTATCAAACTGCTGCCTTACAGTAACTGTAGCAGACATTCTCATCTGTACCTAGTTTCTCATGATCTTTTACTCTTGGGCTACACTAGCATGTGCTTAAATATCCATCTCCTAAAGTCAGGAGGATTTGATCAGAAACTCCCTTCTCAACAGGAAGAAATAACTTCTGTGCCTCCTGTGTGGTAAAACATGATAGAAATGCCTGCAGGTGGCTGTTCAGGAAGTGTGCATGCACCGTTCTGTGTAATTTGGAGAACGTTCCCTCTTACCTTCTAGAGCTTGTGTTGGTCACTAGATCCCTTTCCTTGCACAGTTTTCGTTAGTCTGGTTTGCAGCCAGTAGCTGTGTACCCCATTAGTGCAACCTGATGATTTTGGTTAACGAGTCTGAATTGCAAAAGCCCTCTGCCAACATGGATGTTCCATGTTGTGCTTTTTTCATACCTAAAACAGATGTGGACGCGGAATCTGATGTCACTGGCATAGCTCTCCTCAGAACTTTCAAGAGACTCAGCATTATTGCAACCTACTTTTGTTGTACATAAAGTATTTTACAATTGTTTGTGTAGCTGAAGCTCTTGTCTCCTGCCAAACTGTTTTCCACATCTGTTTGATTGCTCAGTAGTGTCAAATTGGTTAAATTAACCCTAGGAATGCGGTCTGGTTAAAAGTAATAGCTGGTCACTGTAGATACTGCCAGTATAGAACAGCATTTCCTTGAAGGAAGTCATTAGGGTTTAATGTTGTAGTGCAGCTCTTCTACTTTTAACCAGTGCTTGAAATAACAAGTGTGAACTGTAACCTGGCTAACAACATTGTGTTTTCTAGCTGGGAAAACGCTTCAAATATTCAACATTGAAATGAAGAGCAAAATGAAGGCTCATACCATGACAGACGATGTCACCTTCTGGAAGTGGATCTCTCTGAATACTGTTGCCCTCGTAACGGATAATGCAGTTTACCACTGGAGCATGGAAGGGGAGTCCCAGCCTGTGAAGATGTTTGATCGCCATTCTAGTCTTGCTGGCTGCCAAATCATCAACTACCGCACTGATGCGAAGCAGAAATGGCTGCTGCTAACTGGCATTTCTGCACAGGTAGGGAGGTCTGCTGTGTGGAAGCTTAGATAGTTTCTTCCTTCTATAGCAGCAGGCCTGGTTTGGGTTTTTACATTATTGGGAATGTAAATGCTTGTCTTGATCTTCAGATAATTTTCAAATGAAATTTTCAAGTGAATTTTCTGAAAGTAGTTGCATAAACATAAGGTTAAGAATCTTTGGTGGTGCCTTTGTTAGAGAAAGCATGGCATAGTGCTTCGGCTTGATATGGCAGTGTATTTACCAACACTAACCTAAATGAAATTAATGATTGAGTACTTGTTATTCCTGACTCTTGTTCTGTCTCATCTAGCAAAACCGTGTTGTGGGAGCTATGCAGCTGTATTCTGTAGATAGAAAAGTGTCACAGCCAATTGAGGGACATGCAGCCAGCTTTGCCCAGTTCAAGATGGAAGGAAATGCTGAAGAATCCACGCTCTTCTGTTTTGCAGTAAGAGGGCAAGCTGGGGGTAAGGTAAGGCTTGATTCTAAATATACTGTTATCTTTAATGACTCATCCTGCTTATCTGCTTCCAGGAAAACAAGTGGTTTAATGCCTTTAGGATAAAAATGAATGTCAGATGGATGCTCTATATCTAGTGTATATGAAGACTGGTACACGCAAAGCTTTGTAGCAGAGTCTGGTTTGAGTCATGAAGTGGGCTGGCATGTCTTGACAAGCCTAATTAGCTGCTTGAAACATGTGACTCTCAGCTTCATAGGCTAAGCTTAAAGGACAAGCTGTTGTAATCTTTCTTTGATGCTGACCCCTGATATCAGGCTTAATGTACTTCCAAATTACTGGCTGAAAATAAACCCCACTAGTGTTACAAGGCTGACTAGTGCTTTAGTACTAACACTGGAATTATGTGAGCTGTCTTGAGACAGCTGAAACAAAACCGAAGATAGATTGAGAAATACCTTCAAAACTGTCTCTAGGATCCTAGTTGTGTTGAAAGAGTGCAAATAAAGTGACTTAATAGAACCCATAAATTTCTAAGTTGCTTGTCAGGGGGACTTAAAGATCATCCATAACTGTTTCACTCATCTGGGGTGCATGGACACAGCACACCACACCTTTAGCCAGTGAAAGTATTTAGGAAGACTGATCTAGTTTATCTTTTCATAAGCTTGGGATTAAGGCTTGGCAGCAAAAGAATTGCCATATCTCCATTGTTAAATCTATTGCTACATAAATGAAATAGAAGAACTAACCGACTAATCTGATTTGCACAGTTGCATATCATTGAAGTTGGCACACCACCTACTGGGAACCAGCCTTTTCCAAAGAAAGCTGTGGATGTCTTCTTTCCTCCTGAAGCACAAAATGACTTTCCTGTTGCCATGCAGGTAGGACAGCTGCAAACAAGCACAAACCCAAACCTTGCCACCTCTCCCGGTAGTTATAACACTAACGGGCACTGTTACAGGTAGTCAATGCATTGTTCTGAGGATGAAGTGATGTTAAAGATGGAGATCAGGTGGCTAGGTTTTATTTGTGGAATAAACATCCATGAATATTTAACTGTCTTCCAAGCTCTTAAGGTGTCATTCTGCTGTGACAGCGCTCAACTATTAAATACAAATATAACAGCACTTGTGGCTGTCCTGAAGTGACACAGCTATCTGCTTGTTCTTAAAAGCACTGACATGTTTTATCCCATACCGAGTCTGATTAACCTATTCCTGTTTTTCAGATCAGCGACAAGCATGATGTGGTGTTTCTCATAACAAAATATGGCTATATCCACTTGTATGACCTGGAAACTGGCACCTGTATCTACATGAACAGAATCAGTGGAGAGACCATATTTGTTACTGCACAGCATGAAGCTACAGCTGGAATTATTGGTGTAAACAGGAAAGGACAAGTAAGGAAGTTTGGCCTGGAAACCACTTGTTTGACTAATTCCACTGGCCCTTGAGGTGCTGTAGTTTTTACACCAATGTCTAAGAGTTTCTAGAAATACAGTGGAATAATAGAGCAAGACTTAATTGTCTACTTGATGCAGTGATTGGATAGTAGAGGATCTCTCTAACCAGAGGTCTGCTTCTTAAATGAAACAGCAAGACTGCACTTATCAAGGGATGAAAAATTCCCCTGTATGCCCCAGCTTTCCTTCTAAAGGTTAGCTTAGCCCTTGGCTCCCTTCTTCTATTTGGACTAACTAGAAGTTTTTCTTGATTTATTCAGGTGTTGTCAGTGTGTGTGGAAGAAGAGAATATTATTCCCTATATCACCAATGTGCTGCAGAACCCTGACTTAGCTTTACGGATGGCTGTCCGCAACAACCTGGCAGGTGCTGAGGAACTCTTCGCCAGAAAATTCAATGCACTGTTTGCACAAGGGAACTATTCAGAGGCAGCAAAAGTGGCAGCTAATGCCCCAAAGGTAATTGGGCTCATACTCAGAGCAGTACTGAACTCTGCTGCTTTAAGCTTCTTGCTTCAGGAAAGCTCACTAAATTTCCTAAGTGACAAGACCAGGATCTTTGTTCCTGCCCTTGTCTTAATGCAGTATTTAACAGCCTGTGGAGAACCTATGTGCACTCTGCTGAGAGTAATGACTCTATGCTGGAAGATCTTAAAGACTGTATGAAGCCCAAGAAGGGAGGACGAATGAATGATAAAGTAAATACTGGGCTTGATGTCTCTGGTACTTGCCTTTTCTTCTCTAATGATTAAGAAAGTCTCTGTGAAAACACAGGCTAAATTTTGGTGAGAGGCACTTGTTTATTAATTCTGTAGGACAGTCCTCTGAAGATAAATCTGCATTGCTACTGGAACTAGTCTAATAGCTCTACTGCACATCTGCCAAAACACCTCTAAGGCAGTGTCTGAGCTGATGGTCAGCCTATTTCCTTCTAACTTACTCTGGGCTGGCAAAACAATGTCGCTGTAGCAAGCATTTTTAACTTCAGCTTTTTGGAGAAACTCTTGCCAAGCTGCAACAGCAGAACAGAAAAATCAAGTGCATCTCTTTCTGGCAGGGAATCCTGCGTACTCCAGACACCATACGCCGGTTCCAGAGTGTTCCAGCTCAGCCAGGACAGACCTCCCCTTTACTCCAGTACTTTGGCATTCTGCTCGACCAAGGGCAGCTGAATAAGTATGAGTCACTGGAGCTCTGCAGACCGGTGCTTCAGCAGGGACGCAAACAACTCCTGGAGAAATGGCTAAAAGAAGATAAGGTAAACCTGGGATGGATGCCTTTAGAGCTCTGGAGGGGGAAGATTGTAACTGCTTGACATCCAGGAAGGCTCAAATAGGCAAATCATCAGTGTATTGATAGTGTAATCAAAGACTTGAACAACAGGTATTTGCTCTACTTGTAACTATGAGCTGTGTAACAGCAAGAGAATGGACCAAATACTTTTAAGGGCTTAACTCATTCTACTTAAAATTAGAGCAGGGTGAACTTAGTGTGGAGAGCTGTTGCTATTCTTTCCCAATCCATTTCAGGCTTCTGTGGACACAGAGGTGCAAACATTTTGATCCGTGGTTACTGTAATTAGCCAAACAAACATGCTGGTAGGATGTATCACCAAACTCTGTAGCTCTACAAATGCATTTCTGACTCCTGTAGTACAGCATAAAGAGCATAACCCATTAAATCACTGCTGACTCAGATAAAACTATCAGGCTGAGCCTGAATTTCTTTTTTAAGAGAAGTCCAAAGGGAAGACAAATGAGGAAGAAAGTAGTAACTTGTTTCAGCATGGCCCTGTCAGGATGTACTGACTGCATTTATATCTTTCAACAGCTGGAGTGCTCAGAGGAGCTGGGAGACCTTGTGAAATCTGTAGATCCCACACTAGCACTTAGTGTCTATCTGAGAGCCAATGTCCCGAACAAAGTCATCCAGTGTTTTGCTGAAACAGGACAAGTCCAGAAGATTGTTTTGTATGCGAAGAAGGTGAGAAGAAATTAAATTGCCACATCTGTCCTGTCTTTAAGAATAACTAGCATATTTTTCCAAAGGGGTAAAAGTAGTTGTAGGGGGAATCTGAGAACCTGTGTAGTAGGTACCTTGGTTTTGTTATGAATAACAAATGCTAGGCTTCATGTGTGTGTTCTTCCATAGTTCTCTGTGTAGCTTTTTCCAAATGGGGAAAATCCTGCCTGGGTTGTGACAGTTGCTTTTACGAAGCTCTGTATTTAACAAAGTACATTCTCTTACCAAGTTCTAACTTTTCATTATCTCTTCAGGTTGGATATACTCCAGACTGGATATTTTTGCTGAGGAATGTAATGAGAATCAGCCCTGATCAAGGACAGCAGTTTGCACAAATGCTTGTTCAAGATGAAGAGCCTCTTGCAGACATAACACAAGTAAATACCTTTATTGCTATGAAATGTTAACTTCTTCAAGGCCTTACATTGGTAAGATAGGCCATGCATTTACTATCAGAGACAGATTTTGAACTTGAAGTTTGCATTTGCCTTACTGGGACAATGCAGGTTCTTGACTACTTTTACAAACACTAAACGACAGTGCAATGTAGTGCAGTTTAGCTTTGGAAGCTGCGCTTGATGTTACTTTTGCTTAAATATGCTTTCAGTTTCTCATCAGAAGCCTAATCTTCTTTTGCAGATTGTGGATGTCTTTATGGAATATAATTTAATTCAGCAATGTACAGCTTTCTTGCTGGATGCACTGAAGAATAATCGGCCCTCAGAAGGTCCTCTGCAAACACGTTTACTTGAGATGAACCTCATGCATGCACCTCAGGTACGCCTTTGGGGCTACTGGGTCAGGTTTGTCTGTAGCTACTCTGTCCACTGCATTGTGCTGCAGGTCAAATGCTGCCAATACTGTTGAGTAACTAAAAAACCCTAAAAATCTCCACTGTTCCTTCTAGGTTGCAGATGCTATCCTGGGAAACCAAATGTTTACCCATTATGACCGGGCTCACATAGCTCAGCTGTGTGAGAAAGCTGGCTTGTTACAGAGAGCACTTGAACACTTCACAGACTTGTATGACATCAAGCGTGCAGTAGTTCACACTCATCTTCTCAATCCTGAGGTATGAGATCAAATATCTTGAATCTAGGTAAAAACAGGCCAGTAATAATGGCTTTCAACATTGGACTTAGAGCATAGTGTTCTACTTGGGTCTGAAATGGCTTCTGTGTCTTTGCAGTGGTTAGTGAATTACTTTGGTTCCTTATCGGTAGAGGACTCCCTGGAGTGTCTGCGTGCTATGTTGTCTGCTAACATTCGTCAGAACCTGCAGATCTGTGTCCAAGTAGCTTCAAAATACCATGAACAGCTGTCAACACAGTCACTTATTGAGCTGTTTGAGTCCTTCAAGAGCTTTGAAGGTAGGTTCATGCTGTTAGCCTCTAGTAAAAGCATAAATGTGTACCAGAAGATTGTCTGTCTGCTGAAATCTAGAAAGCCGTATTTACCGTAACTATCTAGAAATCAAAACCTGACCAAAGCTTTACGGCTCCCCTGTTCATTGAGCCTTGTGGCAATTGATTATAAAATTGCAGCAAATTACATAAGGAAGAACAGCAGGGACAACTCAGCCAGGCCAGATTGGTATTTTGCAGTTCTTTGCAAACTTCTGCAATAGCCAGGTTCCAATTTTCATGTGGTTCTAACTTGGAATTGAAAAGCTGATGTTGATCCCACTCAACTGCTCTACTAGAGTAACTTTTTGATTGTTTTCCTCAAGGTTTGTTTTATTTCCTGGGCTCTATTGTAAACTTCAGCCAGGATCCAGATGTGCATTTCAAGTATATCCAAGCTGCGTGCAAGACAGGGCAGATTAAAGAAGTGGAAAGAATCTGCAGGGAAAGTAACTGTTATGATCCAGAACGTGTAAAAAACTTCCTCAAGGTAATGTGTGGGTAGCACTGGCGTGTTCAGGGTTGTGAGAAAATGCTGTGTGTCACCAGTGAAAATGAGGCAGGTCCACATAAATATGGATGAGCCTTAACCTTTGCTCTTAATGATCCATCCACTTCTTAAACCACAGGCATCTGCATCTGGCAGTGCCTCTTCATAGAGCCTGAGCCTGGAACAATACCTGAAACATGGAGAATGTCATATCAGTTCCTCATGGCTCTTAGTAAAGTTAACCTGACTCTTTTAACCTATAAGTTGCTCCAGAAGTCTGCTATAAAATAGGAATTGGGTAACTTGAACAACTGTAACTCCACATGAGTTCATAACAATGCTAATTTACAGTGTTATCAGCTTCAAATGAGCAAGTACAGAGATAAGAATTGAGTGGTGTCAATTAATTCTACATAAATGCTTTCAGAGTTCAGGGTACAGGTCTCAGCTTACTCATACAGGCCTCCTGAGCTTTCAGCCAGGTGAAGTGCAGCTTAACTCTGTTGGGATAAGCCAGTCAGTAACTGATGGTTACTGCTAGGAGTCAGAGCATTGCTGAAATGTATCTGAAGGGTGGAAGGAGATGGTATGTTTTTAAAATTCAGATTCTATAGCCTGTTGTTAGTGCAGAGCTTATTGACGAATGTAACACTACTAGAAATACCTGAGCACCGGTGTGGGAGGGAAAACTTTATCTGGGAACATTTCCTGCCTTCGTGTTTGTCGGTTATGTAGCGTAGTCTTAGATTTTGCTGATCATATCTGAAGATGGCAAAACTTGAAATGAGAATTCTATAAAAATAACCCGGTGTCACTGAGGTGTAAGGTATGTAAATTGATCAAGCCACCTAAGATATGTTATCAAGCTGTCAAATTCCTGATGAAAGCTATTGTTTTTTGTGCTGTTCCATGTCTGGAATGTGCAGGACATGTACCAGGTAAATCTCCCAGTACAGGCCTCCCTGTGTAAAGTCCTTAAGTGTAATTTATATGTAGGATTATCTTCTGGGATGTGCATGTTCGAATAAGTGATCGGAAATATGCATCCGGGATACTGTCTGCCATATAGACTGTACTGTAATCATTGTAATCTGTGCTGAAAGTTGGAATGCTTTTAGATAATCAATCTGATTAGCAATTTAAGTAGTACTGCTCCTAGCTTGATTCTTCCTCTTCTCCAAATCCGTGGTAGGAAGGTATCACCAGACACATGGCACATGAAGTCAATTCTCTATATAAAGTTGTACATTGTGAACCATGAGTGTGTCAGTTAAATTTCTTCTGAAATCCCAGAGTGCTAATCCTGCACACCAAACACCAGTGGCAACTGAAAATGCAATCTATAGCTTAGGCTTGTGATAGCTGTATCGTGTTGTAAAATCTGTAGACTCTGCCATGCAAAGGAGTAGGGTTAAACTTGAGAAAGCTTCCTGCTGTAGGCCCTGAAGTGGGTGCGACTACTCCTACTTGCTGCATATTGCGAACAATTACCCAAACAATAAGCTGTCATTATTTGGTTGACTGTCAGATTTTTGGCTTTCCAAATTCAGCTGCTTTAACAGTTTAAGTGACTGTATTTGTCTGCTTAAGCCCAGGAACAAAACCAAATTACTAAAGCTCTTCTCTTTCTAGGAAGCTAAACTCACTGACCAGCTGCCACTCATCATTGTATGTGATCGCTTTGACTTTGTCCACGACTTGGTGCTCTATTTGTATAGAAATAATCTCCAAAAGTATATTGAGATTTATGTACAGAAGGTAAGTTACAAGTTCTTGCTTGGCTTTGAAGAGTCAGTCTTTCTGGTACCATATGCAGCTCTGGGCATTACGTTTAAATGTTCTGCAAACAGCCTCATACTTGAGACTGATAGTTACAAAGACCTCTAGCAGATGTTTGTTAGCCCTTACATGAATTAGATCTGTTATTCTTCAGTCAAGCTGAGCAGTAACCCCTGCTGTTGTCTTTTGAAGGAGAGACAATAACTTTGGAGTTCTTTGAGTAATTTTAAGCATTTTAGGGGATGGGGATCTTTCCTTTTATGCAGCCCGCAGGGACAAATTTGCTTACTCAGGAGCTTTCCCTGTGGAGGCTCAGCAGTAGTGAGCTGCTGAACTGTGGTGTGAACTCCTGCTGACTGAAGAATTGACTTTCAAGCTTGTCCAGAACCTTAGGAAGCTGGAAATGAAGACAGGAAAATGAGGTCATTCTTAACAAGCGGCCTTCGTGTGTGCTTCTAGGGATAAGTATTGACCGCCTCTGCGGCGTGACCACATGCTGACTTCTTTAAATGATCCTCTTTAGGTGAATCCAAGCCGTCTGCCTGTTGTTATTGGGGGGCTGCTTGATGTGGATTGCTCTGAAGATGTGATAAAGAACCTTATCCTTGTAGTGAGAGGTCAATTTTCGACTGATGAACTTGTTGCAGAGGTTGAGAAAAGAAACAGGTATTGAACTCCTACAAGTCTCTTAACCATTACCAGACTGGTAATGGTTACACTGCTCATCCAGCAGTGTGTGTCCCTATTGCATAGCTAAAGCTGGTGCTGGCTTAACAAGAAGCTGCCACTGGGTGACCAAGCCGCAAGTCTGCTTTGCTTTCTTGGCTGATGAGGGGATCTCCCTTAATCAGCCTCCAGATTAACAAGTCTTTGGCTCGTGCCAAAGACACTGTGACTGTTCATAGTGACAGAAAGTTACATCACCATAATCACGTTTACCTGCTTTCTGGTTTGTTAAGTTGTTTAAGTCTGGTTTGGTTACTGACTCTGTTCTGTGCTGAAACTGACTCCTTGAGTGAAGGAACTGTGCAAGTGGAAACTCACTCAACCTTTCTAATGTGAAAAATGCTTTCTTCTAGGCTGAAACTGCTTCTGCCCTGGCTCGAAGCAAGAATTCATGAGGGTTGTGAGGAGCCTGCGACTCACAATGCACTGGCTAAAATATACATTGATAGCAACAATAACCCAGAAAGATTCCTGCGTGAGAATCCTTACTACGATAGTCGTGTTGTTGGCAAGTACTGTGAGAAGAGGGACCCTCACCTGGCCTGTGTGGCTTATGAGCGTGGACAGTGCGATTTGGAACTTATTAATGTATGTATGCCAGCGCGGCTGACTTGTGAATTACCTGCTAGCCTGAGCATCGTGGGGTAGATGTTCAGTTTATGAATGAAAAGAGCATTTATTTCCTAAAAATTAAGCTGGGAGCTGCTCACTTCTAATAGAGTAGGTAGTGATTTAGTCTTCTCCTGCAACTCCTAGAATGGGAGGCTAAGAAAGATCAAAGCCTTAGAATTCTAGTCTGCATCTCAGGCATGTTTATCTAACATTACAGTACAGTTCACTCACTGCAGACTCAATAGCTGTGACTGCACACTAATTAAACTTTGCCTTTTCCCTAGGTGTGCAATGAGAACTCCCTCTTCAAAAGTCTTTCCCGCTACTTAGTTCGTCGTAAAGACCCTGAACTGTGGGCCAGCGTACTACTGGAAAGCAACCCTTACAGGAGACCACTGATTGACCAGGTATATCTGACAAAACACAAAAACCTTGGCTGTCCTAACCTGACCTGCCAGGACCTGACTTAATTGATTTGTCAATGGCTTGATTCTGCCTACAGGTTGTACAGACCGCGCTGTCGGAGACACAAGACCCCGAAGAAGTCTCTGTTACGGTAAAGGCTTTCATGACGGCGGATCTTCCTAATGAGCTTATTGAGCTGCTGGAGAAAATAGTTCTTGATAACTCTGTGTTCAGTGAGCACAGGTATGTAAAGTTGGAACTAAGGCACAGGAAACTTGGAATTGTTATGCCTGGTGTAGGTGGGGTTAAGCTGCTGTAATGTGGAACACCAAATAAACTTAATGCCTTCTCCAGAGGAGAGGGGGGATTTCTTGATTATGCACTGATATTTTTTTTCTCTTACTTAGGAACCTGCAGAACCTGCTCATTCTCACAGCTATTAAGGCTGATCGCACCCGTGTCATGGAATACATCAACCGCCTGGATAACTACGATGCTCCTGACATAGCCAATATAGCTATCAGCAATGAGCTTTTCGAGGAGGCATTTGCTATCTTCAGGAAGTTTGATGTCAACACATCAGCTGTCCAGGTATCTCAGTTTGTTTAATTTCTTGTAGCATCTGCATCCTCACATAAGGACTTGTGACTTCAAGTAACGAAGTCACTGAAACTGCTCAGTTTCTTATGAAGCAGAACAAACATTGTGTGTTGAAGCCTCTTGTAGGGGAGACTTTGTAAGCCAAAGTCACTTACTTGCCCTGTGTGGGCTGGATGGAGCAGTCCCTGTTTTAATGCAACTATGGATCTGTTGTAGAACTAACATAAAACACAGCCCAGTGTCTTATGAAACTCACCTTTACAGCTAGTGGCTGACCATGGCAACCCTTTCTTTAGGTATTAATAGAGCACATTGGAAACCTGGATCGTGCGTATGAATTTGCTGAACGCTGCAATGAGCCTGCTGTGTGGAGTCAGCTGGCTAAAGCACAGCTTCAGAAGGGGATGGTAAAGGAAGCAATTGACTCCTATATTAAAGCAGATGATCCTTCCTCGTACATGGAAGTTGTTCAAGCTGCCAATGCCAGCGGTACGATTAAGCTTTGTTTGAATTTTTGCTGTTGGTGTAGCTCAGCTCTTTAGTGTGATCTGCTCAAACTGCAGTTCTGTTCAACCTGTGTCTTGATTGAGTAGTGGAATCTGGTCCTTCAAATACTGCCCTGAATGAGAATGGGCCAGGATTTGTTTATCCCAGTTGTAGATAATTAGTGCTCTTACAACTACTTTCTTCAAGTATCTAGAGACTTGAAGAACAGCTGTACCAAGGAGGGCTTTCCATGCTGTTAAATACCAGGATTTATTTAGGCCTGTTACGAATCTGATGTAGCATGTGCAGCATGAGGGCTAGTCTTGATTATTGTGGAATAGCTGTAGAAGTACTTCTGTCACGCTAGGTTGAGCTGGCAGTATGGCTTAAGCACAAGTGTCCTCAACGGTGGGTAGTAAGCATTCTGAACTGTTTTATAGGAAACTGGGAAGAACTGGTGAAGTATCTCCAGATGGCACGCAAGAAGGCCCGTGAGTCATACGTGGAAACGGAATTAATCTTTGCTCTTGCTAAAACAAATCGTCTGGCAGAGCTAGAGGAGTTTATCAATGGACCTAACAATGCACATATCCAGCAAGTGAGTGAGACTGGGTTTCAATTTTGCTAAATTGTAGCTGCAAGCTCTTTAAGCCTTGCTTACCAGACATGCAGCTAGATCTTGGACTTGAATGGCTTGAACACTATATGTTTGGTGCAAGCCCTTGACTGAAAAGCTGCAAGGATAACTTGGTTGTATTCTCCTATAGGTTGGTGATCGCTGTTATGATGAGAAGATGTACGAAGCAGCTAAGCTGTTGTATAACAATGTGTCCAACTTTGGCCGTTTAGCCTCAACTCTGGTTCACCTAGGTGAATACCAGGCAGCTGTGGATGGTGCTCGGAAAGCAAACAGCACTCGCACATGGAAAGAGGTAAACGCACTGACTAAATAACCTAAGGGACTTCAAAGCTGTAGCCTCCTCAGAAGTCTTGATTATAAGCAATAATCTATTTGTGGATTCCAGGTCTGCTTCGCTTGTGTTGATGGAAAAGAATTCCGCCTGGCCCAGATGTGTGGCCTCCACATTGTCGTGCATGCAGATGAGTTGGAAGAGCTAATCAACTATTACCAGGTAATTCAGTCTCATCCTGTTTCACATTTAGATTTTAATGCTTTCATGACAACTGCCCAAAGCTGGAAACCTGGAGTTGGGTCGGTTTCTAATGTTTCTCTTTATCTCCTAGGATCGCGGCTACTTTGAAGAGCTGATAACTATGTTGGAAGCGGCACTTGGGCTCGAGCGAGCACACATGGGGATGTTTACAGAGCTAGCTATTCTCTACTCCAAATTCAAACCACAGAAGATGAGGGAGCACTTGGAGCTGTTCTGGTCCCGAGTCAACATTCCTAAGGTGAAAGTCTGAGGTTTTAAGTTTAATTTACAACACATCTGTTGGGTTTGTCTGTACTGGAGCCTTTGCAATAGCAACCCTTGAGGTTATTAATAGCACCGATGGATGCTGATAGCAACATATGTTAACTGGAATTTCTAATATGCCTTTTGCATAGGTCCTGAGAGCTGCAGAACAAGCCCATCTCTGGGCTGAACTGGTGTTCTTGTATGATAAGTATGAAGAATATGATAATGCCATAATCACAATGATGAATCACCCAACAGATGCTTGGAAGGAAGGCCAGTTCAAAGACATCATCACTAAGGTATTATTTTCCTAGCTGAATGGAGTACATTTCCCGCTGTGTGCACTTCAGATCTTGTCCTTCACTTGCAGCCTCTTTAACATGCAGAGTTCTGATACTACCACATAATTTCAAAGCAAGCCAACTCCAGTAACTGAAAAGGTTTCAGGAGACCTTTGGTTTCTTGGGTGGGCGTCTCAGTTACGCTGGAATATTTAAGGTTATGTTTGTCTCTTGGATTCCTCTGCAATCAAACTTCTGCTCTGAACATGCATTCTGTGCTCTTCTCTAGGTGGCCAATGTGGAGCTGTATTACAAGGCAGTTCAATTCTACTTAGAGTTTAAACCTCTGTTGCTCAATGATCTGCTGATGGTGTTGTCCCCTCGGCTTGACCACACTCGTGCTGTCACTTTCTTCACAAAGGTAATTTTTCTACTGTCTAGGTCAAAGAAAAAGTTGAAACTGGACAAGCATTTAGCTTGTAGCAGCGTTTAAAAATGCTTAGCTACACCACTGCCTCACAGGGAGGATGCTAGGAGATCTCCACAAGAATATCTTGACTTAAAATTTATCTACCTGATTTCTTGAAGGTTAAACAGCTACCACTGGTTAAGCCTTACCTGCGCTCTGTTCAAAATCACAACAACAAATCAGTCAACGAGTCCCTGAACAACCTCTTCATTATTGAAGAAGACTACCAGGTACGTCTTGGCTGGAAATCACAGGTAGTATCTGAAATGGGTATCTAGTGGGTAGCTAGCAGTGAGCTCTTAGTGGATTTTGGGGGGCTTTTGGGGTTGCTCCTGCTATGGAGATACAGGCTGCAGAGAGAGCAAACGAGATGCCTTGCTGTTCTGCTGTTTTCAGAGAACAGCTCTCTGATGGTGAGAGAGACAGTCTCAGCAATCACAACTGAAAAATATTAAAAGGAATAATCTAAAACCTGTGTGTCAAGCACCAGCTTCTCAGGAGTAGATCTCTGCAGGTCTGGCTAGACCACTGTATCCTCCTAGAGCAAGCATACAGAACTCAGATGTATGGAAAATATTTGGATCCTTTTGGATGCAACTGCACACTGAGGTGAGAATAACTCCTTTGTGCTTACCTCAGGCTCTTAGGACTTCTATAGATGCTTATGACAACTTTGACAACATTTCTCTGGCTCAACGTCTGGAGAAACATGAACTAATAGAGTTCCGAAGAATTGCTGCCTATCTCTTCAAAGGAAACAATCGCTGGAAACAGAGTGTAGAACTCTGTAAGAAAG
Organism: Upupa epops; assembly: GCA_013397515.1. Taxonomy (NCBI): domain Eukaryota; kingdom Metazoa; phylum Chordata; class Aves; order Bucerotiformes; family Upupidae; genus Upupa; species Upupa epops. The sequence continues at coordinate 485,409 of VZRI01003174.1, forward strand.
ACAGGCTGTATAAGGTAAGATGCTGTCCACGTCTGGTTTAACGGGTTTGGCTTGCTTGGAGAGCCTGACTTTCTAGTAACGCTGCACCGGCGTGGTTACCGCTAGGTGGTGCTTGTGCTAACCTGGCAAACCTTGCCTCAGGGCTGCAGTAGTTGTGCAGACTTCTTGGGAGCAAGTCATAGAATGCCCCCTCTCTGCTAATATCGGTAGTAGATTGCTTAGTTGAATACTACATCCATGCCAGTGGTTGCACTACGGCACCTGAGGCTAATGGGCTCTCTCCATTGTAGGATGCGATGCAGTATGCTTCTGAATCCAAAGATACAGAGCTGGCGGAAGAGTTGTTGCAGTGGTTCTTGCAGGAGAACAAGAGAGAATGCTTTGGTGCTTGTCTCTTCACCTGCTACGATCTCCTAAGGCCAGATGTTGTCTTGGAAACAGCGTGGAGGCACAACATCATGGACTTTGCCATGCCATACTTCATTCAGGTCATGAAGGAGTACTTGACCAAGGTAAGAGCCAAGGGCTTCTCCAACACCTAGAGCTTGTTAGTCACTGTGGTGTATGCCTTGAGACTGTCTGCTTGCTACTAACATCGATATGGGCTTTGTCAAATGTCTGTCTGTCCATGTCCACACTTACTTTTCAGTCCATCTGGGGAGAGACTTCGCCCTCTAAGAGACTGAAACACTTGCAGGCTCTATCTTATTTACCAATGGCAGAACCTACATCAGTTGTATTTGCCTGACCATGGGCAGTGTCTTAAAGTAGATTCAGGATTTGGGCTTTTCATGTGTCACGTCAGTCACAAATCTCGGCTGGGATCGAGCTCTAACTGAATTCTAGACCTAACTAAAAAGCTTTATAGCTACATCTGGAGTTAACTTTGATCCGCTGTGCATTTGACTTTAAAATGTGGCTCTGATACTTAACAGCACTAATTTATTAAAACTCAGTTCTTGTTTGAAGTAACTTAGGGTGGGGAAAGTATGGTCTGTAATGCTCTGACAAACTTGAACCACATTTGAGTTAAATACCGTCACTAGCAAGGTTTGCCCAGCCAAAGCTTTTTGAGTATCTTGTCGTAGCATGGTAAAGTCTTTAATCATTAAGACTTTGTGAGAAATAAGAGCTCAACTCAAACTAGAATCACTCAACACTAGAGTGCCTGTTTGTTTAGGGGACTGGCCTGATGGCAGGACTATGGCAGATTGCTGTAGGACTACAGCCCTAAGCGCCCTATTTTGGGGGAGGTGGGGAGCTAAGCCAAGAGCACTGCTGTCAGCTATGCTTGCTGTGCCCAGCCAGTATGAGGCTTTGCTTGAGCGTAGCAATCTTGGAGTAGGATTCTTAAAAAGAGTGCAATTTTGTTAGCTGCTAAAGGATTAGGATGTAACCGTAGTGTAGCTAATGAAATCTAGCAACAAGCAGAGCTGCCTTTCTAAAGCAGATACTTCTGGTGTATCTTTAGGTTTTACTCACCTGTACCTTAATCATTTCTTCCCTGACGCTTTTGTTTCTACCTTTGATATGCTAAATATGGAATTTGATTTTTCTAAGCTGCACCTTCTGAATTCCTTTGCAGGTTGATGCAATAAAGGAAAAGGTGAAAGTTGATTCTTGTTTTCCATCTTTAAGTCTGGAGGACTAAGTCTAAGGATTCTGCATGAGTTTTTTTTCCTTTCCTATGTTTACTACACTGCTGCTACTGCTTTTCCCCCCCAAACAAAATGTCACTAAAGCATATGCAAATTGTTTAACTCTACCAGTAGCTAGTGCTGTAGGACAAAAGTAGATTCATTTGCTACTAATAAGCTAATAGGTCCTCAGGCAGGGCATATAGGTGATCAGTTGGATCACAGTCAACCTGGTGTCGAAAGGATAAACAAGTGCTACTATTCAATGGCAGTATGATCAGAAGAACCTCCTACAACAGGAAATAAAGTCTCAGAACCTCATATCAGAACAATAAATCAATACAGCATTTGCTAGTGTGTAGACTGTGATCCAGTTTCTGATCCCTTGACCATTACTAACGTGTGCTGACAGTAGGTGAAATAGTTACTAGCTGCTTCAGAAGAGACTCTTCCTTGTTCAGGTGTCCAGTTCTTATGGTGCTAGTCTAATCCACATGGTGTTCTAGTTCACATAGCTACTTAAGCTGTTAGACCAAGTCTGTGGTTCTCCTCTCTGTAGTAAAACTTTTTGTAGTCGTGCAAAACAGACTGCCTTCCAAGCTCTGCAGCTTCACTAAACCTCTCTTGCTACCTCATTAAAAAACCCAAAGGTAATGAGTATTGCTCTTGTGAGGCTACCCCGAGGTTTATTTTTGCCCTTCCAAAGGGCAGTACCCAAGGTTTCTGTCCATCTGCTCCTATCCAAACACCTCTCTGATTCTTCTGAGAGCAGAGGTCAGCCCTAGTGTGAGTTTTTTCTTAATGTGGTTGAGCAAAGGGGCGAACAAGCCAACAGACGGCTTGAAGATGGACTAAACGCAAAAGCAGTGACAAGCTTTCAGTCGTCACACCACTGGAACTCAAGGCTAACCTGACTAAAACGTATAGCGTAAGGTCCTTCAGCAGCTAGTATGTGAGGCAGTAAGAAAGCGTGTGTGTGAAAAAAGGTAATCGAACTGCAGTGTTTGCATAAACTACGCATGTGTAGCAGTCATTGCAATTACATCCCACTGTTCCTTAAGCTACGAGGCATTGCTGTGGGCTGCGTGTGGGTTTTTTGGGGGGAGCCTGTATGGCAGTCATCTTCAGACCTCACTCGCTTCAGTACTTTTGCCTCTTTTTCATGCACACATGACACGATAACATTGAATGCATGTTACTTTTCCTCTGCAGCTTATTGCAGTCCCTGTGGAAAAGCCTTTAAAACAATCTCGCTACGAGCGCGTAGGGTACTGAACCTGGTGATGCTCAAAGCAAGTGGTGTGAGAACCATCCCGCAAGCTGGTTTCAAATTTGCGCTTGGAAATATTTGTTTAGCTTTGAGAGGAGGCATCAAAACTGGGTTTGAAATGCATTTAAATGTCCCGAGCTGGAGGTTTTCCAAGTGTGTGTAAACCACCTCTGCCTAGTAGCAACCTCTGCACATTCTCCTTGGATTTGCATCTCTAAACTTGTACTTCTGTGTTCAGTGTGTTGCTGTCTGAGTTAAACAGTGCAGTTCTCTGCATGGTGTCCAGAAACGAGTCTCTGAAGCGTTGGCGTACGCTCCTGTGCGCTTTGACAGCGGCAGCCAGATACTGGTGTGAGGCAACAGAGCTTGCCGTGAGAGCCCAGTGGATGAATGAAGTCGTAAAGCTCAGGATTTATGCCACTTCCTGGATTTATGCCTCTGACTGAGGTTACAAATTAACTGCTTTACGAACCACGTGCTGTCATTCACAACTAAAGGGGAGAAAGCCCGTAGGGCTGCCTGCAAATGTCTGCTAACACGTAGCACAGTTAAGCTGAAAACTGCTCAACTGGTGGATGTTGGTGTAGCTGATAAGTGATGCCAACCCTGTGTAAGTACAGGGAACCTGTCTTTAAATCTCCTCTATTAAGAACCCAAAGGAAACAGAAGACTAATCTGGTTTGTGAGTTGTCTTGCTGTCTCAAACAGTAATTGGCATGAGTGTCTCTGGCTTGTTTCTAAATCTTATCTCCCAGGTCAAACACCAATACCTAATTCCTGTGGTTTGAGTTTCAGGGCCTGCCTTAGACTGTAGTGTGGCTGAGCTCCCTCCGATCCGTTTTTAGCAACGATTAATATTTCACTACAGAAGAAGTTTTTTTTCCTCTTGCCTTTCTGTAGGGGCGGGCTAACAGCACAATTGCACCTGCTGTGCAGCAGAGTGAAGCTGGCTAGTCTTGTCTTGTTGCCGTGTGTTTTGCTGAACAAGTGGAGTGTTCGTGGGTTTAGACTGACTGCCACACAGTTCTAGAGTGGAAAAAAGCAACTCTTATACACATGCATTCTCTGCATTTGAACTGAAATTGCATGAGTGAATGGGTTTGGAAAGTGAAATCTTGAGGCTCAAGTGACATGTCGGATGCTATTGCAGTCTGCCTTATCCAAACACAACTTCAGATTGTTTTGCCTCAATGGTCTAATCAGGGAAACATCTCCAGATCTGGGCGTTACCTTAGCGATTGCTCCAGCACCAGAAGTCTCCACCTGATGTGATGCTAAAGTCTGAGCTTCTATCCTAAGGCTTATGTGAAATGGAGCTCAGTCAGAGCTTACTGGTGTCAGAGCAGCTCTAGCCCAGCATGGGACCTTTCATATGAAGCTTCAGTCTGGCATGAGCTTCCAAAGAAGTTCCACAAATCCCTCAGTTAGGGCATTTTTCAGGAACCTTGACTGCACCAGTACCAACATTGCTACTTGAATTGATCTTAACTTGTAAATGGTCTCCTTTTTCTTGATGGGTGTTAACCTACCACTAAGGCTTTTCCACTTCTCTGCCATCAGTAAGTGCCTCCTTTAGAGGAGTTGTTTTAACTGTTGGTCTCAATTCCAGGTGGATAAACTGGATGCCTCAGAGTCCTTGAGAAAGGAAGAGGAGCAAGCTACAGAAACACAACCTATCGTTTATGGTAAGGTCTTAGTTGTCAGTTACATTTTGCTTTTGAATCAGTGCTCCTGTAGATGCAGTTTTCCAAGGAAGTCCTGGAAACTGGAAACATCCTTCATGTGAAATTAAGTCTTGGGGCCCCATGTTCCCAAATACGAGGTACGGCTCAACTCTGCTGCTGCTGAGATTGGATACAGAGCACAGGGTTTCAGGTTGCTCCCGTGAGGGAGCTGTCATTAAACACACAAACATCTGCAGGGAAGCTGAGAATTCTTCGTAGTACTGAGGAATAATGGCAGAACTGTTCTGTCTTGCAGGTCAGCCACAGCTAATGTTGACAGCGGGACCCAGTGTCGCAGTTCCTCCACAAGCACCTTTTGGTTATGGCTACGCCGCACCTACATACGGGCAGCCGCAGCCCGGCTTTGGGTACAGCATGTGAGATGCAGCACAAGTCAGTTTGGAGCTAGCGTATTTTTCTTACTGAAACTCCACCGTCCCTCCCCGCTTTAACTCATAACAGGGAAAAGCAAAGAGTTCTGCCTCGTGTTCTTGTAACCTTTATTTCATGAAGGACTGTTTTTTCTAGCGCAAACTATTTGAATCACTTATGTTAAATCTTTTTTCACATTCCATGTCATTTAGACTTTTACTTTAAAAGGGGGAATAGTTTAAACAACTTTGTTCGAGTGGGCTTTTGCAGGACTGCTTCTTACCATTAAGTCTATTTGTGAAGATTCTGATTTGCACTCTATAGTGTTAAACTCTAATATTGAATCTTAAGTTCATTGTACGTGAGCAGCTTACAGTATGTACCGTCTACTCTAAACGCATTTAAGTCTCACTGTATATTCGGGGAAAAGCTAAAAGCAAAGATACTTGTATTTGACCTTGCAAGATTGCTGACAAGAGACAACACTAATCAGCATATCCTACCCTGGTTGGATTGCGTAGCTCTAAAAGAATTGAAAATGCGTACAGACAACCCTGCCTGACTTAAAACGAGTACAAGTTTGGGGTTTATTCTTTTCTTTTCTCCCCTTAACCTATGCAGGTTTTCCCAGTTATGCATATAGAAAATGCTAGTGTCTTTTTGCTCACTCCATATGTAACAGATGACCTTATGTTGTGCTGTATCCTGTGCTTTTGTGGGACATTCCATTCAGGAACAGAGCACCATGATTCCAATCTGTGTATTTACTAACCCTGCCCTGAGGTTTGTGTATGTTGGATATTGTGGTGTTTTAGATCACTGTTTTGAGTGTACAGAAGAGAGAATTCAAGCATATTGCTGTTCAGTTTTTGTTTGTGCAATTTGAAATTACTCAATTTAAAAATAAATTACTGGACTGTGGACATGCTGCACAGTGGTAGCTTCACTTTACTGTCTTCACAAAGGACCTTTGAACTCGAATCAAGTGTTACAGTGCTAGAAGCGTGGGGCGTGCGAGTGCGTCCACTCGAGGGTGTGAGGGGACACGCGGAGCAATGGAGACCGTTAGTGGGGTCTTGCACTGAGGGGGCGATACAAGAAAACGTGGGATGCTTTTTCTAGAGAGAGATGATGCCAGAGAGAAGAAAATAGCACTTTTCAATAGTTGGCCGCCCTTGGGCCAACAACAGCATATTTGAGCAGATGATGTTAGGATTGTAGTAGGGTGTGTCAGTTACATTGAGATCATGTTCTAGGTATGTAAGTTGCCTTAAATATATTTAGCTTCAAATAAAATTGACTTAAATGTTTCTCTATGAATACTGTCATATTTGAGTGTAATTGAGTGCTACAGCCCTGGCTGTGTTTGGGATACGTGTCCAGCATTACACTGGGTTAAGAGGAGCAGTAGACAAACTTTGCTGTTAATGCACTGTGCATCAACCTATCAGTCAGTGAATTGGACTGAGGGAGACAAATCCTTCTGTTTCCTCTTTTACAGCCTCATTCTTAGATACTCGACTGGAAGAGACGGCTGAGAGGCTGTCAGTATGATGTGTTCACCAGATGCTTTCTCACCAAACAGCTGTGTTCTAAAACTGACTTGTAGAAGTCTACCTGATTAGAAGTGGTGGTCTATGGTGTGAGAGCTCCAGTGGAGCTACAAGGGTAGAATCTAGTAAGTGCACCATGATCAGTGTGACCTGTTGAGTAACACCCTTAAACCTGTGAATCCCCAGTAAAATGGGATTTAAATTAGTCCCTGTTTAACAGGCCCTCTTCTTGTAGGGAAACTCCCTTCTACCTTGGCTGAACTGGCTGTGTTGAGCTGCTTGCAGACACCTCTAGCGGGGAAGGGCAGTGGCTTTCAGCTCCTCCCAGGCTGGGAGGAAAGTTAAGGTTGCAAAGCCTGTTCAACTTGGTCTCCTCCTGGTTACAAGTTATTGCATCAGTTACCCTGTTGAAAACTGCAAGTGGGCTACAATTACCTCTGGCTGTGTGGGGCAATTTTCAACAGTTAAACTGTCCTGAACTAAAATAGTTCCTCAAAAAAACCCCACCTGGTAGTGCAGAGAAAGGGGATAAATTTTTTAAACACAGGGGAATCTATTAACTTTTATTAATCCTACTATTTGGCCACTCAAGCAGACAAAGTGCAAAATCCACAGTGAACTGATCGAGTCTTAAATCTATGGGGTTACTGAGGGCTATGGTCTTGCCAGCTTTACTTTCCCCAAGTCCCCTGTGACTTGTGTTTTCATCCCCCCTTGAGCACACGATACAGAATCCAGAGAAACTCATGATTTGCTAATTCAAATCTCTTACAAAAACCGGTTCTTTTATTTCTACTGAGAGAACGTACAGGAAAAAATCCCCAGACTTGCATTGTTATCCTTTCAGTACCCAAAAACCCCAATGCATTTGGATTTCTTTGGTCCCCACTTTAAAAGAGTTTCAGGTGACCAGAAACTTTATCTATTATATCAGCTGGTCCTGGGCCAATACCAAGGACTGTCTGGGAGCCGGGAGCTATCTGAGTACGACCTGCATCTTGTATCAAGCTCACAGTCAGTCCAAGACGTTTGGCATCAGTCAGGAGTTGAATCAGAGTCTCTTCATCAGGAGCCTTCAGGACCACTTTGGGTTGCCCGCAGTATTCCCACTGTTTCAGGAGTTCAGGATTTCTCCGCTGAACTTGCTTGTAGGCAGAAACTGCAGCATGGGAACACTGTGCTGCCACTTTACCCTTCCCCATCTTCAAATCGTTGCGGACAATCAGCACCATCTTGAACTCGCCGGACTCTCCCATGATGTTTGTTTCATTCCCCAGGCTGTTGGCAGCTGCTGTCATTCCGGCCTTGGAATGTCTCAACAGCCTCCCACGAATGCCCCATCCCAGGCACATGCCACACGCTACTCCAGCAAAGATGCTAAGGAACCCAGGTTTAGAGAGATAATCCATGATGGATTGTGGCTGTGAAAGAGGAGGAGAAGACTGTTTCAGTGTGTGAGACAGCACCTGCTTATGTGGAGAGTAACACAGGAACTATTCCCTCTTCACATGTTGGGAAAGGAAGTGCGGAGACACCCTTCTTGGTGCAGGGTCTTCTCCCTTTGGAATGACAAACCCAGCACTGGTACTGATCATACCCCACCCATGGAAAACAGGCTCTGTGAAGAGTGGCTGTGGGAACTGAGGTTGTTTACTATGGAGAAGAGGCTAAGCGGAGACCTTACTGCTCTCTACAACAACCTAAAAGGAGGTTGTAGCAAAGCTGCCGCTGGTCTCTTCTCTCAAATTTCTAATGATAGGACAAGAGAAAATGGCCTCAAGTTGCATCCCGGGAGGTTTAGATTGGATCTTAGGAAGTTCTTTCCTGAGAGAGTGGTTGGGCACTGGAGCAGGCTGCCCAGGAAGGGGGTGGAGTCACCATTTCTGGGGGGGTGTTTAAAAACCGAGTAGCTAAAGCACTCGAGGCCATGGTTCAGCGGTCAGGGAGATGCTGACTTGACCCTGGAAGTCCTTTTCAGCCATGATGATTCTACGATTCTGTATGAAGGGCTTCACCTCGGGGAGCCAAACGAACCAAAAACCCGCAAATGGGATGAAAATCACAACCAAAACTGGTGAGAGAAGCGGTAAAACGGAAAGGTTTAAGTTAACACCTGAAATTCTCTGGAGGAACAGCTGGAAGGAGGCGGGCTGCGAGAGGCGGCTCTGCCACCGGCTTCACCGGGCAGAGAGGCAGCTCGGGCGGCCACGGCCCTGCCAGAAGCCCCCCCAGGCCCTGCGCACCAGCCGAATCTAAGCCTGAGGGGACAAGGAGAGCAAAACCCGAACCGGCCTGGGTCCCCGGCACTTCACCCCTCTGCTCACCTGCCGCGCACCCAACCGACCGCCGCCACCCGCCGTCGCCCGGAGAAGGCGTCACAAGCGCAGCCCGAGCAGGTAGCGCGTCGCGCGGGAAGTGACGTCATCAACGGGTGGTCGGAGGCGGGCTTGGCCCTGAGCTCACTTCCGGGTTGGCCCGGGCCCAGCGGCGGCCGCCGGCGGGGTGGAGGGGGGGGAGGGGAGTGTGG
>VZRI01003174.1:494508-512879 GCA_013397515.1 Upupa epops
AGGTTGGAGCCGGTACCGCTTTGGGGTCGCTCAAGTCTCGGCTGGGCTAGGCCTGGGCGGCTGCAGCCATTCCCCCTCTGGGCGGGAGCCGCGTCGCCTTCACCTCAGCGGCACCTGCCCCGTTCCCCCATCCCGTCCCTCAGCACCGACCCCCTGCCGTTCCCCTCACGGGTTGGGCCGGGGGCGGCGGCGGCAGCAGCAGCAGCAGCAGTGAAGGAAAGAACAGACCAGGGCCGTGTGGAGGAGGCTGCGAGAGGTCGGGAGCAAGGGCGGGTGTCGGTGTCCCGGGGCACCGTGACCCAGCGGCGTTGTGCAAGTGCGGGGGTGGTGTGAGGGGCCCGACGGGCGTGTGGGGGGGAGCGGCAGAGACTGAGCGCTGCGCCGGGGAGCGGGGGGCCAGGGGAGAACGAGCCGCTCGTTGCTGTCTCTGTTGCTGAATTGTCTCCTGTCCCCCCGGAGACCCGCGGTGCTCAGGACGTTTCGGGCGCGCTGGATACGATTCTGGTGGTTGTGCGATGGAATCGTCCTGCTGTGGCCCTAGGGACGGTGCCTGATGACACGGGGAGAAATTCATCCTTCTCACAGAAGAGAGGCAGATACTGATGGTCTGTGGCTGTTTGTCCACTAAAAATGTGCTGGGCTTGCCTACCTAGCCGGGTGCTGATGGCTCCTGTGCATCACACAGCCTGGTGTTGACCTAGCCACTGCAGCTTTCCTTAGGGACTCGGCTGGTTGGGCCCAGATCCGTCAAGACTCCTAATGTCTCCTTTCTGTTGACCCAAGTTAAGGATCCGTATGTGTTTTTCTGCTTTTCAGTTCTCTGGTCAATGTAATCTAGCGATTACAGGTGGTAACAAAGCAGAAAGACACCTACTTTGTTCCTGTTTTATTGCTGAAATGTTTGGCAAGTCATTTCAGTGACTTGAGGGAAGGGGTAAAAGTTTGTTTGATAGCAGCTGTTTATCTATAAAGTCACTCAAATCCAAGTTATCCTCTTGGATCTGCATGTACAGAATTTCTTTGGGGTTCTCTCCTGGCCTTATTTTCTCAGCTGTCTGCTTACCAACAAGTGGGTATCCTGCTTTAGTTGATGTTCATAATAGGGGTTGAGCACTCTGAAGTTTTTCATTTCTTAGAGCATCTGAATTTTGTTTGAGCTCTGGCTTTTGCTATTGTTTTACTGATAGAACCTCTGCTTTTTTATAGGGGGTTTAGATTTCTAATCCTCAGTTCCTGATGGATAGATTAATTGGGTGTTCTTGTGCTCTATACTGTCTTAGAATGCTCTATGCTATCCTGACTTCCAATGGAATAAAAAGCTCATCTGAGAACATTAGCTTGCTTATTGAAGTGGGTTTTGTTATGTCAGTCCTCTTTCTATCAATCCATTCTTTCTGCAGCATGGGATGGACTTTTCTTTAGTCACTGTTAGTCACAAGTGACAGTTGTGGTGACATGATGGCTTCATCCTGAGTGTTTGAAACAACATGTCTTCAGTTGTGCAATGAGAGGTGAGCACTAGTTATTCATTTGAGCCTCTTGTCCTACTTAACAGCTGAAATCAGTAGCTACTTCTGTGAGAAGGGGTAGGAGTGGACTTGGTAGCTTTTAAGTGAGTAGGAGCCATCAGAAAAGGTGAGTGTACTGGAAACAGTGCAGCCTTGAGGAGAAGAACTTCAAGATGTTGGTTGATGAAAACCTCAACATGGGCCGGCAATATTCACTTGCGGCCCAGATATCCAACTGCATCCTGGGCTGCGTCAAGGGAAGCGTGACCAGTAGGTCAAGGGAGGTGATCCTCCTCCTCTGTTCTGCTCTTGTGAGATCCCATCTGCAGTGTTGTGTCCGGTTCTGGAAACCCCAACACAGGAAGGATTTTGAACTGTTGGAACGTGTCCAGAGGAGGGCCATGAGAATGACTGGAGGGTTGGAGAACCTCTGCTATGGGGACAGGCGAGAGAGTTGGTGCTGCTCTGTCTGGAGAAGAGGGAGACTTCGGGGAGATCTTAGAGTTGCCATCCAGTACCTGAGGGGGGACTACAGGAAAGCTGAGGAGGGGCTGTTTCCAAGGGCTTGGAGTGGTAAGAGCAGGGGTACTGTTTTCCAGCTGGAAGAGGGGAGGTTTAAACTGGAAGTCAGGAGGAAATACTTCACAGTGAGGGTGCTGAGACACCGGACTAGGTTGCCCTGGGAGGTTGTGGCTGCCCCCTCCCTGTAAGTGTTCAGTGCCTGATTAGCTGGGGCCTTGAGCAGCCTGGTCTGTTGGGCGAGTGTCCTTGGTGATGGCAGAGGGATTGGAATTAGATGATCTTGAAGGTCCCTTCCAACCTGAACCATTCTAGGAATCTATGAAACCAGCTCCTTAGCTGGAGAGTCAGCTCTGTTTTCACCTTAAAGTTTTATACCTGTGGTTCTCTTTGAATATCAGTTGAATGTCATGACTTCCTGTGAATCCCTCTCCTTAGAATGTTCAGTGTAATAGGTGCATGGTTTGAGATCCCCTCTTACTTCTTCACAAGCTGTGCTTCTCCAGTAACGATAATGGGAAACAATTACCTGCAGGTTGAAACTTTAACTTCTGTTACTTGTGGAGACTTGTGAGCTGGATGGACTTTGCCAGTTGTGGGAGAACAAAGAGCACAGCCTTGAAGCTGTTGCAACACACAGGTTTTTGTGTTCCTGTTGCAGGTTGGACCCCTAGTTATGGGGTCAGAGTCCCAGGTTATCAGTGAGGTTATTGTTCAGGCTATTTCACACTTGTTAAAATATTCTTACAAGGCTCTGATTCACTAGTGTGTTCTTATGTAGTGTAACTAGAATTGGTTCCAGTTAGAGACTGTTAATGCCTCTCATAAGCTCAAGTCTGATGAGCATTTTTCCACTGCTGTTTGCAGTGGGGTTTGTGAGGTATTTCTGTTCATTCTTGTTTGTCTGTGCTGTCGCTCCTCTTACAGCAGCAGCAATCTGGATATAATGGAGGGGGTTCAGACGTCTACTTGTGGGGAAGCTCCCAGATGTTACGGAGTAAAGGCAAAATTCCTGCCAGACCTGAACTCTGCACCAGCTGCTGGAAGAGTTATGCAGTGATTCTCAAGGCTGGGTTTATACTCTTATGTTCTTCCCTAATCAAACTTAAGCAGGGCCTTTTTGTGCAGGATGTGCCCACATCTTGTGGTGATCCCTGTGACCTTTCTTTCCTTGATGCCTTTTGGAAAAATGTAGGGATGCTGACTGCAGAAACCTTCACTGCCACCTTCTGAATGCAGTGTGAGGGCTGCAGGACAAGCACCTCCACAGATGGGGTGTGTTTGGATTTCTGTGCAGCCATCAGGAGCTAAGGATACAAAAGGTGCTCTGTCTGGTCACCCTAATGCTAAATTATGGTCTCATAAGCTTTTCTCTCACTCATGTCGGTCTTACCAAGGACTCGGTTTTTGTGCAGAGGCTGTTAGGACATGTGTGATGTGCCCTCCGCCAGAGGCATGTGGCACTGCTCAGTGCTGTGGTAGCGCTTGTCACTGAATCCTTGATCCGCTGTGATATCCTCAGGTCTCTCGGAAGCAAATTAATTTCCTGCTCCCTGACAACCTTGAAGTGATTTCCCAGCGCTATTCCAGCAGCAGAGGAGCAGTGTCATTCCATAAGCTGTGATCTGCTCCCCAGGCTTTCTGCCTTCTGCCAGTATAATGAGCGAGGAGCTGCTCTGTGATCTGCTACACCGATAACATTTGTGTTCCCAGTAATCTCAGTTTCCTTTCTTTTATTTAAGTCTTTTTTTTCTTCTGAAGTTTCAGTGAGAGATGATGGCAAAGACCCCAACAATGTCAGCTCTGTCTTTTCTACCCTCTTTTATTCATAGATTCCTAGAATGGTTCAGGTTGGAAGGGACCTTCAAGATCATCTAGTTCCAACCCCCCTGCCATGAGTAGGGACACCCCCCCACTAGACCAGGGTGCTCAAGGCCCCAGCCAGTCTGGCCTTGAACACTTCCAGGGAGGGGGCAACCACAACCTCCCTGGGCAACCTGGTCCAGTGTCTCAGCACCCTCACTGCGAAGAACTTCCTCCTGACTTCCAGTGTAAACCTCCCCTCTTCCAGCTGGAAGCCAGTAGCCCTGCTTCTACCACTCCAAGCCCTTGGAAACAGCCCCTTATCTTTCCTGTAGCCCCTTTCAGGTACTGGAAGGCCACTCTAAGATCTCCCTGGAGTCTTCTCTTCTCCAGGCTGAGCAGCCCCAACAATCTCAGCCTGTCCCTGTAGGAGAGATGCTCCAGCCTTCCACTCATCCTCGTGACCCTCCTCTGCACACATTCCACCAGTTCAATGTCCTTCCTGTGTTGGGGGCTCTGGAACTGAACACAGTACTCCAGATGGGGTCTCATCTATTCATTGTTCAGTGACTCTACTGTAGTGCAGAACCTGAGTCTACTGCTGGATCTAGACAGAAAGCCATCGATATTCTTATTTCACCTGAGAGAATCCTCCAGAGAGCAGTTTAATAGACTTGGCATTAAGAGCAGGGACAGAACTTGTAGCAACCTCAGAAGACAATGTGTGGTATCCCCAAAACATGTGTTACAACAGCAGGAAATCATTGTTTCCTAAAAGCCTTTTTGGGAGATTGAGAATCCTCACTCTGAATTGTTAAGCGGCTTCTCTGAGCTACTGTTTTGCTAGCAGTTGGAAAATAGGTCTGGTGTACAGGGGCATAACCCACAAAATGGAAAGCAGTGGTCTTTAACTGAATGACTTCTCCTTTGAGGATTGAGCCTGTTTCAGTTAGAACAACAGTGTTAGTTTGGGAGTAAAGGCACTGGTATCAGAGGAACCTGTTCTGGCTAATTCTGGGGGCTGTTGAGGGCCTTTCAGATGTGCCCTCATTTATTTTAATTGAATGCTTCCCAGGAGTGTTAAGGGACCTGGAAAAAAAATCAAGCACTACTTTTTCTGTTGCCTATCATCTTTAGGGAAGTTACTGTCCTTCAGGTTAAGGGCTGTGTCCATTTTGTGTCATGTGAGGAGCAGTGTTATCTTACTCTGTAGGGACAGAAGTTTGGGAAGAGCAGTTGCTTTAGTCTTGAGTGTCACCAGAGCTGAGACATAGCTGTCTGTTCCACTGGCTTCAAATGAAGAAGAAATAGTGAAGAGTGGAGTAGTTGTACAGAGCTGAGAGGGTATGTAATGTTTCAACTCAAGATTGATCTCGTCCTTTACTGAAACGTGATCGTGTTTCTGAAGGGGCCACAAGAAAGATGTGGTAGGGCTTTTGACACACACAGATAGTAGCGAGAGGATAAGGGTTCCACCCTTGAGGAAGGGAGATTGAGGTTGGACATGAGGAAACAATTCTTTCCTGTGGGGGTGCCGAGATGCTGGAACAGGTTGCTCAAGGCAGTTGTGGCTGCCCCATCCCTGGCAGTGTTCAAGGCCACGTTGGATGGGGCCCTGAGTAACCTGACCTAGTGAAGGTGTCCCTGTCTCTGCAGGGGGTTGGAACTGGATGATCTTTAAGGTCCCTTCCAACCCAGACTGTTCTGTGATTCTGTGTCCAGGCAATCTTTGTTTTGTGAGGGGAAAGTGCTCTCCAAGCTGTTAGTTTGCCAAAGAACTGGTCACTTGCTCCCTGTGTAAACTGTTGTCTATGTGGAGTGAACCAAAGCTGGGCCGTTTAATTCAGTGCAGTGGTTTACTCATCTGTGAAAGGCTGGCTTTTAGTCTTTTGTTGTCTTTATTGTAACTGCTGAAGAGATGTAGTTGGAGGAATGGCTCTCAGAAAAGCTGAGGAGAAAGAAGCAGCAGCATAAGGACAGGATTGGAGCATGTAGCTCAAAATGCAAGCAGTGGCAAAAGACTGACTGGTGTGTGGCTGAGGTGGCTGAGAGAAAGCATCAGCAAAAGCACCTGAGCTATAAATCTGCTTCCAGCAGCTGTGTAACTGTGGTGGAGATGAGAATTGGGGTTGCAGGGTCTTTTTAAGTAAGAAACGGTGAGAATTAGTGATCCAGACAATGTCTGGGAAAGCTCTGAGGCCATGAGAATAGTCTAAGAGCGCCCTATTGTTGGAAAGGAGTCCTCAAAAATATCCTCAGCACAGAACATGGGTCCATGTTCTGCTCCTCCAAGTGACAGTGCAAACACTGCCTTGCCTCAAATCGTTCCTCTTTACGTGAGTGCACCCATCGCTCAGCAGCCTCCCCAGAGCTTCCGAGAGAAGGGCCTTCTGTCCTTTTCTCCGCTTACAGAGCGCAGAGATTGCAGTGCCTGATTTTGTGATGTTCTCGTGCTCCTGTAGCTTGTTTTGCTTTGTCTCACTTCTGCTGTGAAGTGCCAGTCACAGCTATCAGAAGCCCTTTTTGTTGACCAATTTACACTTTCACATAGCAATAATTGTCTTTTTGTAGTTAATGCTACGATTGCCCTACAGCTGAATGGAGTATTGTAGGCTATTTGTTCAGCCCTACAAAGAAGCTCTTGTGTGAAGCCCAGCTCTAGCAGATGATCTAAGCAGCCCTGATACAAAAACTGTTCAAAGTTGGTTTTCTGACTCTCTTAAATAGTTGATGTCTATGTTTGCTGCTAACTACTCAAAGTATTAGGCAGATTTATCTTAGAAATTCACTCTGCATGTCTTTTTCAACATTTGTAAGGGGTGAAGTTCAGCAGATGGAGTTTAATTTCCTGTGGTGAGGTTTGGTGTAGACTTGAGGATGGGTTCTCATTTAACGAAGGATAAATCCATTTTGGGTCAGGCTCCCCCTTCACTTAATCTCCACGGGGAGATGTTAGTGCAGGACTAGTGATTCTAACAGGTGTCAAATAGAGTAGCAGATCAGAGAGCTGAGCATTCTGGGTGCACATTGTCCAGTTCCTTGTGCTAAGATGCTTTCTTTAGGTGTCATCAGACTTGGGTAAACCAAGGAGTTGCTAATGAAACCAGTAAGGGTTGACTTTTTGAACTGCAGCCCATCACTCTTCAAGCAGTAGGTATCAAATCCCTTCATCAACCCTAATCTTAAACACAAGTTTTTAGAGCTTTTCTGCAGCCTGGGTGAACTTGAAGGCCTTTTTAACAAGTATTCATACGAGCGGATTATTGATCTCCTTTGCTGTAAGCGTTGACTTGTGTACTTGAGGTAGCGTTGTGCAAAGCTAATCCCAGATTAGAGCCTCTGCAAGCAGGCAGGGGAAAACTGGCTCTACTAGTTGAGCTGAGGATGTATGGAACAAGGCACCTGACGTTCTTAAAGCCTGATCATTTTTGTGTGCCCATAATGAGTGCTGTAGAATTCAGTTTGTGAAGCATAATGCACAGCCTAGGCTTGAGTGTCAAACACTTCATACTGTAGTAATAAGTAGAATTAATCCATGAAATGTAATTAAGCTGAAAATAGAAACCAAACCAGTGGGGACTTTAATTTTGAAGGCTGGATTTGCCCAAGGAAAAGAGTTGGATTTCAAAATGAGGAACGTGTGGCTTCCACTTAAGTTTTCTTGTTTGCTTTTTGATGTTTGTTATGTCGAAGCCAACAAAGTGTGTGATTACAGTTCCCTAAACTTTTTTTTTAGTATGGCTGCATGTAAAACAGCTGAGTTCTGCTTCTTAAGCAGCTTTCTGTGAACAGCAGGGTTTCTACCTACCCAGTTCCAATAGTCCCTTCAGCAGTGTGAGCTTTGTGTGTGCATTATGACTTAGGTGCCAATATGAGCTCTACTGTAGATGGGTGTAAATGCACCTTTCTATGGATAGAACGAGCCCTTGCAAGTGCAGCAGAGGGAACAAAACACTACCATCCTCAGGGGCTTCTGTCCTAATGAAAGCAGGAGATGGCTTAAACATTTGATCCTTGTATCACCGTAGCAGCTGGCCAGTTATCCTTAACTGGATACTGGTGCAGCCCCACTGACTTCCAGAGCGTCAGCCTGCTCTAAAACTGATCTGAAGATACAGGGTCATGTTTCTCTGCTGTATGACCAGTGATTCTGAGTGACCTCAAGTTGTGTCAGGAGGGGTTTAGACTGGAACTTAGGAAAAAGCTCTTTAGTGGGAGAGTGGTTGGGTGCTGGAACAGGCTGCCCAGGGAGGTGGTGGAGTCACCATCCCTGGAGGTGTTGAAAAACCAAGTAGTTAGAGTACTTGAGGCCATGGTCTAGAGGTTGGGGAGATGTTGGGATGAGGGCTGGACTTGATGATCGTGGAGGTCCTCTCCAGCCATAATGATTGTACGATTCGGTTCCAAGTGAGTGCAGAATGATGCTGTAGAGCTCTTTCTGCAGTAGGGCAGCCCTCAGTCCTTCACTGACTGTGGAGCCCTTCAACATTTATCACAAGGAAACATTTCTGCGAGGTGTTCTGTTAATAGTGTGGGTGGTTTGGGGGTGCTGGGACCCATGTTTCAATAACTAAAAACCATGACATGATGTGAGAGGTTGCCTTGTTAGCCTGTTTAAGCAGACAGGCTTGTATTTCTACAGGAGGTGTTGGAGGAGGGATTCCTTCTTGAGACTTTGATGCTGTTGGGTTTTAAGTAAAATCCCTTCAATAACCATGTTCTAGCTAGAAATAGTAGCTGTGTTACGAGGCTAGTACCTGTTTAGAGGAAAATCTGTCTCAGCTGACTTGTGAAACCCTGGAAAAATGAAATGCAGCATCTGAAATCTTTTAACAGATTAAACAAATACAGTATCTGCATATTTTTAATGTATTAAATAAATACAGTCTCTGAAATGTTTTAATGTATTAAACCAATACAGTATCTGAAAGCTTTTAACTTATTATTAAAGTTAAATTCAGACTGACAATGGACAGTCATTGCCGTCTGAATCAAAGGGCTGACCTCACTCCTATTTACCAACTCTTAGTTGCTGCTGGACTCTTAATCCTAACATAAATCAAAGGGAAAGTATTTTTTTCCTCCAAAACTTTAATGTCCTCCACGAGACAGTTTTATATAACCTGTCATTTTGATATTGCACTGCTTTTCCCTCCAACAAAAACAGCGTATCAAAACCTGTAAATCATGTTTGCTTACAGGAGAAATGCAATGCAAACAGATCCTTCAGCCCTGTTGGGTTCTCTTTTCCAAACTAAAATTCCAGAAACTGTTTTATTATTCAAGAGAGGATTTTTCAAGCAACAAGCTGGACTGGCACCTCTTTCTGTTTGGTTGCATAAGAATTGTCAGCTGCTCAGGTTTGAGTTTTGTTGTTGGGTTGTTTTTTTTCTAAAGAAAAAAACCCAAAAAATTGAGGTCTTGCAACATTCTGCTTTCTGCTGGCTTCCAGTTATTGCCCTGTTTACTCTCCTGGATAAGGAAACCGCAGCTGCTGTTGTGCACTTCTTGAGTCTCTTCGCACTTGAGAAAAGCTGAACTAGCAGACGGGATGGACAGTGTTCAAAAAAAATGCAACCCATCATGGAGCTGTTGGCTCCTGAGGAGTCTGATGAGGAGGGGCTGAGGGAGATGGGGGCATTTAGCCTGAAGGAGACTCAGGGGGGATCTTCTCCCTCTCCACAACTCCCTGAAGGGAGGTTGTAGTCAGGTGGGGATTGGGCTCTTCTCCCAGGCAACTAGCAACAGGATGAGAAGGAAGGGCCTGAAGCTGCCAAGGGAGAGTTAAGTTGAATGTTAGGGAGCCCTTCCTCAGGGAAAGGGTGCTCAGAGCCTGGACTGGACTGCCCAGGGCAGTAGTGGGGAGTCCCCATCCTTAGAGATGTTTAAGGACAGCCTGGCTGTGGCCCTTAGTGCCCTGGGCTGGCCAGTAGGGTGATGTTAGATCCTGGACTGGGTTGAAAGATGTCAGAGGGTTTTTCCAGCCTCAGTCACTCCGTGATTAGTTCACCTTTACTGACTTAGAGTGTGCAAAGCAGAAGATGTGGTTCTGTGTCTCAGTTACCAAGCTGCAGGCTGTTCTTCTAGGCTGTGAGGTTTTTGAGGTCTATCTGCATGCTAATAACCTGGAAATGTAGTGCTGGAAAAAGACGACTCCTAATATGAGGGTTGAGTCGAGTGTGAAGCTCTGCTGCTCGTGGAGCCCAGAAAGTGGCTGATCAGCAGAAGGGGTTTAACAAGCCCTTGTTGGGTTGTTAGAAGCAACGAGGTAGTTCTGTTATTTCAGTGAAAAAATTTAGATGTACGTAGGTGGAAATGTTTTCCTGGTTGTCACTGTGGGGATTGAATCACTTTCTCTTGTTTAATGGTGTAATGCAGAGCAAATGTGATTTGGGGCCGGAGAGCTGCTGAGTGTTTGCCTGTATCATCTGGCTGTGGGCTAGAAGGAGTTTTCATAGCCAGAAACTAAGACATTGTGCTTGTTGGTTTTCTTCTGCTCTTAGACCCCCATACGAGACTGATCTATGAAATGGCAGAGAATGGAACAGACTGTGACCAGAGACGCATAGGAATGACCAAAGAACAGCACAGTGGCAACTTTACAGGTAGGTGGAAGCTGATTTCATCTTCTCACCTGGTCAACTTGGTGTGGGAAGTACTCAGTGTGAAGGGCATCAAAACCTGAATCCTTCTTGGAGACTTCAGTCATCTCTAGAGCCGAAGTGTGGAGGATTTATGTGTTGTAAAGCCACAGCAGAGTTTTGTGCTGTGTACTTCCATTCATTTTTCTCTTCTCTCCCTCCAGAATTCTTATTCTGTAGTTGGTATCTGTGTGAGCCCTGTAAAGCTGCCTTGGGTGCCCACAGGGGCTGCAGCAGGGCTGAGCTGAAAGCTGAAACGACCCTGGCAAATATGTGGCTGTAGTAGTCAGGCTATACAGCCCCACCCTTTGGCACTGAAAAGTCAGTACTTGCTTACAAAAGTCTGGTTTACCCTGGGAGAAAGCCAGTTATTAGTTTCCCAATTTCTAGCTTTTCTGTTGACATCTAGCTTCACTGTAATTCATCAGTTTAAGTGATAAATTACTACAGAAAGAGTTGACTGCTTCATCTCGTGCCTCACCTCTCTGTTTTTCGTACTGGTGTGTCTGAAGTGGGTTCCAGTCAATGCTTAAGACGCATGACAACTAACTAGGGAGCATCTCACGAAGAACCTCGTGTGACTGAATTATCTGTGCTGTGTGGTATCGTATATAAATTTTCATTATCTCTGTTTCCTGACAGTTTGGGGTGTGCCAGTTCCATGTTTAATTCAAGTTTAGTAACCAAGTGATTTCTCAAGTATGCGGTCTCACCCCGTTGTCTTTTATGACCCCAAGCTCATAAAACAAAAAACAAGGTTGAAGCATTTTTTTTTGAGGGGGGTGGGAGGGGAAAAAAAGAGAGGCTGTGTGTTCTTGAAGCAACAAATGTGGCAAAATTTACAGAGGAGTTGTGTGTATATGGAACAAATCAATTCCTTTTATTTAAAGGCTTAAAACATTCTGTAACTCTGAGGGAATGTGGATGTGATGCAGTGTTAGCCGTTAGAGGATTTCTGGTAGCTCATCTAAAGCAATTGATACTAACAGCTAATGGAGCCAAAATTCAATGGGCGACGTGACTAATGAAGTCTGCAGTTTCTGTCTAAATATTAGTGTCTGATAGGCAGCACCTTTCAATTTCTTACTGGCGTAAGACTGGAGTAATCCATCTTGGGTTACAGTATGCTGGGGATATGGAATACATTAATATATTAAACGTAACGGCTTTTTACAAATCTCAAGTTCACCAGTACTAGTGCAGTGCTCTAATTGCATTCAAACCAGGGTCTGTGTGTTCTGACTGTGTATAAGTGCTGCTTAAGTAAGTGTTTCTCTGGAAACAAGAGTTGCTTTTGTGTCTTTTTCCTGTTGCTTGTCATTGTTTTCCACCCCCACCTCTTATTTCAGGATAAAATGATAAAAATCAGTACCATTGGTTAGCGTGATGACCTTTGAACAAACTTCTCCAAAAAATAGCTAGGTTTCTGTTACTCTTGACTGATTCTAAGTGCAAAATAACTCATCTGTTAGCAGAACCCTTCTGTACTCATAGAGTCTAGTGCCCAGTGTTACAGGAGTGTTGAGGTCATACTGATCAAACCACTGCAGTTAAAAGCAACCAGATGTATAGCATCCGTACAGCAAAGCAAGTCCTTTTCAAAAGAGCACATCCTGAAGAAGCTCTTGCCATGGCCTGAGGATCCTGACTGGGAAGGGAGGTGCTGTGATCCAGTTACAGGGTGACTGAGTGTAACTCGATCTCTGTTTGATTGGAGAAAGTCTGAGAATAGCTTTGGAAAAGAACCAAATTCACAAGTTGAGGGAAATGTGGTCTCTGTAGTGGGGGATAGAGTCACGTTTGACCTAATGGGTTGGCCCATTTGTAAATGCAAAGTACGAAGGCTAATGGTTATCTCAGTTTGTACCCCAGGGCAGTGAGATTCTTCAGTGGTTGAGTAGAGGAAAGAAGCAACCCTACTCCTTTGCTGGCGATCACCTGATTTCTGACGCCCTCAGAGCAAATGTTTTGCAATTAGTGGAAAAGATGATCAGGAGGTCACATTAACCTCCTAACAAAGAGAAAGAAAAACTAACAGAAAGCAGTAGATTTATTTTGGGATAGGATAGAATCTGTGCCATTAATGCGTGCTTTCACATTTCTGTTGCTTTTCATTTGCAGAGTCCTCTTTGAGTGAACGGAAGCGAAGGGACCGAGAAGAGAGGTTGAATATTGTACTGTGGAAACAACCGCTTGTTACCTTGCAGTATTTTTTCCTGGAAACTCTAATAAACTTGAAGGAATGGACCATAAAGTAAAGATAATTTCTTTAACTTCTACTAAGCGTTCTGGGGAAACCCATGCTCTGATTCAGTAGGTCATTCTGACATCTCGCTTTCCCTGATGATTCACAACGTTTGAAATTCTTCTTTCAGAAAACAGATTTATTTGTGTATATTTGTTCTGTGTGTTGCCGGTGCAAACGTGGTTTCTGCAGAATTGAGTAGCATATGTGTTAGTATCACTGAGTGTGACCTTCAGACAGCTCAGCCAGGACAGGGTTCAGGATTACGTGGAACTTGCAGTGAAGTTTATGATGCTGCAGAGAGGACTTTGCTTCTAAATTATGTGGTCTCTCTTATGGCAGGAAGAGATTTCTTAAAGAACTTTCTTTAAGCCTTATTTATACACTGGAAATCTGCAAGTAGCAGTCTTAACATCCCCTAGTAATGCTGAAATGCACAGGTAGCTGCTGCTTAATATGCTGAGCATGGGAGGGTTTACAGTGCCAAAAGGCAAATGTGAATAAAAATGGCAACTAAAACAGCCAAGAGTGGCAGCCACCCTCATGCTTCTGTGGGCAACTGGAATCTCTTGTGTTTGAGACTGAGTCAGAAGAACGGGATCTGATATCCCCCTGGGTGATTCTGTCTGTTGAGCAGGGGACTGTGATCACTGACCCGCCCGGTTCCAGGTGCCAACACATGAGATTCACTGAGAGGAATGTCTGTTTTTCCATTCTGATTTCTGAATTGATTTGTATGAAAAATACCAGCTTTACCTTTTATACCCTCCCCCAAAAAATATCTAAACCCCCAAAAATACCATTTTACTATGTGCATCCTTTCAGCTCAATCTGCATTTGAGGACTTGGAAGCCAGGTAATAGCTTAAAATAAGACATCAAATTCTGAGTCAGGTAGCACTGACATCCTCTGCTGGACAGCAGATTTATGCTGTCAGACAGCAGCATGACAGTATCTGTACAGAAAATCAGGCTGTTATAAGCTATTGAGACCTCAGGTTGACTTTTAATGATATAAAATAAACTACACAAGTAATTTAAAAATGAAAGGAAACACTGACTTTTCCCAGATGGTTTAATGTGAAGCGTTTGCCTGGTTCCCTGTACTACACAGCTCATGTTTCTGTCTTTTCCTGTCTCTCTAAATGGATGAGTTAGGTTCAGTTTGCTCTTTCATGTCTGAGATGTTTAAGTGATGCTAACACTTGCTTTCTTACAGCATTAGGTGACACTATAATAGTCAGAAAACAGTAGATGCATTTGCTAATGTGCTCTGTATGGCCTCATGCACATTGAGCTGAAGGTGCATGTAAAACCAACCAGGCTCCACAGCAATTTGGTATCAAATGGTATAGGAGAACGCTTGGCTTCCCTCTCCCTAGTAGCTGTGTTACACTGTAGTTACCTAACTGCATTTATTAAGCTTTTTGCTGTTGTGAGAGATACTAATTTCAGTAGATTGAGGGAACCAAAACAGTGTAAAGATCTGTTCCTCTTGCTGTCACTGTGGTTCCACCCGCTAGCACAGTTTGAAATTAGCACTTGTGTGTTCTGTGTCCCACTCCCAGCTCAGCCCTTGCCTTGGGCTACTCCAGTCCCTGCTTTGGGGGTTGTTGTAGCCCTGGATTTGAGACTCCCTTGGCTGCAGAAGCTATTTGTTTTCACATTGTGTTTGTTTTCAGTTACTTTGGTTTCATTTATTGAAAAAAAGAAACCAAACCCCAAATGCATGGCTGAACTTTGATCTCACTTGACAGCAACGTTAAGCTTTTTCCATGCAGAATAAAACCTCCCCAGATATTTTCTTGGGAGGTTTATGCTTTAATAATAAATTTACAATAATTGTCCCTGCTGACTGTATCCACGCAGACCCAGTCTACAGGGATAACTCAGTTACTTTGAAATGCACCCTGCATTTTGTAAAACCCTAATTGCTCTCTGTCTTTTAAGATTATGGCATCGCCGAAGCATCTTGGTGGCCTTTTTACTGGCACTGGCAGTGCTCACAGCTGCGTATTACATTGAAGGGACACATCAACAGGTAGGAGGCTTTCAACTTACTTTCCTTACTGCCTAATCTTTGTCCCTGTGCTGAAGTTGATGTACTGGGTCTTTGTGAAGTTGTGAGGTATCTTCTAAACTCCTACTCACTAGGGCTGTTTGTTTCTTGAGTCGTGACTCTCCTGTGTGTGGATGAGTTGTGTTTTAGAGAGGGGGTGTGGATCAGCTGTATCGCTTGATCTGTTCCATTGCATCTGGAGGTGTTCCGTGGCTCATCCGTTCCTGAATAAGCCCATCCCGATGCTGCCACACTCCTTCACATCTACTGTTCACGAGCTTTTAATAGTGGTGTGAGAGCTTTGAGATGCTGTGTTAAACTTAGTTGTGGTAGAACTTTGTATTTCCTAAGAAGTGTAGCTTCTGCTTCTAGGGGAGGGTAGAAGGGTCTCCTGACAAGCTAGCAGAGGAGTAAAGTGGTTTCACGATTCAAATCTGGCTTTACTGTGATGCATCTCATCCCCCATTGCTTTCAAATGGTGGTTTAAGAGTTTTTCTGTGCTTTGCTGTACATGAAGACCGATGCTTTTGCATCAGTTGAAGTCTAAGCCGTTGCTTGGGCATAAGGTGGTGGCATGGCTGCACCTTTCCCTCAGACCATTTGTCTGTGAATCTGAATCATCTTACCACTCTGCAATCAGCAGGTTTACAGTTTCAGAGAACTCACTAGTTGCCTGGAGGGGATGTAGGTCTGGAACAGGGGTCCTGGTTTCCCAGGACGGGTCTTGAAGCACAGTGAAAATAGTTGCTGTGGCTCATCGCTCAACATTAGCCACTAGATGGCCCTTGCAAACTGAGGTTGGGGCTCATGGTCCCTGAGCTCACTGCTGGGCCTCCACTGCCCAAGGCTTTGCAGAGCAGCGCTGCTCCATGTTTCCTTAAGCCTGCTGGGACCAAACCCATGCCTCTGGGTCTGGCAAGAACAGTGTGAGCTGTGGGGTCCATTCAGTGCTCAGAGCTCCCTGTTGTGGGTGGTCTCAGTCAGGTGTGCCAGCAGATATCCATCCATCCCCTGTCCTTAAGAGCTCCTGACCTAATGTGACAGTGAAAGAGAGAAATCACTTCACAGTGCACCAGCTGGATTTCTGATGCCCAGGATTTGCAGTGACTTACCTGTGTGCCCTCACTAATGTGTGCAACACACAACCAACGTTTGAATCTTTTCTTAACAGAACCAAGCCTGCTATTTTTTCCAGTTTATTGAACTGTAGTCACTAGTCCAAGATAAAACTGTTCACAGCATAGCTGAGAGTGCGGGTAATTCTTTTAGTTGATCTATTGAGGCAGTTCCCTGAGCTGTGATAGACACTGCCTGGACCTTGCTTCTCCCTGCTCACACTTAGATTTCCAGATTCAGATTTCAACCCCCTACTATTGAGTCTCTATCCCTGTAAACTCACTGATTCCAAGCTTTGTGTCTCTGCTATAGTTGTAATAAATTGCCAATAAAAGTACCTAGGTTTCTGTTTAAACTCTAATCCAGGTAACTGTCTGTGCTAGTTTGTAGCTTTAACTTTTCTCCTTGGGAGATTTCCACCAGCCATGACATTTTTTTCTCTCTCTTGCCTTTTCTCTTTCAGTATGTGCGTTACATGGAGAAGAAGTTCTTCTGGTGTGCCTACTGGGTAGGACTAGGCATTCTGTCCTCTGTTGGACTTGGAACAGGTCTCCACACCTTTCTGCTGTATTTGGTAAGGACACTTCCATTCCATGTTCACTCTGAGTCACTGGAGTTGTTGCGTATTTTCAAATGTGTGAATAATGAGTGTTTCCTAAATCTTAGACGTTAAGCACTTCTGAAGGAAAAGCAGTGCTTAGTGGAATGCTTCTGGGTGCTAGTGGATGCTGTTCATACTCTGCTCTCGGTAACCATGGGTTGTAGTTTGTACATCGCATGTTTTTTTAGTAGCTTGAAATGCTCTGCTGCTTTGCAACAATGAGTCCACATCTGCAAGCTCCATCCTCTAATTTCTTAGTTGAAATGAACTATTTTCTAGTGTGTGTGGCTCAAAAGTTTCCATTTAAAATTTTTCAGCCCAGTTGGGGTGGTTTGTTTTTTTTTTAGTAGCTTGAAATGACCATTTTTCTAGCTGAAACCACTGAAATAGGCAGCTCTTTTGAAGTGCAGCCTGGATGAATTTTGCTTGGAGAAGAATAGCAAGAAAAATGTTTGTCACAAACATAAAATAATATATCTCTTCTGAAAATGCCTGTGATGTTGTTTATCTCCACTTAGCCAGGAAAGTTATGGAAATGCTTGGGTGTGTTTTGCTTTTGGCCATTGGATTAGTTTTCTTGTTTATGAAACCACTGTCCTGGATTTAAGAAAAGGATTCATGGCCACAAAGTAATTAAAACCAGTTTATGCAACAAATGTCGTCTTGTATTTGGAACAATTACAGATGTTTACTTTCAGAGCTGCTTTAATCATTAACAATAACACAGAAAACACTACAAGACACTAGAAACTCATGCTTTTCCACACAGCGGGACACTGCCTGTTACACTGAATGGCATCTCTGTGGGTTATGTGTGCAGTAAGAGTAAATCTTAGACTTACTCTTAGCGTAGTTCCTCTCTAAAGCCTCCAGAGGCTGAAAGCACAGGAGAAAGGAAATGACTCCTAAACAGAAACAAGTTGATGCATGCACAGACTTCTAGGCAAAATAATGCTGTCAGGCAGAGTGCTGGGAAATGCAAATGCAGCAAAGTCAAAGAACAGTCTCTAAACGTTTTTGTATAACAGTGGGTAGTGCTTAGACAGCTGTGAGCTGACACTGTGCAGCTCTTTAGTTTGTAGGTGATGCTGTTAATGGCTTGGGGAGGTGAGACACATGGACTGGACAGAGAGAGAATCAATCAAAATACTTACCTGTGAAGTGAGGTGCTCTGCTTGGAGAAGCAACCCCAGCAACGAGTGGCGTGTGAGGTGGAGTCAGGCTCACAAACTCTGCTTCCTGGGTTCTCTACCAGTCTACAGTGGGAATGAAAAGGCAGCAGGGTGGGTTGCCAGCTCTTCAGCAGGACACAGCAAGGGAAAATCGAAGCAGTTCCAGGTTTGTTGCAGAAATCAGTTGGTCATGGTTTAAATCAGCAAGTAAGGAACAGTTTATGTGACAGATTTGAATCTTGTTCTGCTTTTGGAACTTTTTATTGGGCTCTGAACCAGTGAGAGTCAACTTAAGATCCCTTCATCAAAGTTCTCATGTATTTAGATACCCTCTTTGAAGCAGTTTGAAAAACTTAACCATGCCATTCCTATTAATTGTATCACGTGTCAGAAAGTTTGGCCACAGTAATCCCCAGCAGAGCTACAGTCTGGGGGATGAGTGGCTGGAGAGCAACCTGGCAGAGAAGGACCTGGCAGTACTAGTTGACAGCCAGCTGAACAGGGGGAAAATGCCTGACAAAATAGATTTGCACTATCAGAAGGTGGTTATAGAATAAAATATATCATAAACATCTAATGTGTGTCAATACAGGGGAAATATTTGTTTGCTTTTTAAATACTTGAAGCAGATAAGGATGTTTCTGTTAGATCAAAGGAATTCCTTCAAATCAGAGAGTGTCAGAAGAAAAGAGAATGTGTCCAGAGGAG
>VZRI01003174.1:520290-541101 GCA_013397515.1 Upupa epops
GGAACTGGCTGCCCAGAGGGGTTGGAACTAGATGATCTTTAAGGTCCCTTAA
The DNA here is from genome assembly GCA_013397515.1 of Upupa epops. Taxonomy (NCBI): domain Eukaryota; kingdom Metazoa; phylum Chordata; class Aves; order Bucerotiformes; family Upupidae; genus Upupa; species Upupa epops. Next base: position 520,343 of record VZRI01003174.1, read on the forward strand.
AAAGTGAACCATTCTATGGATCCATGAGCACAATACAGCTTTTAAAGGAACTTATGTCTAAGGTTTTGCAGACTATTCTAACTCAAGTGCCTTCAAGCACTGAACTTAAAACTTAAAAGGTCTGTGAGTTCAAGAGTTCGAGATTACCTTCTAGGAGATGTGAGGGTTTTGTAGACAGGGATTTCCAAACTCTCCTGAATTACTATTGCTAAAAAATAGGTTTCTGTTGAGTTCATCTTGATGACCAGATCTTTTCTTGTTTGATTTGTAAATTGTATAGATGTTTCTAACAAATCGCATTCCAGCCCGACCACAGGCTCCTTCTGGTCGTCAGCAGTGGCGAGCAAATGTTTCTCACCCGAGTCAGCAGAATGTTTCTCAATTTCTTCACTGTTCGCCCTTGTTGGTGCCTCCTGCAATTGAAAAGAAAACCAAAAAAACTCATTGGAAGGGGTTGAAGGAAAGACAGTTGGAGTTCAGGATTTTACATGCCTTGAATTTCAGTGAGCCTTCCTGGTCTGGCAAGCAGCGTGGCTCCTAAATCACCTGGGATTCGTGTTTGTTGTGTGGCGTGACAAGGTTTGAAATAGTTTTGCAGATGCCCTTTTCAGAAGGAGAGCTGCGGATAGTCAAAGAGGAGATATCTTAGAGGTTTTCCTGAAGTGTTGAAATAAACTGAGCTATTGCAGAGCAGCAAAACACTCCTGGGTGTATTTACTGTGGCCCCACGCAGAGGAGGAGGAGGAGAGGGCGGAGGAGGTGTTATTTGTGAAGAGGATTAAAAAACTGTATGTGAATTAATCCCTCTGGCACTGGGAGGAGGCTAGAGAAAGCATCTGAGTCTGTCTTGACTGGGATTTTTCCAAGGTGGCACCTAAAGCCCAGCTGGAGTTGGTTCCCCGTTCCATTCAGAGTTAAACCAACACTATTGCTAAATATAAAGCAAAATGGTACCTCTGTTATGAAACACCCAGTGACCCTCCCACCCTTCTTCCCGCCACCCCCACTGCAACCAGGGTCCTGTTTAGCCAACCATTGTTTTGAGGTGCTTGGTAACCAGGGCTTTGTGAAAGTTGAATGCTCTATGTAAGCTTTCAGAGCTGAGCTAGAACAAAAGCAGATGTCAGAGATGCTGCACGCAGCCTGCCAAGCCGTGAGACGTTGTCCATTGGACTGGGACAGCTGGGCTCTGCTGCCAGAGGAGGACACCGGATTGTTCTGCTTGCCTTTGGCTTATCCCGAGTTCCAGTCCTCCACACTTCATCACTCTAAATGAATCGTTTGTGCTTTATTTCTTATTCCAGTTAAAATGTGGCTTCTGTGGGTTCCATAACTCCCAACTTCTTTTCTATTATAGAATTGTTTACATTGCAGGGGTAGGATTCTGTTTGGCTGGCCTGGCCTGGCCTTCAGGTGGCTGCTTGGCCGTTGACTTTGTGAAACACATTTTATTTCCATGGGCTGCTTTCTTGTACAGACGTTTGTTGAGACTGGGAGAGCTCTTGGCAGGAGGCAGTGTTCTGAGAGCATGAAGCCATTTCAAGGATGGCATCTCTGCCCATGGCAAGGAGCTTTCCAGCAGCAGCCTCAGGCTGGGCACTGTGTCATTCCTCTCTCCTGAGGTCATCTTTACACCTTTACACACCCAGTGTGCAGCTTGGGAAGAAACACTGCCATCACTGAAACCTTGCAAGTGGGCGGGAGCCTCACTAGGGATTAAACTTGTCTCTCAATGTTCTAAACCTGCAGCAGTCTCCCATGGCAGCTGCCTGTAGGTCTACTGTGCTGTTCTACCTCTTCCAAATTTTGTGGAACTGAAACCCATACTTCTTGATTCACACAGCGTATCGACCTGACACTGCTCTCAGGGGAACTTAGGAAATGGTCATTTACAACTCAACTACATGGGGATTTCCTCCATGCAAATTTACTCTTCAAGAGGCTTTTATTGCAAATCTCTGCAGGTGAAAATGATTTCTTTAAGGAAGAAGGTGGTTCCAGACTGTTTTTTGTCTCCAGGTAGCTGTCAGACTGAGGAGGGGATTAAATTCCCTAAGTTTCAGAGTTACTGTGGAGAAAGGTTCCCAGGTTTGCCAGCAGTGTGCTTTACAAGTTCAGGGAAGTTTCAATTCTCTCGTTGCATCTGTAATCAGTAAAATAGTGATAGTGGTTTACATGAAGTGGTTTGGGACAGGGGTGATCTTGCTACGAGTTGTCCTGGATCCTATAGAAATGCTGACAGTTTGCAGTCATTGATTCATTCATCCCTTCCTTATTTTCGCATCAAAATACTTCTTGTTATTGATTTCTGGATCTCCTCTTCTTCAGTTTCACTTCAGTGAACCTTTGTTGTGATGAGAGAGATGGTGCCTTGTATAGCTTCTCAGCGGTATTAGTATAATGTGAGGCATGCCCAGCACTTGGAGCCAGTCTCCTCTAAAGGACCAAGGAGTAAATAATTAGTTACAGAATCAGATCAGCTTGTCCTTTACCAGCTACATCCAGAAGAAAGGTTTTGAATCATTTACATATGACATCAGTTGTCACATCTGTCACACACAGAAATGTGTCTGCTGGGCTTTTATTCACCATTCTTACTTCATGTCACTAAAATACTACTGCATCAGTCTCATGAGACCCTGTCTGCAGTACTGTGTCCAGTTCTAGAGCCCCCAACACAGGAGAGATTTGAACTGTTGGGATGTGTCCAGAGGAGGGCCCTGAGGATGACTGGAAGGCTGGAGCACCTCTCCTACAGGGACAGGCTGAGAGAGTTGGGGCTGTTCAGCCTGGAGAAGAGGAGACTCCAGAGAGATCTTAGGGTGGCCTTCCAGTACCTGAAGGGGGCTACCAGAAAGCTGTGGAGGGGCTGCTTCCAAGGGCTTGGAGTGGTAGGAGCAGGGGTACTCGTTTCCAGCTGGAAGAGGGGAGGTTGAGACTGGAAGTCAGGAGGAAACCCTTCAAAATGAGGGTGCTGAGACATTGGACCAGGTTGCCCAGGGAGGTTGTGGCTACCTCTTCCCTGGAAGTGTTCAGTGCTGGATTAGCTGGGGCCTTGAGCCACCCTGGTCTCATCATTCCTGCTGATGGCAGAGGGGTTGGAACTAGACGATCTTGAAGGTCCCTTCCAACCTGAACCATTCTAGGAATCTATGAATCAATCTAACTGTGTGAGTCCAGAGCTCTGGTCTCTGGACTTGAGTGACCCCAACTAGAACCTTCTTTCCAGTAAATCTAGAAAAAGTAACTGGAGCTTCACCTTTTGGGTGAGACCAGCTGTGGAATTTCACCCTTTAATGTGCAAATGATGCCCGCAGGGTCCTCTGAGTGTCCTGCATTCCAGAGTGAGTTTTGGAAATCTTGCTCAGGGCAGTGGCAGTGCTGAGGTCTATCACTTTCCTTATTAATCTGTAAGAGTTCAGCTTTGATTTGGATTGAGAGGTACTAGACGCCCTTACTAGTCTTATACAACATGACTCCTCTAAAGGGAAACAAGTACAAGACGTTTTTGAATGCTTTGTTTCCCATTATGACATCAAACCCCACCAAATAATTAATAATGCATTTAAACGAAGGCTTACATTATATTTCAAACCTTTTTTTTAGCTAAGATTGCTTTACTGCTGACACAGAAAGTTCTTTAATGTTTACTTATTGCAAAGACACGAGTTAAGCTACTTTTTTTTGGAGAAAGATGCCCAAGGTACTGTCTGCTGGAAGGTGTCATTACACAAACTATGTAGAATGGTTAGGATTTAAGTGCCTCTGTTCTCTAAGAGCCACGCTAGGGAAAACACCTGCTCTGATCAAGCTGTTGGCTATAAATACCTTAAGGAGAGCGATTTACAGTGTGAAATTTTTCCTGGTTTTTAAGAAGGAAGGATTCTTGTTTCTCCTTGGATGAGGGAATTCCATCTCCCCTTAGTAAATTCGTGAGTGACACCAAGTTGGAGGGGAGTGTTGATCTGCTTGAGGGGAGGGACATGCTGCAGAGAGATCTGGACAGGCTGGGTCAACAGGATGAGGTTGAACAGGGCCAAGGGTAAGGTCCTACATTTTGGCCACAGTAACCCCCAGCAGAGCTACAGACGGGGGGGATGAGTGGCTGGAGAGCAGCCTAGCAGAGAGGGACCTGGCAGTACTGGTCAACAGCTGGATGAACAGGAACCAGCAGGGTGCCCAGGTGGCACAAAAGGNAGCTGGGGATGTCTGGCCTGGAGGAGACTCAGGAGGGACCTCCTCCCTCTCTCCAACTCCCTGAAGGGTGGTTGTAGTCAGCTGGGGGTTGGGCTCTCTCCAAGGCAACCAGGATGAGAGGGCAGTGCCTGAAGCTGTCAGAGGAGGGTTGGTTTGGATGTTAGGAAGCCCAGACCCTGGACTGGACTGCCCAGGGCAGTGGTGGAGTCCCCATTCCCGGAGGTGTTTAAGGACAGCCTAGCTGAGGCCCTAAGTACCCTGGTCTAGGTGATTGTGGTGACATTAGGTCATGGGCTGGGCTGGATGATCTCAGAGGTCTTTTCCAGCCTCAGTAATTCTGTGATGCTACTCCACCATGTCCTAGCAAAGGCTCCTTAGCATTTTTGGTAGATGATAAGAAGGTGGGGTTTTTTAAAGCATTGCACTTCACATAATTTAACAAAAATAAGTCAAAACCCACCAGTGTTTTGCATTTATAACCTCATTAATGTCCGGAGTGAGAAGCCCATGCTTTCATCCTAAGCTTCTTGCATCAGGGATGAATGTGGGTTTTCAATTCTAACTTTTATTACAACTAACAACTAGAGTTACAACTTTTATTATAACTAACTAATTCAGTGCATTACAATGCATTTGAAACTACTTGTGGTTTTGTCTTGCAGGGTCCACACATAGCATCAGTTACTCTTGCTGCGTATGAATGTAACTCAGTTAATTTTCCTGAACCTCCTTACCCCGATCAAATCATCTGCCCTGATGAAGAGACCACTGGGGGATCCATCTCATTATGGGCCATCATCTCAAAAGTCAGGCTGGAGGCCTGCATGTGGGTAAGGGTTGCTTTATGAAACTTAAACGGGTTGAATTTGAATGCTTTACTGCACACAGATACCTGAATTAGTGAAATACCGATGGCTTATGCTGCCATGACCATTGCAGAGCGAGTATTGCAGAGTGGATAGATGCCTTCCTGAGCACCCTTTTCACCCTGCATAATGTTGTCCCTCAAAGAGAAGTAATAGGGTCCTGCAGTGTTGACTAGTTCTCTGCATGGTACCAGCTCAGGTGCTTCCAAGCTGTTGATGTAAAAGGTGAGTTTTGGGTTAGCTGCTCCCCGAATGCTTTTGCTTAAATGAAAGCGCTGTGTTGCACATTTATATGTATTTTATTCCTCTTTCCCTGCCTGATTCCGTCGTGGCCAACTTTTCACTTGAAACAGGAAAAGCCGGTTGGATTTTAATTGAATCAGGGGCTTAGGAAACGCTGTCAGTGCAACTTCCTTTCCGCTTCCCTTGTTGGTTTTTTTGTTTGCCCTCTGCAGCTTTGTAGAGACTTGATTTTTAGAGGAGTTTGGTCAGCTAAGATGGTTTTTTCGTTACCTGTAGAGTATTTTGTACTGTAGTTTACACAGATGCATCTGCTTTGAGGCACATGCTGAGTTAGCTTGCTCCTACTACTGGGTTCTGATGATTTCATTTCAAAATTCTTAGTTGTACAAATACAGAGAGAGGAAATGTTGAAAATACATGATGCCTGATGTCTGCTCTTGCCTTCCTTATGATATAAAATAAATGCTCATATAGAGTCACAGAATCATAGAACAGTTTCAGCTGGAAGACACCTTCAAGATCATCAAGTCCAACCTTTTCCCAGCCCTATCAGCACCACCAAACCCTGTCCCTCAACGCAACATCTACCCTTCTCTTCAACCTCTCCAGGGATGGTGACTCAACCCCCTCCCTGGGCAGGCTGTTCCAGAGCCTGACAACTCTTTCAGGAAAGAAATTCCTCCTAACATTAAGGAAGAATGTTAAGACAACTTGGGTCCCTTCAACTTGTAAAGCTGTCGGCAGCTGTGTGTAACAGCAAAACTCCAGTCAGGTTGCAGGCATCACAGACTGAAGAGATGTGTAGTGATACCAAAGTCCAAATAGTAACAGGCAAACAAACAGCAAAGAAGCAAAATACATCTTAAATTTTCCTCCTTCTACTGCAAGGACAGAATTGCCTGAATGCTTGGTCTGTAGCTAAACATGGGAGAACTTAGAACTCCAGTGATATCAGATTTCTATTTTCTTCTTCATCCCCCTCTGCTCAAGTTTGTTTAATGGAGACTGGAGTAATAAAAATGGCATTTACAGCTACGTTTCTAGGGTTGCAAAATAGAAATGTAGCTGAGGGTAAACATGGTTGCTTAATCTGCAGCATGTACAATAACTGAGCTATGCTGAGAATTGAGTAGTTTAGAGATGAGTTAATGGAGTTGCAGTTGTTGAAAGCCTGTATCCTTCTGAGCAGCCCTGAGGGAGAACAAACGGTACCTTCAGCCTCATTTGAGCTGCGTTTCTTGGTTTGGTCTGGGGAAAAGGACAAGGGAACAGGACCGAGCCGGAATGTTTGGATCCCGCTCTTTTCCTCCCCGTTCTTTCTTCTTGCCTTGCCATTCTCTCGCAGCTACCTTTCCACTGAGTTCTGTCTCCACCAGATTTTCCCTTGGGAGCATCCTCTGTCTACCAGTGGTGTCTAGCGTAATGTTATGCTTTCTTGGAATGTTTCATGAGTACATAAACATTGCCTGCTAATTTCCTGTAAGGCAAATCAAGTTGGCAATGGCTGCTGCTTCTTCCAGCGTGTTTCTTTTGTCCTAATTCCAGTTCACTTTTTATAGAAGCTGTTGAAGAAACTGATTCTTGATTCTGTCACTCTTAAACCATATTTTCCTGTTTTCTTCACAGGAAAACAGCGATGACTTCCACAAATTGAAAAGGCTGAATTTTGCAAACCAAAACCTTAGTTAAAACACCAAAAGAATGTATTTTCTGCTATTAAACTGAAATTGGGACTGTGCAATTGAGTTTCTAATCTGGCTACGATGGAATGGGCTCAACACGTTTTAATTAGAACCAGTAGCTTGCAGTTACATCTAAAATCTGAAATTATCATCAATACTGAAGAAATGCAAACAAGAAGGAAGGAGCGGCTGTATGCAGAGGTGCTCCTCACACACAGGGAGCCCTGGGAGGAGTAGGTGTAACAATGCCAACAGCCCGCTTCCTTTAGACTTGTAAAGTGAAATTACGTTGAAAGGCTCCCAAGTGAAATCTGGCTGATTTCCTCGATTATTTGGAGGGAGACAGGAGGAGGGTGGCAGCAATATAAGTTTTCATGTGAAATGTTGAAAGCTGGTCGGTCCCAGTGGGGAAGTTTCAGACCTCTGACTATAAAGCTGCCCAGACTAAGTATCCTGTGGGGTTTGAATGCAGTGATTTACCTGCACAAGGGATTCGATCCAGATCACAAAAAAATCAGTGGCTGTTTCAGCCAACTTAAACCAGGTACTGTTCTCTTTCCAGAGATTAAAATCATTGCTAGGAGTCCCCTGCCTGTCAGCGATAGCTGGTTTTGCTGATAATGAGGGTTACAAGGATTAAATATCACTGCATCTAAGGAATTATTAGGTGAAATGAAAATTATGCCTTTTTTTTTCTGTTCAGTCACTATAAAAGTTGGCTCCACCAGTCCTGGCCGGCAGAAGGACTCTCAGAAACAATCTGCTAGGTGTATGCCAGTTTTCACAGCCCTTCCATCCCACAGGGACAAGGAATTCAATAGTCCCCTACATTTTTAATGTGTTGCAGCTCTTTTTTTTTGTTGTTGGTGGTTGTTTTTTTACAAGAAAAAAGGGGAAAGAATAAAAACGTTTAATTGCCCAGGATTAGCAGAACAGGCAGCCTGTGTCCCGAGCAGGATAAAAATCTCTTTAAAAGCCTCTTTCTAGCAGAGTCATTTCCCTATTTTTCCCTTCTCTCAATGTATTTGTGTCAAAGGATTCTGCTTAGCGTTTGCCTTTCCAGTTTGCTCGCAGCCCACGGAATCTCCATGTAAAAGTTAAAGGGTGCAAATGGACAGCTAAGGTTACAAAAAGCAGTTAAACAGTTCCTGCTTTGGATCCCTTCGGTGCCCTTTCTTTTTTTCTCAGTGCACTCAGCGAACCTATCTGCAGCAGCCATGAAATCATATGATTGATATTTTTTTTTTGTGTGTTGCACTTCTGAAATGTTTTGTAATAACCGAGCATGTGACTGCTCCAATTTAAAGCAAGTTCATGTCCAGTACACACATGCAGACCTCTTCCTCGGTTTTAACAGAACGAAGCCAAAAGCAAATTGGCAGAGCCTGGAGGGAGCAATGTGACTTTTTGTTCTTGCATCACCCTGAGAACATAACCTCAAGTTAATTTTTCTGCAGCGCTGTTGCTACTGTTTTCTGGCTTATCTTCCCTCGTGCCAGAAACAGGCAGATTAATGAAGTTCAGCTTGTCGCGCTCGTTGAAATTTTTCTTCTGTGGAAAACAAGAGCATAAACATCTGAGGCTGTGCCCTTGGTCTCCTTAAACTGACGCTTTAACAGTTGGGGTAACTGCAGAGAGCCAGCAGTATTTGAAACCACAACCTGTTGATTTGGAATATCCACGGCAGCTGGAATTCTTCCTCGCTTGCAGCTGCATATAGGGCAGGAACAAAGGAAATTGAAAAGCTTTCACATTGCTTCAAAGGAATAGAGAAGCGTTTGTTGCTCGGAACTGACCCTGAGAGAGAAAAGCCATCTGCATGTAGCTAAACTTCAGTGCTTTTCCAGTGCGGTGCCCAGCTATTGTGCTGTTACCTGACCTATATTTAAACTATCCTGAGTTTAGTCCCAGTTCCTGTTTCATTAGCCTCTGTTTATCCATATGTTCAGTCTTAGCTGTCTCTCTTTTTCCCTTGGTTAAGCTAAAGCTGCATTTACCCACAAGATTGAAATGAGTCATTTGATGTCCTGAGAAAACAAATATAATTTTCCTGTGGTGAGAAAGCAGCCGTGCTTTCATCTCAGCTTCTCTTGGCTATCTGCACTCTGTCCAAACGAGAAGGAAAACTCGAGAGCAAGCTTTGCTTAACCGTATTTTCCTTGCTCTTAGCTGTAGTAAAACTCGAGCCTGTTTTCTAATAAACACTTGCCCAAAGTCTCATGACTGAACAAGCAAACTACATGACGGCACCCATGGAGGAGTTCCCAGATTGTTTGGAAAGCCGTTTGGGCTGTCACATGCCAGCAAATGTGTCTGGCATCGTTTGGTGGAGTGAGATGGCAGCTCTGTGCTGAGTCAGGGATCGTGTTAGATAGCAGGACCCCAGCCTGGCCAGCTCCAGCAATGAGCTCCTGCCTCTCCCCATCGCACCAGGCGCAGCTGGACACCGGCTGTGGAGCTGTGCTGGAGCTGGGCAATGTGCCATTCTTCAGGGCCCCAGAGATGCACAGATCGTGTCAGTTTGACCTTGCAGACCATGACTTAGGAACCACTGACTGCAGCTCTCTGAGCTGAGAGAAGCTGCATTTTGCTAAGCAAAGAGAGGGAGAAAGTGGTGTTTGAAAGCAACAGCCTTAGGTTTGAAATGAGTAGATCTGTGGCCTCAAAGCAGCTGGTCTGATCTCATGAGCAGAACTTGTTTGACATGTCCATGGCACTGTGCATATCACACGGTTCTTATTTAAGAAGAAACACAAAAATAAATCAGAATTCTTCTTTTCCCAGGGTGCTGGCACAGCCATTGGAGAGCTGCCTCCATATTTTATGGCGAGGGCGGCCCGACTCTCTGGTGCTGAACCTGATGATGAGGAATACCAGGAATTTGAGGAGATGCTGGAACATGCAGAGACTGCACAAGTAAGAACAGAGCAAAACAATGGTATTAAAGCACAAAACAACTGGATGGAGTAAATAACTCTTCAGATGAAATGAGAATGGGGCAGAAATCAGTTGGTGTGAGGTCACCAGGGACTTCCCAGAGATGGAAAAAGATCCTTCACTGGGTGGTAGAGATACCTCTGGTCCTGGGAGGACAAGAATGCAGCTTGTTGAAATGTGTACAGCAGTGTGGCCCTGGGTTTTGCTACAAATAGCTGGATTGATTTAGACTTCCAAGTGTGGCAAAGTAAAGGTAAGGAGAAAGTGGAGTAACAAACCAGTAATAGAGAAGGTGCTAGTCCGTAATCGTGGTTGCTACAGCTGCACTTCAAATCCTCCCTGGGCCAGGAGATGCTTTTCAGTCAGCTCATCCCCTTCAGATGACATTTGCCTGGTTTGCCACTAACACCCTCAGGGGTTAGTGCATGATCCATTCATCAGCATGAGGAAACATATTTTTCCTGATGTGAAAATGCAGCGGAGCTGCACTGAATCCCTTTTTGTTGCTCTTGTCATTTATTTTCTTGATGGATTAAATGCTACTTGTGTTACAGCCTGGTTTGCAACTGGTGCTCTGCATCAGTCAGATGCTCCTGTAGGTAACTCTTCATTCAAGTCAGGAGTTTGCATCCTGTTCACAAGTTAGTGCTACTCTTCTAGAAGAAGTTAAACATGCGGGTTTTTTTTCCTCAAAACTACTTGCCACTAAATTTCTCTTCTCTAGTTTTCCTTCTTATCGTGTTTTGTCTGCCACTAAGTCAAAATGGGTCATGGGACTGCTATTAAAAAACCAGCAGATGCTATTTACTGTGCACTGCTGTCTTTAAACTCTGCTCCCAGGGTATTTTTTTTATATAAGTATAGACTTTTTCTTTTTTTCTCCTTCTCATCAAAAAATGGATGAAGCTTTTCCATGAAACAAAGTGGTTTGTCTGGAAATACCAAGTGCAATCTAGTAATTCGAACAGTAAACCCTGTGTTTCCCAGAGCCTCCCCCTCCTTGTCAGTTCCAAAGGGGTTTTCTGCTCTTCTAAATAGCAAGTTCTTCTATTTCTTTAAAGATGCAGCGGGGAAGAAAAAAAATAACTTGTTCCTCACTCTGTCATCAGCTTTTGCCTTGCAAAGAAATCCCTAACTGTGTAAAAATCAAGTCGTGGTAAAAAAACCCAACCCAAATGAAACCAGTCGACTGCCTGAGTCGAGCGCTGAAACGCTATCTGTGTTTACTGAACCTCTCCCAGCAAATTATATGCGTGTACACTTGTGGGAGCAGTCAGAGCTGGTTCCAGAACTCACAGTGAGATTCTTGGGAGGAAAACTTTTGCTAGAGAGCGTTTTGTCAGGACAGGCCAAAACATCACTGTATCGACCGCCCTTGGTTACACGAGCGACGCTCTGTAGTTCGTTAGGAAAACCGATGCTGTTCTTTACCGGTACTGCAGTTCTCGGTGCGGTTGAATTTGGATGGGAGCGTGGTCTTCTGTGCATGGACAGGCAGGAAAGAAACCCAACCCACCTCTTTTTCTCAAACTCATGGTTTAGTTTCCATAAAACTGCGTTACCGCAAGGCTTCCACCGTCGGATTGAACTGCATCTTGCGCTCATCAAACCGCCAATTCTGTTTTTCCTTTTGCTGATAGAACTTCCTTTCAGCTTTTGCCTCTGATCGTGTCTGTGGGAGACAGGCCGGCCTTTTCCTATGACCCTGGGTAAATCCCCATCTTCAGCATCGTTTATCACTAGTTATTCTGTAATTGCCCTTCGTGAGCAGTTAACGAAATCTATTTGTAAATTGTGCAATAGTGATTTTTATTACCTGCATCAGCTTCTCCCGCTCTGCCGAGCTGGAGCCTCGTGCTTAAGAAAACGTGAGGGATGTGACAAGCGTCTTGTGCCGTGGAGACCGCTGCATACGCTTGACGTCAAATACCAGGAGCTGTCTTTTCGGTGTAAAGGTCTCACTTCACCCTGCCTTTTGGAAAGGCATGAAAATGGGTGTGGGAGATGCTGAAGAATAGCCTCTCCCTCTACTTCTGCTGAGCTGCTCTGTGCCTACGAGGCAAAGCCAAGCGGTTTGACGTTTCTGTGTGCGTGTGTGGTGTTTAGAAAAGCTTGTCGCTGCTGTGCCTCTAAAACAATGGTGAATTTGGAGAAACAGATGAGGCTGTGCTCTGGTGAGAACAGCCTGTGAATATGACAACCAGCCTGCAGGATCTGGGAGGGAGAATGTGCTCCCGAGCCTGGCACTTAGTGGGGGGGAAAAAAAAAACCCGGTGAGAAAAGGAACCTAAAAGGATTAAGCAGTGTAAAGGTTTAGTGCCCTGAAGTTACACAGAGTAAAATAGTATTTACTTTGAAGAGTCTGTTGATGGATTTTCTGTCATAAATCTCAGATCTAAGTGACCCGTCTCCTTGTGCTGGGTTATGAGAACTCATTAGCCTGCAGACCTGCCTTGTACTTCCCATTAGCAGACTTCAGAAAAAGCCCCTCGTTTTAAAGGAACACTCACTTCTCCTTTCTGCGTCCCCGTGGGTGCACACCAGGGAGTCAGGCCCCGTTACATAAAGGCAGTGTCAGAGCTTCTCTTGCCTCGTGGCTGCTCTTGTTCAAACCCAGTGACTTTGCCCTGGAGAAGGAGTGTGGTTTACATGCCGGGCTCTTTCCTCCAAGCCCCACACAATGCAGAGCCCAGCATGCTATAGGAACGGAGCAACTCGCTCCAATCTGTTAATTCTTCAGGCAGTATTTAAAAACTACCAGTGTTAGTGAGTGAACCTAAATTGCTGTTAATTCTCTTCCAGTTGAATTCCAGAGCAAAGGAGGTTTTTTATCAGAGCTCCCCTTTGAGCCGTGGGGAGTTATCTCCAGCGCAGCCGTTCAAACCAACCTCTCAATTAGGGGAAGTGAATCTACTCCTTAGTGCTGGGGCAGCACATTGCTAATGATACAGTGCAAGCATAGTTCTGTGCAGTTTCATGCCTACCCACACGCATGTAGGGACGCTCTTTAGCCAGTTGAATAGTTGCTGTTTGTCAAGTATTCTCAACCTCTTTCTGTCATGCTGAAACACTTGAAGCTGACGAGGGTTTCTGGTGCAAACGAAGCTTTTAATGCCAGCTTCCCTCCAAGTACTTGGTGATAACACATACAGCCAGGGCCCTTGCTCTGTCACGGTACTCCTTGCTAAGAGAAGAAAGTACCAATATGTTTGCTGTCTGTCTAATCCTTAATCACTCTGAAGTGTTTGGATTCATTAAGTGGCATATTTTTAAGAACTAATGATTTACACATCAGGCTTCGCTTCTGTGCGGGGTTGCGGCAGCCAAATTTCCATGTAAAAATATTTTCTAGTTGCCTGTGTTACTATCAGCCACTGCTGTTTGTTTACTTCGCAGACCATGTCCTGCCCCTGGAAGAGCACAAACTCAAAAAAGGGTTAAATCCATAGAAATACTGAGAGGCAGCAGGGCTGGTTTGTGAGTGAGTAAGTGAGTGAGTGAGTGAGTGCCATCTGCATACTGGATATCAGTTGTTGCTGGGACCTGTTTTTGACTCTACTGAACCTTTACTGGTTGTGGTTTGTCTGGCCATCACATGACTTCTCTGAAAATTCCCCCTCCCCTCCATTTCCAGTAAACTGTTTGAACAGGAGTGACTCAGACTGAAACCAGCTTCCCTGTAACCACAGGGCTTGTTAAAGAATTTGTCAACGTGGACTCTAGAGGGTTTGTATTAAGCTAAGCTGCAACTGCTTCGGTTTGCATTGCGTCAGGAGTTCCACCAAACAACTTCCTGCTCCCAGAGCCGGCAGCTTGGCTGCAAGGAGTTAAACTGATGAACTTTTCCGATAGTGGCAGTCAGACGCGTGTTAAACCCATCTTTCCAGCATTTCTGAAAGGTCTGGATTGCTTTTCCACATCTCTTCATGTGGGGTTTCTCTTTGCAGAAGGAGAACAAAGTACACTACCACACCCAGGCGCAGTTACCGGGAGAACCCGGCACTGTGTTCTGACACGACACTGTGACTTAATTCCAGTGGAATGATTAGATTCAAGTAATAAGCAGAGATGTTACTTAATGAGTAGCGTACAATAAGGTGGCCAAGTGAAAAATGGATCTCTCCAGTGATTAAGCCAACAGCTAGTATCTGATAAACTCTTGCTTGAAAATTATTCACTGCCTTGTTTAATCAAAAGGTTCGAAGGGTATTTGGGATGAGAAAAAAGAAGTCAAAGCAGTCTGCAAGCGGGTTTTCATAAAGCAGTTATAAAAATGGAAGTGGCAGAGTCACATACAATGACTGGAAAACCTTGCCTTGCTGGGGTTTTTTTTGCTTTCCCACAAATAACTTGTTCAAACCCAACCTCAGATTCCGTTCATAATTTTTCTTGCTCGCTCTTCCAGTCACCCCTTTCCTCATCAGCTTCCTCTCTTTATTAATTGTGCCATACAAGAAAGAGATTGCTGGTGGTTGGTCTCGTTGCCTGATGGGTGGCCAGCAGGAGGCTTGTCCTCACACCCCCTGTTCCTCAAGCTGGCTGCCTGTGTTTGTTAATATATGTGGGGGGAGGGATGTCCTACCTCTTTTATCTTATGAAATGGGAATTCAAAACTAATCAAAGCTTAAAATTCACTTTAGCAACTTCCTGTGAAGCCTGGGACTTCAGTTTGAGGTGGACGGTAGACTAATAGTAAAGTGTGTGTGGTGTGTCATTTCCACAGCAATGAGTATACTGAGTGAGCAGTGTAGCTTTCAACTGTTCTCCAGGATGACTGTGAATAAGCTGTGGAATGAGTCAATGAAAGCTTTAAATAGGATAACTTGTTCTAGAGGACTTCCTGGAAAAGGGGAGTAGCAAAGAGTTAATAGTAACATTGAGTAGAGCTGTGAGTAACTAATGTGTGAGCCACCTCCTCCCTAGATTTCTTTGGACACTGGCAGGAGAATAGGGCAGTCTTTTCCCTCATTGTTCTATTCATTTGCACACCTGCTTCCAGATAAGGAACAACCAGCGGTGAGCATTACATTGCCTTTGCCCAGGGTGATCTAGAGATGACTTTTTCACTTTCCTCTTTGAACAGCTCTTTGTGATAAAGTCTGTGCCCTAAAACAGACCTCATCATTTTAATGCTCCGTGTGTAAGCACAGAAATCAGAGCTTACCGAGTACCAAAGACATCTGAGTGACTCTATGATGTTTTCACTCAATACTGGGATGGTAGCTCACAGGAGGGTTTTTTTCAGTAACTAATCTCTCACTCTACAACAGAAACGAACCTTTTCAGACAGCCTCACCAGCTGCTACGGCTGCATTTGCTCCGTAACTGTGGAGAAGAAGTTGAACTCTCCCATTGGATTTACATGCCCTGTTCTCCCTGTAGTGGGGATGCTCCACACAAGTTTCTAAGGGAACAGATTGATCCTAAATATTTGATACTTCATCGCCAAATACTCTGAATAAGACCAGTAAGTGATCAAAAGTTTTGCTCAGATAAGCTGCTCCAAAACCAGTTTGATAACAGAGAGAAATTAATTCTGATCCCGTAATCAAGAAAACGCTTACTCCTTTCTTTTCTCCTGCTCCAGACACTGTTTAAATATCTGTGTTGTACAAGAGTCTGGTATGCAGACCACTTCTGTAAGCTGTCTGGGAACCTCCGCTGCTTCCCAGGGCGAGGAAGCGAGAGGTATGCTCAGCCTTGCACATCTGCTGCCGGGGCTGATGGAAGCTTTGTGTGTACAAAAGTGTTTGTCAGCGGTGAAAGAAGCTGCTCACTTTTATTCTGCAAGCGATGCTTTCTGGGCAAGGCTTCTCTTCCTTAAGTTCTAAGTTCTCTGCTGAGGAACAGTGATTTTTTTTCAGTTCTGTTGGGTTTTAGATCAATCTATCTGATTATCAGAAAATTTTTGGTGATGGTGGCTAAAGCAGAGCAACAGCTTGCTTCATTCTGGCAATCACGAGCCCTTGCTGGATGTTAAACCACCCCAAGATAGCTTTGATGGTTTGTAATGGAGTTTAAAAAATGGACAGCATCCTGGGACTGCTGGTCACCCCACTGGCACTAGATGGGCAGAGCTGTGGTCGCGAGAGCTAATTGCAGTCGTAGCTTTGAGATGACTGAGCACACGCTGGGCAGCTGCACTGGTATTTTAGGTAGGCAGCACGTTGGTGGAGGCAATGCCAGCAGACTCTTTCAACCATAGAAGCAAAAGCTGCAGAGGTCAGTGGCTCATGTGTGGGAACCAAAAGTGATAGGATGTTCTCTACTTCATTCTTCTCTCTGGAGGTGGCTGCTAGTATCTCGTTAGGGCATCACACAGAAATTCTTCCTGAAAAGGACCTGAGGCAGTTTCTTATCCAACATTTCGCTCACAGCAGTGTCACCTATTGGGTCAGCTCAGATTCCTCAGGGCATTGTCAAGTCTGGTCTGGAAACCCTCCAAGATTGGAGGCACAAACCTGTCTGGGTAATCTGTTCCAGTGGTGAACTGTCCTAACAGCCTCGCTGTGTCCTTGACATGTCAAACTGACAACTCTCTCTTCATGAAGTAGATCACAGGGTCTGCTTACTGCTCTATCTCCTACAAGATCTGAATAGAAAGTAGTTATTTAGCAATCAGAGAAATCATGCATTTCATTCCATGCCCTCATGCACGACTGTAAAACTGCCAAGTGCCCAAGGGGACAACGTTGCTTCATGCTGCTGCCCAGACCTGAACTGAGGTGTTGCCGTGGCAGGAGGTGTAGTTAACAGGGCTACTGCTCTATAGGACACATCACTGAAAGGACGTGCTTCTTCCTCTTCCTTCAGACTGTTTCCTTCCATTGTGTCTTTACAGGATTTCTTTATTCTTACAGTGAGAAGGGAAAGGACTTTTTACCTGGAAGTCTGAGAGCTTCAGGTCTAACTGTGGAAAATGCCAGCATCAAGGTCGGGAGTAATGATCTAAACTCTTGAAACTAAAGCTTCTGGGTTAGAGCCTGTCTTGGAGAAGCATTTGTTGCTTGATTCCCCAAAAGTCTGGGTGAGAGGGAGAAGTGAGGGAAATAAAATGTTCTTTCCAGGGTTCAACTGATTAATGAAATGAAGAAAATAGCGAGAAATTCCTAGAGCTGTTTAATCCAGAGCTGTTGACTTCCTTCCTAGTCAGGTTAATGAAAGGTCTCATTTACTAAATTGAGGGTATGGAACTTGGAACTCTCACTCTTCTAGTCCAAGTCTTCGGATCTCTGACATAGTCTGTTTAAGGAGATTTTTTTAGGTACTGCTCTTTTGTCTTTCCACAGCTCTTTGGTCAAACCTGTGAAGTCACAGGCCCACCGTCCCTTAGCTGCTTTCAGTAGTCCTTGCAAAGCCATTTTTAGCCTGTCTTTTGACAGCACAGTTTCCAAGGCAGGGCTTTTCTTTCCCTGAGTTCTGAGTTAGAAGTTTAAACCTTACCTCTCACACTCTCTTCTCGTCAAGATGAAAATAACCCCCTTTTAGTTTGCCCCTTGCTTGCTTTAAGCTGGAAGTGTTTTTCAGAAGGAGCATATTTGGGGAGATCCAGGGCCACAAGTCTTTCTGTACATGTTTAGCTGTTGAGAGTCATCGCAGCTGATGGAGTGGGAGATCAGGGCCATCATGGACCACTGCCAAAATATAACTGCTTGCAGCTTACTGGAACCTTAGTCATGAGTTCTGTTACCTTTGATGTCTAGCAGGAGAGGTATGAAATGGTTTCTTTGGTCACTGAGTGATGAACTATTTGCAGTGGCTGGCAATGACTATCAACTGTCTCTTGATCTCTGTTCTCCTCACGTTAGCTCCAAGTTACTGTGCTCATCAGTAAATATCATTGCCGATCTACTGCTTTCTTAGCATGGATGTGGGTTAGAACTTCTCAGCCTGTAGGTAGCTATCAGACTCCTTTAAAAATGTTCTTCTGCAGTTAATCCATTATTTTAATGAGTTAATAATTCTTCCCAGTCCCCTGGAATTCCACCATTCATTGCCTAACCACAACTGGTCATTCTCCCATAAGTTGTGTTTGATTCCATTGTGTTGTAATAGAAAGTCAGAAGAAACAAATACTGTGCAGCTCATTTTTAACATAACTCAGATTTTTACATTAAAAAGGAGCCCAGTCTCTGTAGGCAGCTTTTTAAACCTGAAAGAATTTATCATTTTAATAATCTGAGGTAGTAGCTTTGTATTTCAACTTCAATCTTTAGAGAAGGAAAAATGTTCTTCAGATGCAAAACTGTTTCTAGTAAGAAAATGTTTGAACAATAATGTAAAATAGACTTTGTTCTTGAAGGCTGGCCCAATCCTTCCTCGTGTGGAAGTTACTTGTTTGTATGGAGAACCTGCTGGCACCAGGTTTAATCATAGAATTATTAGGGATCAGAAGGGACCTCGAAAGATCACCTAGTCCAATCCCTCTGCCACAGCAGGATCACCCAGACCAAGTCACACAGGAACACAGCCAGGCAGGTCTGGAACGTCTCCAGAGAAGGAGACTCCACAACCCCTTGGGCAGCCTGTTCCAGTGCTCTGGTACCCTCCCTGGGAAGAAGTTACTGCTGATATTGATATGGAACCTCCTCTTTTCCAGCTGGCACCCATTGCCCCTTGTCCTAGCACCAGATGACCTTGAGAAGAGCCTGGCTCCATCCTGACACCTACTCCTCAGATATTTATAGACAGGAATGAGGTCACTTCTCAGCCTTTTCTTCAAGCTCAAGAGACCCAGCTCCCTCAGCCTTTCCTAATAAGGAAGATGTTCTACTTCAATACCTGGCCCTGCAGCACCTTAGTATTCATTGTTTGTAGTTCCCTTCAGACCTCTCTTTATGTCTCTGTATTTTTGATGTTCATTCATGATCCCGTTTTTATTGGAGTAACAGTCCTGCTTAGCACCTCCCAGGCCTCCCAGACCTTGTGGCTGCCATCTGCTAGGTAGGGAATATCCTGCTTGAGCAGTTGCATTGTGATTGAAGACAATTTGAACTGTTGATTGGATCTGAGACTGACAGCTGTCAGTCAGCCCTGCTGCACAGCAGGAAGAATTGGTTGTGGTAGGGGATGCTCCTAAAAACTGATTGCAGCTTCATGGCTTTATTACACAATCAGTACAGACCCGTCTGTACAATCTTTCAGTAAAACAAATCTCTTAGGGGTTGTTTCTGCAAGGGCTGTGGGAGTGAAGCCACTCCTGATAATTAAGAGCTTCTTGGTAACCATCAATTAGTGATTTGCTATGGATCCATCAACAATCTGTGTTCTTAGAGATCAGGAGAAATGAGGCTTCACAGTTTCAGTGTGAACAATAAATGGTGACCATTGTGTTTTCTAGTAATAAATCAGTGTTACAGCGGGGAAAAGGGTAAAAATGGGTTTATTTTTTCCTTTGTTAACTGAATCTGGTGTGATGTGCTCCACTCACTCACAGAGGAGAGCTTGTGAAGCTTTATACAGTGAACTTGACAAAGAATAAATAGAGGTTAAATCTAAAATGGAAACAAAATCAAACGGGGATGAGATGAAGCCTTGTATTGAAGACAACACTGTCCATTGACTCTTTGAAGAGGAGAGCTTTTCGTAGGGATCAACAGTCCATGGGCAGCCAGGCTCAGGGCTGTACAGTAGTGCCTGTTTACAGGAGGAGTGTTGTGGTAGATCTCACTTAGCAGCAAACCACGAGATCTCTCTTTACTGTGCCGTGAGGTTTGGGAGGGTTCTTCACTTCTACAACGTGCAGCAGTGAAATTGTCCTGGTTCTATCTAAATGCTAGACAAATCCTAACCTGAAACATTAATGTTGATATCGATAAAATGTGCTGGTTTACTGATGTGAAGCAAACCCTCTCGGTGCCGGCAGAGCCTTGTGAATCAGTAGTTCACCACTGACCTTTTTCTGCCTCGTCTTTCCATTCCCGTTCTTGAGATCTGATGATAAACCCAATGAAGTAATGTTTAATCATTTAACCTTCCTTTGCCTGTATTGTAGCAGTCACAGGAAATCTATGTCCAAACCAAAGAAACAAATCATCTTTGAAAGGGACATAGTGAGCTCAAGCGTCCCGAAATGTTCTAGGGGATGAATCATATTAGCTGAGAGTCGAGTCCAGTCTAGATACTTTTAATTTTGGGGGAAAATGTTTTGCCTGTAAGTAGCTGAACTTTTACGTTTCTTCATAATTTACTACTTTAAAAAACTTGTTAGAAGTTGGTTTTGCCTTTATGTCAGATGCTTTAAAAAAAAGGAGAGGAAAGATTGTTCCCTGCGCAGGCTTTACAGCAGGAAAACAAATCTTATTGTGAAATTGGTAAAAGTTGTGAAACTGATGATTGTTTTCTTTGAGAAATGAAACTTTAAACTTGTTTTTTTGAATGATTAGTGCAGATTTCACCAAGATTGACAAATTTAAGGAAGCAGCTAAACAGAACTTGTTTTCCTGAACATAGATGTTGAGGCTGCAAGTAGGAAATCGTTGCATATTGCCATGAGCATTATTTGTAGCTCTGATTACATGGGCTTCTAGACAATAGGATTTTAAAAATTGTTAAAAAATTGGAAAAATAGTTTAAAAATACTTAAATTTTGTAAAAATTTTTAAATCTTATTGTTTAAAATCCTATTGTTTAAAATCCTATTGCCATGAGCATTATTTGTAGCTCTGATTACATGGGATTCTAGACAATAAAATGTTAAACATTTTCAAAGAATCAAAATTTTTAAATTTTTTTAATATTAAAAATTTTAAGAATATGTTTAAAATTTAAAAAATACTTAAATTTTTAAGAATATTTTTAAAATTAAAAAAATACTACAATTTTTTTTAAATTT
>VZRI01003174.1:541158-573168 GCA_013397515.1 Upupa epops
TTTATTTTTTTAAAAAATAAATAAATTTAAATCCTATTATTATCTCTCTTAGCTAGTTGGAAGAATTAAAACAAATTAGAAGCTCTTGATTCAAGTTTCAGAGCTACAGCAGTACTTGCCACAAAGAGCTTTGTAATAGTGACTGTAAAATAAAGATTAAACAAGATTTTATTTATAATTATTTTATTTACTGATTATTTTATTGATGATTTTTCATTTATTTTATAATTATTAAGGTGAAAAAAATTGCCCCAAAATCGATTTGGGTTTTTTTGTCTTTTTGAGAGAGTCAAACTCGTTGCTTTTTTCAACCTTTTCATCATCAGTGATTTTTAAACACAGAAATATTAGTTGGGGTTTTTTTTAAGCTGGAGATAAAAATAGTTAATGTTAAGGAAACCTTGAATTGAGCAGCAGTCTAGAAATGTGGGTGAAGGAACCTGTTTATTTTTAAGAAATTAGGGGAAAATGTTGCCATAAATTGACTATATAGTATTAATGTAATCATTTCTATTATAATTATATATTAATTAATGATAATGCTTCATTAAAGCTGCTGTACTGCAAGCATTAGCTTACAGGTCACTTGCTGGAGAGTTTGTTTCTAATTCCTTCTGAAAATACAACAAGGGATTGTCAATAAAGTCTAAGATCATGGATAAATTAAGTTAAAATTAGACTAGAAACAACTGACATTGAAATCGACCGTGAACTCGAGCTGTGGGGTTTTATTTTCAAACATACTTCACAGTGAGATTCACAGAGCTGTGCAAAAAAGCATCTCTGTTGGCTTTTAAAAGTGAAAATTACTGTTCTAACCCCAGGAGCATTGTGAAACGGTGCACAAAATAGGAACTGAAAATCTCCTGGTCACGGTCAGTTTTGGTGTGGAGAACACGGGGGACGTCTTAGGAAATTCCTCCCCAGGGCACTGCTCTTTCAGTTCACCTTTTCAAAGGACCAGCTCTATTGTTGAAAGGACAAAGTTGCTTTAGCACAGATTGCAAATGAATTTATAGAGAGATTCTGAAGGCTTCTTTCTACTTGTGTGTGTGGTTAAGGGGTTAGGCTGTACAGTACCTGCTGGCTCCATCAGGTGCTGCATTTCATTTCCTGCCTTGCCAGCAGTGTGATTCCCCTCTGTCAAAGTCTTTACATCCTTTTCAGCCCCTGCCTGACCCCTGGGTGGGACTGAGCCTGTGTATTAGCGCTGACCCCTGTTAGTGACCAGATATTACCTTGCTTTGGGGTTGTTTACTAACTTGGAAATAATGCTGAGGGAATTTTAGTTTGCGAAGGAGCTGCCTGGGATGTTGCAAGATTTTTGGACTCTGTTTGCTGGTAAATTGTCCTGACAATTTGCAGTGTTAAAATGCACTTTATTTAACAGAACAAAATGAAAAATGTTAGTTTATTTGTCATGTAGGCAGGTGCTGGACTTGTTTGCACTAACATAAAGACCAGGGATTGGTCTCAGCCTCACTGGGAGAAGGTTTTAGTCTCTCCTGCAGACTGTATCCTAGAGGTTAAACAGAGAAATATCAGGAACAAATTTTCAACAAAGAATGAATATCTGTTCCATTCTGTAATGAATCAGGCACGATCCTGAAGTGTTATTTCTGGTGGAAACAATCAAATTCACTCCTTGTAGGGTATTTTAACAGGGTTTGATATCTTCTTGTAGCTAAAAATGCCCTACTGTAAGGTGTGGGAAATCCATGTATTTGCTGTTTTTCTTAGAACCACTCCTTTTAATTTGTGTTCTGTTGTTCAATCATCAAGTGATTATTCTGATTTCAAGAGGAATTTGGGTTTTTTTAGAATTGAACTCTTCTTAAAGCACTGTAATTGAAAAAAATACTACTTGAAAAAGAGATCTAAATAGGTAGCCAATGGCTTTATCACAGCTTAGGGGTTTGTTTTAATGTGGATTAAGAAGTTCTGTCAGTTCTCTAATCAGAATTTAAATAATAAACAAGGAAATTGTCAAATATTTCTAATTTACTTGTATTAATCTGTAGTTTTGGAGGTGGCAGCAGTGCTCAGAATTAAAAATGGCTTAAATGTAATTGTTTTTCATTGTCTGGCAGTTGCTTTAATGAACAATTAATCTATATTCTGAGTTGCACTTCAGCACTGAAGGGCTGGATTTAGAGTAGCATTATTGAAGCAATTTCCTTGTGAAATTCATCTGGTAATTTTTATCTGGTAATTAAATCAGTGACTAATAAGTCACTACTGGAAAAATCAGCTTCATTGTCAGGGGGTTCTAAAAAATTAAGACTTTTTAACGTTTGCCATTACCAAATATATTCAGCTCCAGCCTAAAGAGATAAAACTGACCCTGTTCTTAACTTTTTAGCTGGGTTTTTCCCCCAAAGAATTTTATTCTCATGTAAATTCACTTCCCACATTCAAATAAACTGCTTTTGTGAATCTTCCCTTTGCTTTTTAAAATGTTCAGCATGTAATTAGCAAACTTAGAGACTCAGGAGTTGAATGAGGTTTTACAAGACTTGGAATTAATTATTTTGGTTAAGATCTTAGATTTGAGAGAAAAGATCTAAGGATGTAACAGGATGATTCTATTCTGTCTCACTGTGTTGAGACAGTACCTGTTTAACATTGGAAATGGGATTGAAGGGGTAGATTCCCTTTGCTTGTTTATGGAATAAGGTAAAAACATCACTGGAATTTCAAAGCCGGGGGGGGGAATTAATAATAGAAAACCTGTTTCCATCACAGGGTGAACTTGCAGAGTTTTGAGAAGCAGTACTTGTGCGTGGGGAGATTTTCACACTGAATTTCTCTCTTCTCCCTCTGAACTCAAGAGCTTTTTATTTTAAAACTTCTCCCAGTCACTCGTTATGGAATCCCAGAGCACGGAGGATATAGAAATCACAGGCATTTTGGGGGTTGTTCATTTTGGGGTTTGTCTCTCTAATGCTTCATTTCTTTTGTTTGCAGGATTTTGCTTCTCGAGCTAAACGAGCTGTCCAGAACCTGGTGCAGAAGGTTGGGTTCTTCGGGATTTTGGCCTGTGCTTCAGTGAGTTCACTTCAGTAACGGGCCGGGGGGGTTATAATCCCAAACCACAGAGTGAATGTACAGCAGTGGAATTACTGCTGTGAGCTGTGACTTGGTTCTGTCTGAGACTTTTTGCATCCTGGTGCCTTCTGTGCTATTTCTGTGTTCTCTGTGGTGCTTAGGGAAGCGGGATCATTGGGGTACTGGCAAGTACTGTAATGTGGAGACATTCCAGAGCCAGATTAGTACCTCACACAGTGAATTGTGCACAAAGCTCAGCTGTGGGTGTGCTGATAGCAGGTCAGGTTCCCAAAGATGCAAAATGAGTCACAGAAAGGTTCTCACAGGGGACTGAACTAGGATATTATTAAAATTCAATACGTTTCTGTGTTTCTGTTTGATACCAGGAATGCTCCCTGCAGCTGATACTTTCTTCTCACGCTGCTCTGTTAGTGGCTAATTGGCAGATCCTACACCCACTGACAGTCACCCTGCTGGGACTCCCTAGCCCCAGTTATTAACTGACAAGATAGAGCACGAGCTGTGTCATTACCCACGCATCCTTCTGGGAACATCCTGCAATTCCTTTAGGTGTTTATGTGCTGTAGCTTATGGTGCTTGACACCTCCAAATCCACTGACTGACCAGAGGAAAACCACCTATAGAAATCCTGATTGGGATATCCACCCTGAAGAATTCTCCTAGGTCTGCTCAGGAGATCTTTGGGTCATGAAGAACCAAGAGAGAGCAAAATGAGGAAGCAGGTTTTGGTCATGGCTACACGAACTACAAATGACTTGTAGCTTTTTCCCTTCTAAGCAAGAGGTGCTACCAGCATCTCCAGTGATGCTGTTGTAGTGTTCTGTGAAGGATAATCCTGTTCTTTTGGAGTAGAGAAGTGTTGAACCGTTTGAGGTTTCAATTTTTCTGTGGAAGCTTAGTGGAAACTGGTGGGAATGGTGCCCCTTATTCTTCCATCCCACACACAACCGGTGGGATGTGATGCACAGAAATGTGATTGCAGTGAAGGGGGAAGTGCAGGTCCCCATGATCCCATTCTTCCAGAATAACCACAGCTATTAGCCAGCTGCTCAGCTGATGAGATAATGCCACGCTCATCTAGCACCTCTCTTAGCTTCCCAAGCATGGAGATGACAATGTTTGCTCAAGTGTAGGTAACCTGCAATAGTCAGAAAGAATTGATCCCATATCTAGTTGCTGCTGTACAAGTTCTGTGGAACAGTTCTAAGATGAAGATGTAGGTTAGAAGCTGTTCTTAAAATGATTGCCCCAAGGAAGCTCTGAGACTGCCCCTCCTCTTCTTCTGACTCATTCCTCTCTAGTCACCATCTTGTGAGCCATCGCTGCCCAGCTCTTCTGTCTGCCCTGTGTGATCACAGCAACAGTGTGTAGGTGGTGGGGATGAGTAGCTGGAGGGGCAGGATAAAGGGGCAGCATAAGGAAGGAGGTGGTAAACACAAGAGGTGATGTGTAAACTCTGCATAGTTCCTGCTTAGTAATAGTTGAACGTTTGCTTAACTTCTTACCTACTTGCTGTGGTGTTCGTCAACAAGCCCGGAGCTCCCGCTTCCTTTTGCCCATGTCGGCTGCCCCGGCTTGGGGAAAGGATGAGGAATCATGAGCCCACTGCAGTTCCCCTGGGGATTTGTAAATGTGTGTAGAGAAGAACTGCAGGGTGGCAGTACAAAGAGTGAGGTTAAACGTGGCAGAGACATAAAAAGCTTAGGAATTCCGAGCTGTATGGTTTTGTTGCCTCTGTAGTTGAGGAAAGAAGCTCCTAAAGGTGCTAATTCCATTTGTATATTCCTCCACAAGGTTCAGGGCTTTGCTTGAGGGCTTCTTGCTTTTGTTAGTACACAAGAAGTGACTCCTTTACTTGCCCCCCATGTGACTACGTTTGGATTTGAAGCAGTTTGATGTCATTTTTACCATTGGAGAACTTGCTAATGAAGTGCCTGTGACTGTCTGAGCTGCAGGTTGTTGTCTGTCAAGCAGTGGCTTCTAAATGCTGTGTAAAACCCCATAGAATTGAAAACATTGCAGGTTTCTGCAGTGAAGTCAAGTGAACATAATGTAGTTTAGTGGAACAAGAAAACCATCTTGCTGTCAGGAGCTTATTTCCCTCTGTAAAGGCAGCTCTGGGGAAGGAACAAAGCAAGAATTAGCCCTGGAAGATCCGTGCTGTGACTTGTGAGAATTTGCCCTCTTGTCTTTGTGGGCTTCTTTGGCAGCTCTGAGTGCTGCATCTGTGTGTTTTTCAAAAACAAAGAGAAAACCTCATGGGCTGCTGGCAGACCCTAACGCCGACTTGAGTAACTTCACTGCGATGTTTCATGTATTGACGATACCCACAGTTACTCCTACCTAAAGCACGTTGCTCCCTCTCTGGTGATAGTAACACAGTGATTAAAACATGCTGTGAACTTACAAGAAGCCTTCAAACCAACCAGAGCCAAAGAGCAGACTTGGCTCCGGACAGCAGAGTTACCTGGCCGTGGTGTACAGAAATAATTTACCAGCCTCCTATGGCTGAGCCAGCTGTCAGAGCGAAAGAACCATTGCAGTTGAAGCAGAGCACGTCTAGAGACCGTTTGGGGCACGATTAGAGACCGGTTCGGATTTCTTCCTCTGCAGGTGCTGTTGCGGGTGCTCATAAATTTGAATTGCTAGTCTAGAACGGCTAAGTATAACCTCACAAGCTTTCTCACAGATTCCACCTTTCCATTCAGTCAGCTGCAGAGGTTCTGTCTTTACTGGTTTTAGCAATCCCCACTCTTCATTTATTTGTTTGTGTAACAAAGCCACACCAATTCTGCAGGATGTTAGCCCAGTAATCTGCTGCTACTGGGATCGACGCTCGGCCGTGCGTCTCCTCAGCCTTCATACTGCACGTTAAAGTGTGAAAGGTTGGAATTCGGAGACTTTCTTGGGTTTATGTCAAGAATATTTTACAGATAGAGTCACGGTGCCAGACGTCAAGCCAGCAGCTTTACCCCCCAAAAAAATAAAAAGAGAAAAACCCCTAAAACTTCTTTTAATTTTAAATGAAAGGCATATGGTTAATAAAACCTAATCAGTGCTTTTAAAGTGGAGACATATGACTGGGAACGCCAGGTTTTAATGCGCTTTCTCAGATGGAAGTCACTGGGGATCATTCTGAGCGCTGGCTTCCAAGAGCGATGGGCTTGTCAGTGAGAAAATGTGATAAATCGCTCGGAGCGGCTTTGCTGTGGTTTCTGTGCCTTTCACATGGAAAGCGTTCCGTGAGCTTTTTTGTCAAATCCAGGGGTAAGCAGGGACCATGAGAATGGAATCGTCTGGGACGATGTCTAGCTGGATCCCAGAGGCTGAAGTGATGTGGTGCGACATCAGTGTTTCTTTTAGAAGTATTAAACTCAAGAGTGTTGGATCAAGCTGAATCAGAGGCAAATGTTCATTTTTCAGAGTTTCACAGTCTGTGTCGCCTTCCCTTTCACCAGAGTAAGCGCTGCCATTCACAGACTCCTTTTCCCTTCCACTTTGTAGATTCCAAACCCCCTGTTTGACCTGGCCGGGATAACATGTGGACACTTTCTGGTGCCCTTCTGGACCTTCTTCGGTGCAACCTTGATTGGGAAAGCAGTAATTAAAATGCACATCCAGGCAAGTACCGCGACTCCCTCGAGGCACCGGGGTGAAGACACTGTTATTAATTTTTTTGTTTGTTTTTACTGTTACACTGTGCTACTTCTTAATGAATTCTGGAGTCTCCCTTCCCTGGCCTGAAGTAATGGAAATTAATTTGGTGAAAAGGATTTACAATAAAGGATCTTGCGAGGCTTCTTCTGCTCCAAACTTAGGCAACAGAATAATTTATAGCTACAAACTAATGAGCTCACAGCCTACGCCGCTCAGGAAATTGGTGGTTAGCCAAGTTATTTACCTATGGGTTTTACCAGACTGAAAGGACTTGGTACTCATAATGAACTTGCCTTTTTGCTAACAAATACCCGTTTCAAAGAGCACTGCAACTAGCCCTTACTGGTGAAGCCTCCCTTCTTACACTCCCTTTTATCTGTTGAGTGTGTGGAGAAACCCCCCACGCTGCAGGAAGCAGACTTGGTGGGGGGCGGTCACTGGGCAGACTGGGCATCGCCTTCAAGCACAGTTTGTAGGTCTTGGTGACCTCAGTCTGCGTTGGTTTGAAAGAGCCCAATTTCAGAGTGCGTCGAGTTGGTCTTAGCTCAGAGCCTTACCCGATGTCCATGATTCGGCAGTCAAGACTCTGCAGTCTTGACTTTCCAAAGTGTTTGAGTCTCTCTTTTCAAATGTCACCACTTTGCCCAGTGACACATGAAGTACTGGTTCCCTGGCAATTCTTTACGGGTGGCAGTGTGGTTAGTGCTTTGTCCTGGGCTACAGCCCTCACTCAACAATGATTAGAACCAGGGTTTTCAGCCGGGGCTGGTGGCTTTTTTAAGCATCTCCATAGGTCTGGTGCAGTGCCTGTAGCTGTCCTGCTTGGAAATCATTTGTCACTACATTAAAATAGCAGAAGCCATTAGAAGTACAAAATTACTCCTCCAGTACCCTCATCAAGCTGCTTAAAAACCTCTTTTGCCCTGAGAAGATTGCAATCTTTGACCCTGCTTTCCTTCCCATCTTTTTGTAAGTGGTTCTTCTACTTAAACAGAGAAGAATAAATAGAGCTGGGAATTCTTTCAGTTACTGTGACAGAACAGCTTCTTCTCCACATTTGCTTTTGTGTCATCTGTGCAGTGTTTGAATTCCTTCTGGTGACAGAGAGGAGTGAATTAATGGGTGTGTAAAGTCCCTTTTATTACGTAGCCTTCACTAGCAGAAGATTTGGTGTGTGATGTGTAGTGCTCCTCACTCAGATCAGATAGGAGTGAAGAAGCCTTTCCCAGTGTCTTGAGCAGTCGGTAAATCCCGTTGTTAATATGTGAGCTATTTGAATTCTCCTTTCTGTGATACTTGATTTAATGCAAACTCTTGTGCAATAGCCTTGATTTCTGTGTCGATGCTGCTGCAATGTGGAATTTAGGCAATGTAAGAGTCATGGAAAAGGCTTTTAACGAACTCATCCTTGGGACAGGAAGCGGGTGGCTCTGGTGACTGTCCTGGAGCTGCTTTTAACTGGACTCTTCCTCCAGACCACAGAATGACTTTGTGTAGTTGTAGTCACAATCCCTCATTTCCAGACGAGTGGCTGCAGTTCTCGTTAGATCATGTTTAAATTGATTTGAGGAGACTGTGGGAACTGCTTGTGTGTGTAAACACATCTACAGAGTCTTGCTCACTCTGCAAACGAAGAGGCTGCCAGATGGGACAGAAGTGGAATTAGCAAAGGCTATTTTAACTAAATTTGAACTTGTGTTAGGAGGGAGTGGTCAGACTGTGTTCACTGGGACTTTCTCTCCGATAAGCCATGTGTGACAGAAGGTTTTTACTCAAGTTACTCTGTTCCAAATAGTTTGCAGCATCAGAATCTCCCAGGTTTAAACAGACACGTACGTACCCAGTGGCTCTTACTTTGTTCTTCACTAGGTTTTTGTGTTGTTTCTGTCTGAAGCACATGAACTAGGGGACTAAAATACACATTATTTTGGACTCTGGTGGTCTCTGCAGAGCTACAGACTGGGGGGATGTGTGGCTGAAGAGCAACCTGGCAGAGAAGGACCTGGCAGTACTGGTTGACAGCCAGCTGAACGGCAGCCAGCAGGGTGCTCGTGTGGCATGAAAGGCCAGTGGCATCCTGGCTTGTGTCTAGGACTAGGGATAACATTCTCCGCCCTGTACTCAGCCCTGGGGAGGCCTCCCCTTGAGTACTGGGGACAGGTCTGGGCCCCTTGCTTCAACAAAGAGATTGAGGGGCTGGAGCAGGTCCAGAGAAGCAACAAGACTGGGGAAACGACTAGAGGGAAAGTCTTAGGAAAAGAGGCTGAGTGTGCTGGGGTTATTTAGCCTGGAGGAGACTCAGAGGGGACCTTATCAGTTTCTATAACTCCCTGAAGGGAAGTCATAGTCAGGTGGGGTTGGGTTCTTCTCCCAGGCAACTAGTGATAGAATGAGAAGGCAGTGCCTTAAGCTGCCAGGGGAGGGTTTGGTTGGATGTTAGGAAGCCCTTCCTCATGGGAAGTGGGATCAGAGCCTGGACTGGACTGCCCAGGGCAGTGGGGGAGTCTCCATCCCTGGAGGTGTTGAAGGACAACCGAGCTGTGGCCCTTAGTGCCCTGGTCTAGTTGATATGATGTTGGATCATGATCTGAGCTGGATGATCTAAGGTCTTTTGCAGCCTCACTGGTTCTGTGTTGGTGTGAGGGATGTGCGTTTTTCTGCATGGTGATGACTGTTTTTCCATTAAAATGTTGACAGAGTACAGTGACCTTGAGCTTCTGGGACTGTTCAGTTTGGGGAGGATGCGAGTGGTTAGTGACACAGGCTGCAAAAACATGGCAAGAAATGAAATCTATGAGGAAACAGAGTAATAAAATAAACAGCTTTTCTCTCTCCTGCCACTTTTTGAAGAGTATTGAAAAAGAAAGAAAGAAAAGAGAAGGGAGAAGTGCGTGTGAGTGCTGGAGAAGCTGGTTGGAAAGGAACACAAGCTGTCGTCCCCCATTGTCTCTGCTTCCCTTTGGATCAAATGTTTCTCTAACTGATGTTTTCCTTCCTACAGAAACTTTTCGTTATTATAACGTTCAGCAAACACATAGTGGAGCAGATGGTGTCCCTCATCGGGTGAGTAATTCCCTAACACAGTAAAACACCCTCATCGTTACGTGGAAAAGTACTGTGTGCTTCCCTTCAAAGTGCAGGCTGTGGCCAGCACATCGTTGAGGTTTTCTTTGCTACTTCAGTCCTCACCTCAAAGGCTTCGAATACTTCAAGAAACGTAACAGCCCTGATAGTCAGATGGCCTGAGCATACAGTGCAGCAGTTAACTCTCACCCAGAAATGAGATCCCGCTCTTCCAATTACAGATCTCTTACACTTCTAGCTGCTAGTAGTCTGGGGATTTTTATGGGCTTTCTTTTTTCAATGTTGGAGTGTGATCCTGTGACAAAAAACTGGAAGAACTGCTGTGATTTATGCAGTGTCCCAAGGTGATAGTAAATATCTTCTATAATTTGAACTGCCTTACACTAAATCTCTCCTGAAATACCAGACTGTAGTGTTTCATCTCCATTAATCTTGGGGGGTTTTATAAGGGAAATGACAGTTTTCACAGATAACGCTGTTCTGCTTTTGAGAAAACTTGTTTTGCTTTATTTTTGTGGACTGAGTTCGTTAGTCATTGATTATTTCAGCTAATCTCAGTTTAAAAACAAGAAAGCTAAGCAAAAAAAAAACACCAGGAGAAGAAAGAAAGGTCAGTTAAATCACCATGGTTGCATGTTGCCTCGTGGCTTTCAATGAAGATCGGATGCTGAAGTGTTAGTGTTGCCTCCTACCTGCCTGTTCAGTCATGAAATTGTGTGTGGTTTTACAATCCATCGGTGATGGTAACGTTTCCTGCCTGGTAATCCTGCCTGTAACATTGCAGCAGTGCCTCTCCGAGCAGGCGGAGGGACTTGAACACAAACCTAACTTGCAGACTAATTCACTTACATGCAGCCACTGCATCAAACCACATGGATTTCATCAAAAATTCAGGCTTCATTGTTCGAAGGAGCAGTTGTGTTTTTGGGGAGGCAGTCCTGCCTGTTTTCAGGGTGCTGACCTGATTCATGGCAGGGGTGGAGGTTTGAAGTTTTAGACGTGGGTCTCTTAACATTTCAATAGAAAATCTCATTGCTGTGAGGTTTGGGGGGCTTTTTTAGAGATCTAACATCGTTCCATCAAACGAATTCTGAAGTGTTTGTGCTTTGCAAGGTCTTTCACTTGTTACACGGGGCAGATCTGATTGACACTTCACTATCCAAAATATAATAACTATCTTCACATAAAATTCCAAGAGCCACCGTCCTCACGAATAGTTTCAGGGGAGGAATGTCTGGAAATAATTCCCTTTAAAAGATGTCAACTGGAAGTTGCACGAAGGAGAAGGAGTGTCAGAAGAAACATTGTAGGGCTTTGCGCTAACCAAACAAATCCTCATTTTTATTACTTCCTGGTCTTCTGACTGGGGAGTCTGGTTTGTAACAAACTTGAGACTGAGTCGGTTGCTTTGAATGTTATTTAAAGCAAGAAAAGGGAGATGTGGTTGCTTTCACCCATCATTAGTTCAGCTTTTCTTCGTATTAATCACACCAGACAATTTACTCCTAACGTTTTACTCCTAACTGCTACCAGGTCAGGTATAACTTGCAAAGATTTACTCCTCTGCAAATCTTGGAGCCAGAAGTAGTAGTTTTTTCCTACTTCATCTGTCTTGGAGATAATTTGCATCGAATTACTTCGAATGCATTCACAAGACCTCTGCTGGATTCAGATTTTATTAGATGGTTGATGTCAGAGTTCAAAAATGCTCTCAGGAGACAGTAAGATTTTTGGAATGTCCCGGTATCCTTGACTTTTCTCAAGCTGTCTGCTGGCATTACCTCATCGATTTCTTTTATATCAAATAAATGAAACGATAGCTTGCATTCAATCCCTTATTATTAAATTAAAATACAGCTCTGGTCAGTGGTCGGTAACTTCATTTCAATCAAATTCTTTCCGACGCAGTGACTTCAGACTTGAATGGTCTGCGACGCTGCTCTGACCCAATAGGAAATGTCTGAGCACAGTGCTTTAAAATAACCGACGTCTTCATACACAGGAGGACTAAAACCTAGACAGAAGATTAAGTTAGGAGATAAAAGCCCGAGCAGATTTGATTTTATAAGCCAGAGAGAATTGCTTGATAACTCCATGGCCTGAGACAGAAAGCAATAGTGATTCACCTGCAGACCTTGCCCAGGTTGTTTCCTTCTCTCAGTGGGTGCTGCTGGCTTGGCAGAGTGAAAAGAGACTTTTAAAGTAGAGTTCAGGTCAATTCGATTTTACTGCCTTCTCTAGGTCTCCAGTACAAAAGGATCATAAAAGCTTCTTATATTAAAGAGAAAAATGGAAAAGAAAATGTGGGAGGAAATCAAGAGGCTGTTTACAAATCTGTTTCAAACGTGGCTGGTAGCTGGGCAGCAAAACAAGGAGACAAAGAAGGGTTGGAGGTGGCAGCTGTGCTGCAGGAGCCTTGCGAGGGGGAACAAGGAGATGTGGAGGGATTTAAGAAAGTGAAGCCAGCAGGAGTCTTGAAATCAAAGCTGAAGAGGATTACAGACACTGGTAGCTCACACAGGACTAGTAATTATCAACCTGTTGTACCAGTGAGTAGTTCAACGTGGTGCAGTTGCTGTCTAAACTGCCAGAAGATGTTTTCTCTCCGGTTGTGCTAAGATTCCTAAGCTTTAGTGAGGAGCGATGCTGTGGAAGGGTTTGTCTCGTGCTCTGTCACTTGAAGAGTTTAACCCCAGTGATCATCCTTCTGAAACCCTTTGATGCTGGTTTTAGGCCAAACCAAGCCCACTTAAAATATTTAATTATCATGTGTGTTGTGGGTTTTCTTTTGGCTCTTCCAGCTTTCCGTTGATTTATTTTTTTACCTACAGCTGCAGGATTGTTTATGAAGTCACACTCAGCATATTGCTTTTAAGCACGATCAGACTGTCTTTGAAGTGGCACTTTCAAATGGGGATTAAGAATTTCCAGAAAACTACTAAAAGGAATAGTTCTCCAAGCACACAGCACCCGCAAAGCTGTCTGCAGCACTTCTGGGTAAATGTGCAGAAAGGGGAAGGGTGGGGGGGAACAAACAGCTCCTTTTTTCACGTTTATTTCAGCCTGCTCTGTTCGTATTTAGTGAAAATGAGCTAACAGCTTCAGAGCTTCGGTAGGCATCTAAAAAATTCATAAACAAGTTTTATATAGCATTAGCCAGCATGTGGCCTTCACCTCAGGAGCATCTGAACTTCAATGGCTGCATCCCTTTTGGGTAAATCCCACCCTTGGGGCAGAGAGGTTCCCTGGGACTATTGTGAAGTTAATTATAAACCCAGTAGGCTGCTGAATGGCTTAATTACAGAGGCTGAGGAAGTTCCTCAGAGGGGAGGAACAGAGCAGTGCTCCTGCCATACCCCAGGTATCCTCTCTTAGCATAGTGAGTGAGTGACTGCCTGCCTGTGCCATCATAGAATCATTAGGGATGGGAAGGGACCTCGAAAGATCATCCAGTCCAATCCCCCTGCCACAGCAGGATCCCCCAGACCAAGTCACCCAGGAACACAGCCAGGCGGGCCTGGTACATCTCCAGAGAAGGAGACTCCACAACCCCTAGTGTTAAACTGATCTATCCCATTAATGACCAGAGTCATTGAACTGATTTGAAGTTTAGAAAGCAGTGAAGTGAATGTAAGAAAACCTCTACTCTACTTCTACACCTTCTCCAAAGTTCCTGTCTTAGCGCTGTGTTCTGTGGGTGAGACGTGTTCACGCTGCGATGTGTTATCCAGCTCTGAAACACCTACCCCAACAGAAGGGTTTCTTAACCTGCTGGGTTTGGGGAAGGGATTTTCACGCTCAGCAGCTCCACGGAGCAGTGTGAATGATTGCCTGGCTTAAAGGAAGAACTGGGTGTTGGTAGCAGGTACTTTTGAACCATTGCCTTGACCAAAGTTTGCTGCTGTTTATTGTGCTGTAATTCTTTGCTTCACGACTTAATCTCGGTGGGTTCTTGTAAGGAACGTGATGTTCCTTTCGTGAAAAAGCAGTCCGGATGAAATCATGGTGATTGATGTAACTGGAAACTTTGCTTAAAGTTCGTCTGTCTTTCTTCCAAAATCATTTACAGTCTAAGTTTAGGTTATTTCTTTAGAAATGGTCAGTGATAGATAGGGCAGCACCACGAATCAGTTGTCCTGGGGGGTAGGGAGAGGGGTGTTTTCAGATCCACACTGCCATGTGATTGTGTGGGGATTTTTCTTCAGCAGGGTCTGGCCTCTGCCACCTCATCCCAGCTGCTTTGTACTGCTCTGCTCTGGGCAGAGCAGCGCCAAGGAAGCCAGGGTGATGTGCCGGCCATGCCTTCAGACCTGCTGGACCTTCTTGTGCCCCAGAAAGTCCATGTTCTCAAGAACTGCTGTCTTCATTACAGTCTATTTAAAAATTCAGCTATTTAACATAAAACCTGTCCAGTGGAATTCAGCTGAGAGTAACCAGAGGCGGCTGAGAATGTAGATAACAGAGCAGTGACTTCAAAATCTCCTGCTCGGGGAAGGTTATTCCAATCCACCTGGCATTTTCTTGGTACAGTAAGCCTCTCCTCCCGCAAGCACCTCAGAAACCTGTGGGACTGTGCCCTCATAACACACCCAGAGCACAATAGATCAGCTCTGCACAGAAAAGGGACACAGATGTGGATGAAACCTGAGGAGCTTTGGAGTTGAAAACCTTCCAGCGGATCACAACAGAATCGGAGAAGTTTATTTGCAGAAGACTTGTAGGATTTAAGGCTGAAGCAGCAAGGTTGGGGTTTTTCCCACCCCAGCTGCATATAAAAACCTATCTCTAAGGCACAAACAGAGGCTGCCTTCTGAGGAGCTGAGTTAGGAAGCAGCAGTTCAGAGGTGATGCAGTTCCTAGCTTTGAAAACATTTGATTTTAACAGAATGTCCCGAGGAAGAAAACGTTGTGCAGGCAGCTCGGTTAATGTGGGGACTGGAGGGTAACTCCAGGTGATGTCAAACACGTAAGTTTTAGCTTAGGAGTCTTCGAGTGAGGTAGTTTCTTTCTTCGTCTGGTGAAGCCGGTGACTCTGCCAAGGAGAATTTAAACCCCTCACCCCCCAAATATTCCTGTTGATTCTGATTTATGTTCTGCAGTTTCCCATCACTGAACGCAGACAACGTCTGAGTTCCACCAAACGCTCTGGGGCCGAAGTGGCGCTGATAGAAGCTGAAGGTTGTGGTTACTCCCGCCGTGAGCTGGGACCCAGGTTTGGCTGCAAAGCCTCTCTCTGAGCCAGCCTCCAGGTTTGCTGCAGCATCATCTGTCAGGGTTGAGTCAGGCCCACTGAGGTCCACTGAGTCACGGGCAGGGTCTGAGATTGGCTGAGCCTCAGGGAAATGGATGGTTTAAATACTGTGAGAATCTTTATCGGCACAGGAAATGACAGCTCATTAAAATAGGAACCGTTAAGCCTGTTTAGATCACTGTCTGGAGAAAAATTAACCGTTGACGGTTCAGATAACTTGCAGGAGGAAGGGTGCTCTGCGGAGCCAGGAAACACCCATGCAAATGAATCGGCTTTTGCTGAATGCCCAGTGGCATAAAGCCCTTTCTGCTGGAATCTAAGTTTTCAGTTGTTTATAAAATTCCAGCTTTCAGAGAAGCTGGTACCAGGCAGAGCAAAACTTCCAGCTCCTCTGGAGGGAGGGGTGGCTGCAGTCCCTAGAGCTGATGCCTCTTGCTGACCACCCTATGGCTCTGGAGCAGCAGGATGGATTTTCCCTGTGGTTTTTCCAGAGAAGTGGAGAAACAACAGAGAAACTGTGGGAGGATGGGTGTTGGGTGTGATGAGATAATGATGTTTGGAAGGTGAAAGCCTTTGCTTTGGCCCTCTGGCTTAGCTGTCAATAGCCTGATTTCAGTAAATGATTTTCAATAGAGAGTAGAGGTGCAGGGAGGGGCTGGCTCCATCCCCACACACTCCTTGTCACAATCTTCAGTGCCACTTCACTCTCTTTTTGTGTAGAGGGAGATAATCTCTGGCCTTGGGCCATGCTCGCTCCTGAAAGTCTGCTGCAGGGCTTGTGCTGACAACAGGCACAATGACATTTTCCTCTTAGCTCGGGTTGCTGTTGTTTCCACAGTTCTTTCACTGTTGTCTTCAGTGGCAGCTGGCATTTCCTCAAAGGATGTTTTGCTGGAGCTGCTTTGGCCCAAATTGCTGAACCGCAGCAAAACCTATAGGATGCTGTTTACTCGCAGGGTCCGGATGAGGACACAGTGTTGGTGCTGGGGAGCCTGACCAAACCCATCCCTGTGTTAACAGTTAAATGGTTTTTCCAAAGGAGCAGCTGTGCATCTCAGAGAGATCATCCACCAAACGGGGCTGTGACTCAATGTTGCATCACCTTTCCAAGCAGGGCTTCGTGGGGCACAGCCTGGGAGCCGGGCGGCTCGTTTGCACCATCCCTTCGTTTGCTGCCGTTCTCCTTTCAGATTATCCTTTCCACGATTCCATTGTTTCCAGGTTTTGAACGCTGCAGTGCTGAATGCACAACCAGGAGACTGATTCCACTTGTTTGGGAGCTGCTGAGTAGGGTATGAAGCTCGGAACTCGGAGCTGCTGAGTAGGGTATGAAGCCCAGAACTCAGCTGCTGAGTAGAGTGTGAAGCTCAGAACTTGCAGCTGCTGTGTAGGGTATGAAGCTCAGAACTCGGAGTGGCTGAGTAGAATGTGAAGCTCAGAACTGGGAGCTGCTGAGTAGAATGTGAAGCTCAGAACTGGGAGCTGCTGAGTATGAAGCTCAGAACTCAGTGCCACTGAAGTTCTTATTTACATTTTGAATTTCCATCAGAATGAAGTTTAAAAACTGATTTAATCAGCTGCTTCATCACCACTTGTTCCTAGAGGCCTCTTACAAGTGAGACAGCTCCGTTAGCAGTAAACCCCTAAAACCAGTGCTGCTGAGATGGCAGCTTCAAGTGCTTCTGAAATCACTTGCTCATTTTACCTTTTTTCTCTGGGAAAAAAAGCGAATCGATATGCCAACGTGTGTTTAAGACTGGAAATTCCTATCCTCAGTTGTGGACTGGTGGACTTCTTTTGAGTGAAACATCAGTGCGACGATAACTAAACCAGCATAGGTTCTGTTAAGTTTCCTGCCCCTTGCTGGCTGCTAACAGGCAGCTGAGGATCAGCAGTTGCCAGTTCTTCTCTGAAAAACAATTGAATCGCTTGTATTTTAATAGTAAAAATGATGTAAACATTTTTTTACTACTAATTTCCTATTTTAGTTTTAGTAAAACGTCGTTTTGCTGGTGCTGGAATAGAAACTCTAGGAGTCCTAGGGTGAGGATTACAGTTGGTGTCAGTTCATCCTAGAAACAGCACTGCTGAAGCTCCGTGGATTTCAGAGAAATGAGAATCCCTGTTGCGCTTTGGGAGAGGGGAGGAGGAGTAAAAGCTCCTTAGTTTTTCATTTGGCTGGGAATCAGCCACATTGATTTGCATAGAAACATCAGAGAAATCGATCTGTACAGAAGAGACAGACAATCAAAAATCAAAGATCAGTGTTTCAGGACAGATACCGGGTGAGACCTCTGAAAACAACCTCCAACAGGGCTTTTGTTCAGGGTGTTGAAGTAGCAGAATGGGTTTTTAACCGAATTCTTGTGATGGATTTTGGCTAGTAGAATTTTTTTTGGAAGTCTTGTTCTGTCTGGTTCCTTTCAATCCCTTTTTTAGCTGAGAATCAGAATGAATTCAACCCAAAATCAGTGGTTAATGTTACTAACGTTTTTTTCTGAATCAAAATTTCTTCTGAGGTTTTTTTTCCCTTCAAAAAAAATTTAAAATTCAAAGCAAATTTTTTTTCCCCTGAATTTTGGGGAAAACTGTAGCCAGGCTCTGCTTTTCCAGTAAAAGTTGTTGGAAGGATAGGAAACCCAAGCACAGCTCCACTCTGCCTTACTGCTAATCGACTGCAGTATTCATTAATAACAGCGATGGCAACTGGATTCTGTATTTCGTTGGGCACCTTCTAGGGATTTCCTTCTCTTTTCGAATGTTAAATTGGAGTCTAAGCAGCTCAGACCTGCAGCTGAAGCCCTTCGGCAGGGGCAGCAGGTTGAGTGTTTGGGGTGTGGTGGGGGCTTGTTTTGGCAGATAGAGACTACAGAGTGGGGCTGAGCTCAGCTCTGTTGTGCACCAAGGTCCTTTGGTTTTCTCAGCCTTTCTTATTCAGTTGTTGAAAGGCAGTGGGGGTGATTCTCAACGGAAAAGGGAAGGGATCGGGTTGGGATTATTCTGCAGACTGGGGTTATCTTCCAGCACCTTCCCTTCTGAAGTGGGAGGTGTAAATCCCCCTGTAGTTTGCATCTCAACTCCTGAAAGTGCAGCGGACTGGGGAAGGTCTGTCTTAAAGTCCTTGCTGAGTGGCAAAGAATTGTGATGCAAATCTGCTCCTCCTGCCTGGGTACTTGTTTTGCTTCCCGTGGCCTCCTTGATGCCCAGACATCCCCTTCCTCATCTGGGTTTGTGAGTCGAACTTCACATTTTGGGGATGGGTGGGTTGTAAGGGTTGTAATGGGGTGAAGGCTTGTAGACCTGTGTATTGTATGGACCTTTAGGTTCTGGGGTTCGGGTGAGGTGCATATTAGCTGCCTGATGAAGTGGTTTCATTGTGTTGAATGAGTACCAGTCACCAGGGCTGCCCCTCTGAAATAGGATTTCAAGGATTTTATTCCTGTTAGTGTGGACTCATGATTTTCTGGCAGTTACTCTGCTTCATTTTACTCCTCGTTTAAATGTCCTTACTTTTGTTTTGAAAACGGGCAAAACACTGCAGACTTTTAGAAGCCAAGGTGCTTCCATTCAGGATCTTCTCTTCCTTCTAAAGAGCTTTGTTAATGTTGTTCACTTAATTCTCAGTCCTGCTCACAAAAGGAAAGAGGGGGGGGAAGAAAGAAGCCGAATGCTTTTAGAGATCCCTTTTTGAGTTACAGTGTCATCCAGGATCTCAGCTCTTGGTTCTTGCTTCTTGGTTCTCACCTCTTTGTTCTATAGTTTAATTCAAACTGGGCACTGCCTTAGTTCAGTTCCCAGGAAGAAATGGAGGCGTCTGAACAACCGTCCTGTTAATCATTCATCTCTCATCCCTTAAATATTCCCAATCTCATAATCATACAGGAGTTTACAAGTAAACTATTACCTTTCCGTAGCTTTTTCTGGGCGTCCAAGTGTCATTTGAAAAGAAAAAAACCCCAGGAAAATAAAAGAAACCTCCCAACTCAACTCATTTTTAAAGCTGGGGCTTGCGATCGGCGACTCACGGGGAGGGTTTGTACCACACGGAGTCATCATCGGCGTAAGGGACGGTTCTGAAGCACTGAAATGGTCCGTAGAAGTTGACACACTGCTGTCAGTTGGGTAACAGACCTGCTTGAGGCTCTGCCCTCGGGAGTTGGGGTTTTATTTGTGGACATTTTACCAGCCCGGGCACAGAATTTCCTCAGCTGTTTGTATCATCGTGCCGGTGAATCACGAGGGGAGCAAACTTCTTCTTGGAAATAGGTTCAGAAAACCATTCCCTCGCCCCTGGCTGTTGAAGGAAGTGGATTGAGCAGAGGAGAGCGAAGCACTTTGTTCCTTCTGTGTGTTGCCACAGGTTCTTAATGTTAGCAAGCTACTGCTATTTTATTATTGGGCTTCAGCCCACAGAAGGAGATACTGCGTTTGGTCAGGAGCCTGAGGAGAATCATTTTCATGATCCATCCCTCTCCCAGTCACCTGGAGAGAAGATGACCAGTTGATCAATCCATCACCTCGTTTCCTGGGCTCTGGAGCCTGTGTTACTAAATCCTCAAAGGCTCAGAACTAACGGGCTGGAGCGTAGGTGACTCTGTAAATCTAGAAGACCACATTAATGTCTTCTCTAAAGCAAAGACATTCAGTTGAAATCTCTGTTCTCTTTAAAATGAAACTGCATTTCTCAGTACTGGGAGCTCCCCCTTGGCTGGAGGTAGGAGTGTTGGTGTGTAGATGTGGAAGAAACCTTGGGAGCCTTCGGGTCATGCGTGTGCCCTGACCTCTGCAGCTCAGCTCGTGGTGCTAGTGGCAAGATCTGTATTTCAGTGGGTTGTTCATGTGCTCTGATGGCTACCAAAGCTTCCTGCCCCCTCTGCTGAACAGCAGGGTGTAGAGTTGTTAACGAGGTTATTCAGGTTGTCTTGATGAAGGTCTGGGCTGCCTGTTGGCAGAACGAAGGTTAGAGGCCGTGCGTGCGCCTGTCCAGCGCTGTCACCTTTACGCCACAGCGATGGCACAGAGGGCTTTCAGTTCCAAAAGCCTATCGGTGATCTTTACGCCAGTTCAAGGAAGAACAAGGTGTTTAGTAGTGGTAACTTTCATGCGGGTCATCTGCCATAAAGCACTGGCATGATTCAGAGCAGGGTTCATAGTTCCTTCTTTGTTCCTTTGTTAATCACTGACTCGTGGGAGGCGCCTGCAGAATTGGCCGAGCGTTCTTTTTGGGTAAGGATGACGCACAGATTGTCCTAATAAGGACTTAGTTTGAGAAAGGGGCCGTCTTCTTGGAGAAGATAGGGGCAAGTCATAGGGCGAGCAGTTTCTTTTTTAACGGAGGGATGACACAAGCACAAGTCATTTCCTTATTAATCGGTTCAAACCAGTTCTTACAGGAACTGCCGGTGATAAATGTGGGACTTCTGAGAAGTCATTCATTTGCTTCTCAGCTCTGCCCCAGTGCACAGCCCCAGCTGGCTTCTCCGGGGCTTGGAGGCAATGCTGCAGCTCCCAGCCTCTCTGGCTGTGTGTGTTAGCACCAGTGTGGTCTCGCTGGTTTGCTCGGCGATGTTTTTCCGCTTTTTGAGGATGGGGGGACCTCTGTCCCTTTCAGCAGTAGCAGCTAAAACGCTGCAACACTCTCGATTGCCTGGGTAGCTGCTTTTTCTAGTCGCAGCGATGCCCTGAGGAGCTGTAGCTCAGGCTGAACTGTGTTCTGGTTGGGTCGAAGCGGTAAGTTTGAAAAAGCAAACAGCAAAAACAACCAATATCTCTGTTTTTTTTTGTTTTTTTCCTTTTTTCTTCCCGTATTTTGTCTCGTTCTCTGGGATGAATTTTGCATCAGTGCTATTCCAAGTGTAGGTCCTTCCCTTCAGAAGCCATTTCAAGAATATTTGGAAGCTCAGAGGATAAAACTCCACCACAGAGCTGACAGCGGCGTGCCACAGGTAAGAAACTCTCTGCCCCCTCCCCACTTCATTCTCCCCTTCTCGGAGCTCTCCCCCTCCTACCCCCCCATCAGCTTTTCCCAGCGATTCTTGGGTTTATTTCTCACAGAAGGAGAGAATTTCTCACAGAAGGAGAGAAT
The DNA here is from genome assembly GCA_013397515.1 of Upupa epops. NCBI lineage: Eukaryota > Metazoa > Chordata > Aves > Bucerotiformes > Upupidae > Upupa > Upupa epops. The sequence goes on from VZRI01003174.1 coordinate 562,305, forward strand.
AGACAGCAGTAAATGTGGGCAATTCAAAATACTGCTGCGATTGTCTGCAAGTGGGGGGCAGAGTAAGTGGGGGGGAGACTGGGGAAGCAGGAGCAGCTGCCTCTGTATCAGCTGGGCTGTGAAAGGGAGGGTTAGGCAGAAAAAAGCTGCGTTCTCAAGTGAAGCCGTAGCAAGCGGCAGCACCGGTAGCTGGAATCTGTCTGAGTAAGAGAAATGAAATGCCCAGGCCTTCAAGTCTGGGGTTTCGGGACAGTACAGAGGGGCAGAATTGGCCTTTCTTATAAAAAAAAGTATTAAACCCCTCAAAAAAGTCTTTTTAGAAAACACCCTGAATTTTCAGTGGGGCAGAGCCACTGCCCCACGGAATCCCTTAAGATGCTGAGGCGTTGTCAGCTGAAATCATCCGTGAACCCAACTCGCGTGGAGTACTTGTAGCTCTCAGGAAAGTTTCTTGTACCGCAAGAGAGACCGAAGGCAGGGGCTGGAGGAGGAAAGGCTCCCATTCCCTCCGTGCGCTCCGAAGGGGTTGTCGTGCAGTGCGGTGCTGCCCTCCTTTGACCAAAGCGGGAGCAGTGGAAGACTCGTGGAGGTGGCAGCGCAGGGGTCATCGCAGTGACTTGCGGTGACACCAGCAGAATCGGATCCTAATTGGAAGATAACAGAGTGTAGGCAGCCTAGGAAAAACCTCCCCGCTGTTAACTAAAGCCCTTATTGTTTTCTTCGCGATGAACTGACAGGGAGTGACAGTCAGGGGCTGCTCGTTCTGAACTCAGTGAATTGTTAGACGAAACAATACGAGGAGTCATAAATCACTCGGCTGGCCATCACGGAGTCAGCGCCTGCCCTGCGGTGGCTCTGGCAAAGCCTCCTGCATTGTCTTTCAAGGGATTAAAACTCAGCTTTACGGAGGGGACCTGCAGGAATCCTGTCAGCTCACGCTCGGTTCCTGGGTTTCATTTGATAAATCACGTAATAAATTAAAACATGAAAACGCTTCAGCTCTTCCCTTTCACCCAGAGGAAGGGGAATTGCTCCGTGCGCTCTCCCACTAATCTTCATTTCCCTCTCCTCCTTCTCTTTTGTCTCTTCAGGGGGAAAACTGGCTCTCCTGGATGTTTGAAAAACTGGTGATTGTCATGGTTTGTTATTTTATTTTATCTATCATCAACTCCATGGCGCAGAGCTACGCCAAGCGGCTGCAGCAGCAGATGTACTCTGAAGAGAAAACCAAATGAGCCCAGAACCCCCCCTCCTGGAGGCGGGTTTTAGCAGACACGCCAGCTGCCCCATCTTTCCATACGTTTCAAAAGCAGCGTTATTCAAAACAGGGTTGGGGGGGGGGTTCCTTCCCCCCCCTCCCCACTACCTTTTTAACATCCATTTCCAACTATAACAAGTTCGTATTTCATTTTGAAAGTCATGTGGATCTTAGCGCAGGCGTGCCGGTGACACGTAGAGTCGGTAAGGTAAGCTACAAACGCTTGACGGGTCGGAGCTGTGTTACACAGGATGGGACGAGGAGATGGTCAGTGCTGTTTAACACAAATACCCACCCAGTCCGATGAGCTCAAACTCTCCATTCCCTGATTTCACTGCCGACTGACCGAGGGGGTAACTTTTTCTCGTGAAGGGTGGCTGTTTGGCTCTGTTTTGCTCCCTAAGAACCAGATGTACATAAACCGGTACGGATTGGATTACAAACTGTTGCATGTCCCTCGTGGTAAGGCTGTTCCACCTGAATTCTCCGGTGTCCCGTTGCATTGCACGCGCTGTCGGTTGGCAAAGCCACCCTCCTCTTTAACCGTCATGATGTTAGCGGAGATGATCTGATGTCAAAATGCTGAAGCCGACAGTTTTTTATTCTGTATATTTAGGATGAAGTTAAGCTCCAACTTTATAAAGTCATCTTTGATCATTCCAGAATTCCTTGTGTCGGTCTTTTTAAGCCGTTGCTTTTCCTCTCCGCTTTTTGTTTCTTTCGCTTCTTTGTTGAGAGCCTCAATCCCGCAATCGCGTGCTCTGCCCGCACAAACGGGGCCAAAGCCCTTCGTTCCTTTGGGTTTTTGCTTTTCTCTCTCAAGAGCTTCTTACTCAGCAGCACGAAGTAGCAAGGGGCTATCGCCAGCTAAACTGGGCACGTTGACTAGTGATACCGGGTATCACAAACTCTTCTTAGCCGTTGCCCACTGACCGCAGCACCATGGGCACTGGAGGAGAAGAGAGGAGGGAGCAGTAAAGATTCCAGCTGAGAACAGATTTGCTGTCAAACCCAGCAGTGATGCAGAGAACCTTAAAGAACCTGAACATCTGGCTTTTCAAGTCAGATGATTTCTGAAGCATCGTTAGGAGTCGGTGTGTGTTCCAGCCTGGCTACGAGAACATAACTAACAGTCCATTTTCCCTCTTCAGTCAGTCGATTCCCATCCCACTGCTGCAGGATGTGTCTTTCTCTGATCATTTCTGAGCAGTCTTTATTTTTATCCTAGGGGTAAGTAACACGAATTGATTGCACCTTTCAGCTAATGTTACCACGAGGAGCTCGTTCTGGCTTAGACCTCTCCCTGCATTAGGTTAGGGCAGGTCTGGAGCAGGGCGTGAGGATACGTATCGCGTTCGATCCTGCCTGAGTGTCCTCTTGTGTTGCCAACCGTCGTGACATCTCCATGGCTGTACCATCCTGTCGGATAGCTTATCAGACTGATGTTGACTGTTGGATCTCATGGCAACAACAGTCGGTAGGCTGTCTGACATTTTGGTATCTCTCATCTGACCGTTTGCTCATCCATCTCCAACTGTTTTCATTGAACATAAACAGCGCATCAGTGTCTTCCGCTTTAGATGGGAATGAGTTGAGGAGCCATGCAACGCAGCAGTTTGCGTACGAGTTGTCTTCTAAAGCTTCACCCGGGTTGTGTGTGAGGTTTGTGCTGTTCCTCCCTGGTTTGTGCTGTTTCTCTCCGTCTGCTTCTTATGGAATTTCAAACAGGGAGGCTTCTTAACAGGGGTCAGAGCTGCTGACCAGATGAAACATCACCAAGGCTGAGCGCTGGGAGGTGGTACCAGCTACTCAAAGGCAAACAGGCCGTTCCCGTGGCCCTGGGGATTTTTGAAAGGGGAGCAGTGGCTCTGACATCTTGGCCCCCAGCAGCCTTTCGCGTTTTGGCCTAAATACAGACTTGGAAAAAAGAATTAGCAATGAACTTGTTCTTTCAATAAAGTCACCGCCCCGGGTGATAATTAACTGAGCTCCCTCTGCTAAAACTTGCATTCCACACTGTGAGAGCCCGGGGCAGCAGTTCAGGGCAGCAGTTTGCTGCTGTTGGTGTCACTCTTCCTCAACATCGGGGAAGCAGCTGTTTGCCCCTTTCCCCGGTTCCAGCGGCAGCTTTTTCCCCTCAAATCTGCCTTTCACCTTAGAGGACCCTGTGTGCATTTCACACAGTTCTGGCAGTTCTTTCCTGAGAGGGAGTGCCACTCAGGCCGTGTTGAGGTCCCCGTGTTCTGTTGGATTGAACTGAGGAGACTGTGTGACAGTGATTCAAGAGGAAAAAACCCCTCTTGCTCGGTCTTGAGCCAGTTCGCTAACTAAATGCCCTAGCAGTCTGCTGTCGTTCTGCCTCCTCTCCTACCAAAACCCCCAGGGCAATTGGAGAGCTTTCTCCCACTTCAGGCTGTGCTTCCACCAAAAAACCTCTCCTGTTCTGCAGCTCCTGTCCGTGTGTGTCCGTTCCAGTAAGCTGTGCTGGGCTTGGGAAGCTTCATTTATAGAAGGGACTGGTCATTCTCCTTGTGCTGCTGCCTGTTCAGCCACTGGGGGACTTGGTAGAAGAGGTAAAAGCTATGAGAAAGGAAAGCCATGCCAACCTGCTGAGCTGTGTGTTTGCTTAAATAAACCAACCATTCACTGTTTCCCGGTGTCTATTTCAGCTGGATCGCTTCCACGTCTGTGTAGTGAGCCTGGTTGTGACCCCTGACGTTCAGTGTCCCAGCAGTCTGCAGGCAGTGAATCTAGAAGGAGCATCCACAGCTGCCTTTTGTGGCCTCAAAGCAGCACCCAGCGCCTTTAGCGTTTCACGTGAAGCCATGGGTCTTGCTCCTTTCATCCACCGTTCCCTTTGGGTTGTCCCTGCTGTCAGTCACACGTAGGAAGCAGTCGGTTATCTGGTTCCAAATGTGTTAGAGGAGAATCCAAAGGGAGCTCTGCTGCAAGAGCAGCTATCTTAGCGCAGCTTTTGACCTGGTTCTCCTTGCAGTTCAGGTGCTGAATAAAGCATCCTGCTTTTCTTCTTGGAATTACTGAACGCCGCGGGAAGTCATAGCCTTTGTAACAACAGGGGATGTTTGGTCACGCATCGGACGTGACTCGGAGATGATGCTTTAAGTCTCATCGCCATAAGTAGCAGACAAAGCAGAAAGCTGGCTGTGCTGCCAGCTAGCAGTGTGGAGAAGCACACGAGAGCTGAGGTCAGGCAGGACTGCAGCTCCTTTTTACACTCTACTTGTTGTGAGCTGTGCCTCACCCACACAGTGCTGTGTCCCACCACGTACCTGGGTCGATGTAAGCAGAGCTAAAAAGGTCACACTGCTCTGTGCCAGGCTGAGCCAGGAGACCAGCAGGAGCTGCATCAGGTCAAATCACCCAGGTCCACAGTTCCCTCAGCTTCACCAAAGCCTTGGGGACACTTCCTGCTCCCTGTCTTTGTACTTCCATCCATCCATCCATCCATCCATCCATCCATCCATCCATCGCAGCCTCACACTGTTTTGTGTTAAAGTAGCTCCCTTTGAAATCCCCTGGCTGCCTGTTCATGGGACAAGATCCCTGTCTTCACACCCTGAAATGGCTAAAAAGCCTTCCCCGCTGGCCTCTTGCCTTTCAGTATTTGTCAGGATCGGCCTCCTCTCGCTGCAGGCAGCACTAACTGCAGGCACCAACCCCGGGGCTGTTAACCTGATCGCCCCAAATACAAATCCTCGGTGAAGAAGACCGACCGCCGCTGCAGGAGACTGGTGGCTGGGTGTGTGTGCTCCTCACCGGGAGAAGGGAGGGAGTTCTCTGTGAAGCCCATGGCTAAGAAACCCTTCAGCAGCAGCAGTTCAATAGGTCCAAAGCCACTGAGGCGGCTCTGCTGAGGGTGAGAACTCCAGCTGTTTTCCAGTCTGTGCACTTGCACGTTTGGGCTGGAGGGAAGAAGAGGAAAGGTAAGTGCTGTGCCCCTCCTTCCCCAGACTGCAGCACTGAGCGGGGGAGCTGGAGCCAGGGGGCTTCGAGCTCCCTAAGAGCAGGATGACCCAGTGAAGGTTTGGTTGCTGGAGCCTTGGATCGCCGTGAGCTCCGCAGGGAAAGGGGAGTGCAGTAATGCCCTTCCCTGTGAAAGCACTCGGAGCTGATTGAGGGTAAATATTTGGTGTGCTCTTACAAACTCATTTTTAGGATTAGATTGAAAACCCTCTGAGCCTGCTGTGCCTCTCCTAATTCAAGTGTCTGACTGAGGGCGCAGAATGCTGCCTTCTGTTTCTTCATCCAGTTCACTGGTTCGATGAATCCTCTCAGCTTTCATAAAAGGCTGCAAAGCTGTTTTGGTCCTGGTGCGAATGGGAGAGGCTGCTGCAACTACCTGGGGCTGTTGTCAGAAGGGTGAAAGGAGCTCAAAGGCAGGATTGTCTGGCTCTGTCATCTCCCAGGTGGGAGCAAACCGGGAAAGGCCCAGCAACCCGTGTGCTGGGTATCAAGGGTGTGAACACCAGACTGCTGCTCTGTGCTGGCTGGAACGGGAAGAGGCTGCTGAGCTGAGAAGCCATCCAGCCTGTTCACTGCTAGTGATGGTCAGTGGGTCAGGCTGTGTTTTGCTCTGCCTTTGGCCCTGCTCTTTCCAGAGCTGGAGGGGGTTCTTCCAACTATTTTTCACTCGTGGAATGATTCAGAGAGCATTGACTCGCAGGAGATTGAGTCAAAGGTCTGTTTTTAAATGTCATTTGAGGGGCTGTTCTGACACCAGCAAGTGAGTGGTTGCTGCATCTTCCGTGTTTCAGGGGAGTCACTCCCAGCTTAATTGTTCTTCTCGTTTCCCAAGAAGCTTAAACGAGTTGCCCGGGCAGCTGGTAATAAGGAAACTCGCTGCTATTTCCTGATGAGGGGCAGGAGATAGGACCTGTCAGCCCAGGGATTGTTCCCTGCTCGATAACTTCCCTGCAAGCCGCACCCTTCTCCCAGGGCCTCAGACTGCTGCTCTCTTTGTAAACCCAGTTGGTTTCTCTTCTCTGGTGACTGCTGTGCTTGGTCCTGCTTGAGGGGTCCTGTGAGGGAAGGGCTGTGTGCAGCACACGTGGGCTAAGGCATAAACCACCAATTTTTCTTGGTTTTGGTGAATTTTTGTAATGCTAATAGGACAGAGCAGGGCACACGGGGCTCATTTGGCCTCCTTGGGGCTCATTTGGCCTCCTCGTGAGGAAAGGCTTTCCTTGCAGCCTTGGGCACTGCTTTTCTGCCATACAGAGTGTAGCCCTTGTTTCCAAGGTCTCTCAGATCTACCCAGATGCTTTGAACTACACTGAAGTGTTTGCTAACCTGGTTTGACGGGGTGCCCGCAGTTCTGACTGAGGACGTCAGTCCGTAGGAGTCCCCTGTTACCACCCTGGGTACCTGCTGAGCTGAGGCACATTTCTCAGGTCCTGCTTGTCAGAGGGGGGGTTGGACTAGATGACCTTTAGTGGTGCCTTCCGACCCAGCATGGGCTGTGGTTCTGTGATCTGGCAGAAGAACGGGCAGTTCTCTAGCAGAGAAGTGACCTGTGCTCTGTTTGAAACCTTCTCTCGACGCCTCCCATTTGCCGCAGCTGTTTTCTCGAGAGCTGCACTATTGAAGGTACTTTCACAACAAGAGATCTAATTCCTCTGATTCCTTGGGTTTTATGTCTTCGCCTCAGTCCAGCTGCCCTCTCGTGACACGCAGTCACATGCAGCCACGTGTGTTGCGTAAGACTCCAGGTGGGGAGCAGCAGGAAGAGAGAAACTTCTGAGATGCCTGAAGCTGCTTTCCACCCTGAACTCCTATAAACCTGCCTCAAACAGCTCTGCATGGGCACAGCCCCCCCAGCAAACCACACTGCCATCAGCTGCAACTGCTGCTGCCCAGGAGGAGCCAGGTGGTTTTAAGGTGGAAATGTGCTGTGACTGAGAGGATCATTCCAGTTAGGTGAACAAGGAAAGCGTCCCAGTGGTGTTTGGCAGAGTCCTGGTGGCTCTTCTCCCCTCGGCCCTGGTAGTCCTGTCTGTCCTTGGTGCTTAGTGATTTTTTTGGATAAGTTCAGGCCTGTTGACCAGAGGTTTGTTCAGATCAAACAGAACTCCACGCAGACCAAAGCAAGCCCAGGGCTCCTTTCTAAGGCCGCTGAAGAATAAGCTCCCCTCTCAGCACGCCTTAGGTTTGTCTCTATCCTTCACCTAAGCCATGAAATGACTGGCTTTGTGGAGTAGCCTGACTAAACCTTCGCAGAGGAAAATAATGTGAAAGTGGAAGTTGGTGCCTGGCAGGAAGTGAGCTGAAGCCTTCCTGGGAAAAGTATTTCATTAGATTCCTGTCCATCGGGTGCTCAATTTATGGGCTTTTAACTGGCTAATCGATCGCATTCGGTTTCTTCACCTAAATCTGTCCTAGGAGGAAGGAGTTGCTAGCTTACAGCATCAAGCGACTACATGAACGCAGCTGCTGACTAGGTGACTCAGGAGCAGGTAGCAGTAGTGGCTGAAGTTGCCCAACCTAGGATGGGGAGGAAATTTCCCAGTGGTTTTCTCCACAAGTGGCAGAAACGCACGCCGGCCAGCGGCGAGCTGGCTCACACGGCAACATGTCTGCTGGAACTCTGCGCTGCTCTGAGCCATCTGGAGAGCAGGAGCTCTGAACTAGTGCCCAGCTCTCACCAGGCTCCTTGAGGATATTCTAATGAAACGGCTCCAGCCGCCCCTGCCAACCCAGCGCCGCGTCAGTGTTTTATGACACCTTCAGCGCGTGGGATAGGGCCGCTTTCCACTTGGCTCCTTCAGCCGCGTTCTGCTTACATGCTCCTGTAAATGATCTATTACATATCGGAGGCTGCTGGGCAAAAGTTCAAACTAAATCATGCCATCTGACCACAATTACACCATTCTCAGGCAACTCGAGTGGGGTTTTTGTGGGCCTTTAAATAAACATTACATCGTCCCTGTAACCAAATATGTACGAGGATGACTTGAGCAGAGCTCACCCCTTGAAAAGCAGATACACCCCGTGAGACCCTCGTTATTTCTCTTTGTGTATAACCAGGGAAACAAAAGCTCAGGGAAGCTCAAGCAATGTTGATTCTCTCTCTCTTTTATGTATTAACTAACCAGTGGCTGCTTCTAGTTGCTTTCTCCACTTGCTGCTCTTTGAAAAGCACGCTCTTGGCTTAGGGAGTCTTCGCTTGTTTATCTCAGGGTGTGACTTTACGTAGTTAAAACAGTTTGTCTTTAACAGGTTCTTGCAGCCCAGTTCACACAGCTAGGTAGAGGCCTGTGTATTTGTTTCATAGCACTGGGCTCTTACAAGTCCCTGCTTAGAATCTCTTGAGCTTGTGTGAATCATGGGATTAAGATTTAGGCTTCTTCCATTATCTTTATCACATTTATAGCTCTTAAAATTACCTTGACATTTCCTCATGAGCAGAAGCAGTTTCTCTAATGTCTGACCTCAGGCTGTCTTCACCTTTTCCACTGTATGAACCTCACAGAATCGCAGACTGTTAGGGATTGAAAGGGAACTTGAAAGACCATCCAGTCCAAACCCCCTGCCAGAGCAGGATCCCCTCCTAGGAACAGTCCAGGCGGCTTTTAAATGCCTCTCTCTTCACAGCTGTTTGAATTCTGGGAAAGGGTTAAGTAGGTTCTGCTGATTCATGGAGGTAGGTGACTCATTACCCAACCCGGATAGAGGGGAAGTGGCTGTCTAGAGGGAGAGGATTCATACAATGTGAAATCAGAAGGGACCATTGTGAACTTTGAGTTTGACTGAAAGAGCCGGAAAGGCTCTATAGTTAAAATTCAGGATTATCAGCTCCACATCCAGGCGACTTAAAAGCTGCCTGTGTGTCCCGGCTGTGCTTCTGGAGCGTGGGCAGAGGTGGGGTAGGAAGCCAGAGGCTGGAGGCTTGAGGGACCAAGCCCACACTGGAATTTGCTGCCTTGGTGAGGCTGTGTCTGGGCTGCCCTTGAATTGAAGGCAGCGGAGGGGAGGCAGCCGTGAATCACACTCCCGATGACTCCTGTGCAGTTGATGCCCAACAGAAAGCAGACTTATTTAAAGAACGCTCTGAGAATATTTCCCTTTGGCTGCTTGGTCCCGCATTTCATACTATTTATACTAAACTGATGAACAAAGCAGAAGGAAATTATTCATTCAGTATCCTTTTGTACCCTGCTGTTGTCATGTTTGCACCTACCAGCTGCTAATTTGACTAACTTCCTTCTTTCTTATCGATTAAATCCTGGCTGTTGTGGAAACCACAGATTTTTGCCCTTAATCTCAAGCTGTTTCAGTCTGGTAACTTTGTGGCTCTAGATTTCTCTAATCCTCTTGATTTCCACCTTGATTCTACCCTTTCCAACCAGTAGTCAAACTCTACGCACGCCAGAAATGGTATCTGGAACTACATGAGTACCCTGTCACTTGCCAAGCTGTTAACAGGGTTAAAGTGTTCGGAGCTGATTGATTCTTCTTCCTGTTTTGGGTTTTTTTATGGCCAAAGAGAAGTTGTCCCAGGCATTAAATGCGTCTGCTCCCCCGTGAGCTGCACCTGCCCAGTACAAACACAATAGTGAGGCTGGCTGCATTGTTCCCTGCTTTAGGGACATCCTGCGGGTACGTCGCCTAAAACTAGCTGGGTCAAGGCCACTGATCCTGTTGTTCCTGCCCCTGGCTTGTGCTGACCTCTGATCTACCTCATTCATTTTAATTCCTAATGAAGTGAAGAGCCTTTTCCAGACCCTGGGTCCTTCGTTAGTTTGATCAATACAACAGAAAATGACTGCTGCACCTTCTAAAATGGTGCAGGAGGAGTATTTGGCAGCAGCCCTTGGCTTCCTGTCGCTTGGACTCTCTCTACATCCTGGGGAAAACCAAAAAAAAAGAGGAATCCAGTCATAGATCAAAACCTGCAGCCTTGGTTTGGGAAAGGGTGTGAGGATTTCAGAACTGAGGTCAGCTGTGAAAAACACTAACAGGAAGGAGCCTAGAGATGCCTAAAACAATTCCTGTCAGTCTCTTCTCCGGAGCAATGAGAGGGACTACAACAGCTCGCACAGCTCTGGTGACACTTTTGTTTCCACCTCACTTTGTTTTTTGGGGGGAGGGATAGTTTTATTGAATCTGTGTGGTCAAAATTTAGCTGATGGTTGTGATCTTCTGTTGCTGCTTTGTTCTCCCGTGGATGTGGGAGTATTTTCCCTGAATCCTAGCTGTGAGCAGTTAGTTCTTACAGAATTATCCTTGTTAGGCAGAAATAAACCTGCTGGTTTAGCTCTGTCTTTGAGCTGTGGAATCTTCCCTCTGTTTTCATGTGTTGGAACTGCAGATTGAATAAGGCGATTCTTCCTGGGGTTCTGCATCTTGGCTGTGTGCTGTCTGCTGCCACAGCCCACAATCAAACTTAAAGAAACAGCAATCCCTGAATATCTTGCTCTAAAAATGACATAACCCATAAATAACCAGTGGGGACAGAGGGGTCTGTGTCCTCCCTGGACTTGGGGACTGAGAGCACCCTCAGTCAGTTTGCAGGTGACACTGAATTGTGTGGGAGTGTTGATCTGCTCAACAGCAGGAAGGCTCTGCAGAGGGACCGGGACAGGTTGG
>VZRI01003174.1:585581-639636 GCA_013397515.1 Upupa epops
TGAGCGACACTCGGAGCGTTTTCCCTTGGAAGTTTAGCACTGGTTTTCTCTGCTCGAGTTGCCGCAGCGGCTTGTTGGGGTTTTTTCTCCATGTCACATGTTTTAACGTCAGTGTAGAAATGCTAATCGTTCTGGAAGTACATAAAGTCGTTGCTCTAGCGCCAAAATTAAAAGCGAACGTTTAAAATGTTGCATTAGACACCAGTGCGGATCAGCCTGTAAAGGGTTAGGTGAATTTTATTACAAGGTCTCAGTTTATATTTTCCTTGTGCTGCTGTTGCTCTTTTGTGTTGGTCTTTGTATTAAGCGTTTGCTGTTGCTTAAGCTGCCGCAGCATTTATGTTTTGCTATTTAAGTACTCATGGCATTCTTGGAGTCTTAGAGATAACCAGATACTCTGGGTCACTGATGGAATCCCCCCACTGTAGAGATGTTGGCAGCTGAAGGCTTGAACCTGCAGGAAAAAGCCCTGTCTGTCTGTCGCCTCGTTAATCAATAAAGTGCTTGGCTTAAAGAATGTCCCTTGCATCACAGTGATAAATGGTGCCAAGAACAGGTTCTAAGAGGATGGCAAGAAAGTTGACTTTGCTTACATTCAGATTCCAGTAATCGAGTCTTTGGGAACAATTAAATCATTAGTTATTGTGGACTTAAAAATGTTGCTGTGAGTGAAGTGTTGGTGGTACAGCTGGGGATGTGAATGCACATGGGCAACCTGTTTGGTTCTCTGGCGCCTTTTGGCAAACAGATAAAGGAGAGTGAGAATAGCTCAGGGACTGATAAGCAGGGAAGAAGGAGAATCATCAGGAATGTGTAAAGGTGAAAAAATGTTTCACTTCAAGTTATCTCTGTAGGCATTGTGTGTATCCTGTAAGAATCACAAAGAGCAGTTGAGATGATTAAACTGGAAGTGAGCAAAGGTCTAAAGTCTGCACTGGCTTGTGTGATGTCTATGGTGTTGGTCCCTGGTACCTCCTGAGAGCTGGAAGCCTAAGTAGTAGCAAGAGCAGGTCAGTAGATTTGAATAGTATGGTGAAAAAACCCAACCAGCCTTAATTTTTGTGTTTGTAGTCAATGGAATGGTCCATAGAGTCCATAGGAACAGTGTTCTCCCCACCCAGAACAGCTGTGCCTTGCTTGGTTCTGTGGAATGAGAAGAAATCCCCAAAGTAGCGGAACAATCAATTTTGTTCAAGTGAATATTGACAATGGAAACCATAGCTCACAGAGGCAAGAACCGTGTGTGAAAACCCTGCCAGAACCATTGGGCAACTTGGGAAGTTGTTCTAGGAGTGTGATGTCTGTGTTTATTCTCTGTGTTTGTTGAAGGGTTTTTTTAATTCATTTGTTGGCATCCAGCAGTAGAGTCAAGGGCAGCTTTAGCAGGTTTTATTGTGAAAGAGATGTCAATAAGCCGGATTTCTCTAAGAAATGTTATCGAGAGGACGTGAGCCAGCTCTCTGACCTGGAAACAAACTTCAACTTTTGGACTTCATAACTGCTTGTGGTTCTAGGAGGTGGAACCAGGAGTTGAATTCCGCTCTATATAACCCGCTAAAATGAACCACCCTCTGTAAACTTTAATGTTTAAATGGGTTAGAAACTATTGGAGGCTTAATTTTCTTTGGTTAGTGTTTTCACTTACATAACATTTAAAATGCCTGCCTTGGCTTGGTCTGGTTTTTTGCAGATGTCAGTTTTGTTACTTCTATCTAAATTTCATCACTCAAAGTATCATCATTCAATCAGAGTATTCCAGGCTGATTCTCACTAATGCACAGTCATTTATTTTATGTACAAATTTTTAGAACAAATAAAGTGAAGGCATAGTCTAAAGCTCGTGAGAAAGTTAACCACTAAATTCTATTTGTATTCGCTCCAGCTGTCTGCTTGGTTTGCAATTCTTTTGCCATCTAGAGCCACAATTGTAGGGGGAAGTATTATCTTGCAGAGGGGATCAAGTTGAAAATTCCTTGAAGGAAATGTCTCTTCCAAATTGATCGACATTCTTTAGTGGTGACTACTTCTGGTGTTGAAGTGCTTGAACCTTGTTCAGTAGTATTTGCTGTGTTAATCTATTGAAGTGATTATTGGTCAGCAAGGGTATCTGACATCAAAGTAAAGCTTACATCTTTAATTAATATTGGGAGTTGATTATTACCAACATGGAATGATAAAACCTGCTCAGGACATTGTTTCTAGTATATATGAATCCCAGTTCATCTCTTCATCTAATCTCTGCTATTGATTCAATTTGCAAAGTACTGCAATAGGATTTAAAAATTTGTATGTAAGGGCAGCTCTAAAGAAAAATAAGATGTTGAAAATTGCCTTAGGGCGATGTGAAATTGTTACCTCTGATATTTAAGCAACTGAGTAACAATACAGTGGGGTAAAACTGGTTCCCTGTGTCACCATTTGACATAGTGCAGGTTTTGCATGGAATTTTGTAGAGATCTTCTGCTGATAGTGTATTTTTAGGCTCTTTAGTCTTATTATATAAATCACCTCTAGAATTATTTAATGTATATAATTTCAGATGTTGTAAAGCCCATCAGTGCATTTATTTTCACTGCTGCCTTTTTCTTATAATTAATCTTCCTTCTACCCTTCCCATCCCCAGGGTCAATTAAGTGAGAGCATGGATCATGGAGGAGTTGGCCAATATGACCTGTAAGTTACTGCTGGAAAATGTTGTCTGTCGTTCATGCCAACTACATAGAGCTTCTAACTTTGTTACAGTGTAAAGTAGAAAATTTTTGTCTTCCTTGTTCAGTTTTGTTTCTAGTTGCTTCACTTATCTCTTCACGTTACAGTTTGTTGATTGCATCTTGATAATAATAAAAAACAATTCTGGCCAAACCTGCTGTTTGTCTTTTAATCCTTGTTTCTCCTAACATATCTCCTGTACATGAATAATATTTGTCCTGTGAGTGTGACACCCTGTTTGCAGGACACTGCACATTCTGCCCCAGATGCAGATTTACAGAGCTGTCTGAAGCAGATGAGAAGTCAGAAGCTCTGATTTGGCATACAGGGCCCCCTACCTTTAGCTTAACTTTGGTCATTGATTTCCACATTGTTTCAGCATACTGTGTTGCAAGGAGCAAGCAGTTAAAACAGTCCCAGTTACACTGTCTTTGGCAGAACTTTAGCGTTAAGTTAGAGGCATCATTCAATTATTGATTGCTCTTTCTGTGGCCTGTTCAGACTTCTGAGATTTTTTTTGTTGTTATGTTTTTTCCGGCAAGAGTTTGGTGTTACGTAATTCTTGCCATGACCATTGGGGCTGTTGAATGTGATGTGAAACTTAAACACAGCTTGAAGTCTTGTCTTTACGTGAGGATTTGTAGGAATATCTAAGTCAGTTTGAGGCTTTAATCTTTTAAACTTAATTCTCGTGTAATACAGACATTACTCTGCACTAAACTGAAGGGCTCTGAGGGAAATCTTGATACTATGAATCCCACAAACGTGCAGGTCATCTTTTCTGTGCAGTTTACTGCTTAGCACATGCCTCAATTTTGTTGCCAAGAATTCTCCAGGTCTCCGTAGTAGTCATTCAGTTGTGTCAGATATATTGCATGTTTCTTAGAAAGTCATTTGCTTGCTTGTCTTCATTTGGCTGTAGTACCAGGTAGCCTTACATTCTTGTTTCGGTTTTATCCAGTGGCATGGAACATTGTGAGAAATTTGAGATTTCAGAGACTAGCGTAAACAGAGGTCCAGAAAAGATCCGACCGGAGTGCTTCGAGTTGCTGCGCGTACTTGGCAAAGGTGGCTATGGAAAGGTAAGGAACTCTCTTCTACAGAAGTAAATCCATTACACTGGTTGTGGTGTTGTCTTTGATCAGGTCTTAATCTTTCTGAAGAGTTCATCCTACCACAAGGTAAGCTCAGAGCTTCACCAGCTGGTGGCAGCAGAAAATGACCCACACTGGAGTTATAACTAGCTCTTCTCCAAGCTGTCAGTTTGTAGGTGGCCTCACCTCTCTTTGGCAGAACTTTTACGGCTGTGTTAGCCACTGTAAGTTATATGCAATTGCTTTTGTGTTGGTGTTGTACAGGTCTTTCAAGTACGAAAAGTAACTGGAGCAAACACCGGGAAAATATTTGCCATGAAAGTCCTTAAAAAGGTAACTGGAACTTTCTCATTTCAGTGCTGTTTGAATCTGAAAGAATTTATCCCTCCATGTACCTTTTAATATCTATTTAATAGGCTTAAAAGTGAACTTTAACCATATATACAGCGGTTACTCTTAACTCTAGCTGTAACTGGACCCTGCTAAATTGTTCCGTGTAGTTCTTAGCAGCCAGTTTAAATAGCCCAGGAGGTCCCTTCCAATCTAAATTATTAAATAAAGATGCTGTGAGGAACCTCTTTATTAATTACAGTGCTAGCTCATAGGTAGTGCTGTGCTTTATTAACCTCAGAAATGAGCTAAACATAAAAAGTCAGCCACGTTTAGCATGTTCCTGTGCTCACCCACCTCTGCTTTTTGTAGGCAATGATTGTCAGGAATGCAAAGGATACAGCTCATACTAAAGCAGAGCGGAATATACTGGAGGAAGTGAAACATCCCTTCATTGTAGACTTAATTTATGCCTTTCAGACCGGTGGAAAACTCTACCTCATCCTTGAGTATCTCAGTGGTCAGTATATGAAATTCTGTTAACTTCTTGGTTTCTTAAGGACCTGACAACTTGTATTTCCTACTCTGCTCAAAAAAAAGCCAACTGACAGCTGGCACAGTGTCTTAAAACCATAACCACTAACCTACTTTATGTACTTTGTACTATGAAAAGTACAAAGAATTGCATAAGTAAACCTTCCAATTAGTACAAGAAAGGTGACTGAAACATAAAACAGTTGTTTTTCCATGACAGTACAGAAAAGGAGGACCTGTTCTTTCAACAGCTTTGTAATTCCTCTAGGTTACATTTAGATTCTGGGCAGTAACTGAGTTCTTAGTCCTTACAGGTCCTTTGTGAAACAAGTTCTTTCTTTTATTTCACAGATAGGAAGACAGCTGCAGATTACAAGCACTTTGCTTGAGATATGATAGAAAAAATAGGGGCAGAGGTGCTGTCAGTTTTTTAGAGTGTGCTCTTGATTTTTTGTTTGCATTTGTTTTGATTGCCAGAGAATAGTAGGTGCTCAGTTGTTTTTTGTGGAAAACATGTTATAGAACAGGACAAAATACTTGTTTATTCTAGAAAATAGACTTTTGACTGACTCAAAATGATACTTTAATGAGTGTAATCTCATGACAGGAGGAGAACTATTTATGCAGTTAGAAAGAGAAGGGATATTTATGGAAGACACAGCTTGGTAAGTGAAACTGTTTTGGTAAATTAATAGTTTTGGGGTTTTTTTTTTTGAGAGCTTAAACTGTGTACTCTGGTCTGAAAACAGCCTGTTAACAACTCACTCATTCATAGTCCAGCAAAAAGAGCAGTTAACTGGGTTTGGGGAAGATGTATGTATTCTGTATTTCCCAGTTTGTGCTGGTGTAACTCCAACCTTCAAAAGAGAGTCCGTTGCTGGCTGCTGAGTGAGGATGTATTCTATAGGGTTATGGTAAAGGAGGTGTTTTGGGTGTTGAAAGACTTCCTGTAAATGCAGGGGTTTTTTTCTGTTCTTGATTCACACATGGTTTCACCAGCTAGTTAAGAATTTCCAAGTCACAGTAGTGGCTGTATTCTAACAGTCAGAGGGGAGAAGTGATAAAGGTCATTCTGCTAATGAAGGGGGAAAAGCGCTTTGAGTAGTGATATTTTACATACGAACAAGTGGAAATTACCCTTTATTGATTAGGGTTCACACACAGCTGAACACAGTGTGGTATCTTGGGGGAGCTGGATTCGATGGTTTCATGAGGTCCCTTCCAACTCTGATTCTGTGATTCCCACTGTGTTACCTGGCAGTAATGCCTCAAAAAAGCTTTGATGTACCTATGGGGTTGTAGTTCTGATCCACAGATACAGTGTGGGTTCTGCTGGTTATCTCCTTAGCTTGATTTCTTTCCCCTCAACATTGGCATTTCGATGTGATAATGCTGACTGCAGCATATTTTAACTTCTAACTGCTCAATTTAGATTCCTCCAAAGATCCTCCTGTGATGAGATAGCTGCTGAACAGGTGAACCCAGTGCTAATGGCATCACTTTGCAGTTCATCTCAGAGTTTGTAGATTCCCTTTGGCAAACCAGCTGCAAAGGTGTTATTGGTTCTGTCATACACACTAGTGATACTTTGAAGGAACCGTTGCTGTGTACATAATTATCTTAGTGCTTAAGCTGATTTGCATGATTGAATATGTCTCACTTTGTGGCCCGTGTTTCTTTCAGCTTTTACTTGGCAGAAATCTCAATGGCACTGGGGCACTTGCATCAGAAAGGAATCATCTACCGTGATCTGAAGCCAGAAAATATCATGCTTAATCACCAAGGTAGAAATACAGTACCAATCATTTGAAAGCAGTTCTTCAATGGCTGCTTCCTTATCACTCTTGCTGTAACTGCAGGATTGCCAGAGCTAATTGCTTGCCCTCAACCACAGCTTATTCGGCTTTAATAGGCCACAGCAAGCTGCAGGCTCTACCTGTGTTTTGGCACAGGCATTTTTTCAGTGGTTGACTGGCTAATTCTGCAGCTCTGCTTGGTTGTTGTAAAGTACATAAAAATCTGTGTAGCTGTGGTGCTTCAGGACCTGCTAGAGTGGCAGCATGGAGGGGGTTAGCTTGTGTTTTTCAGTCTCTCAGCTATTTAGGTTTTTTGTTGGTGTGGGGATGGTTGCATGGTGATCTAGGAAGTCCTTTCCAACCAGGATTATTTTGTGATTCCGTATCTTCAGAGTAGCATCAGTAGCAGTCTGGTAATGGGGATGACTGAAGACTTAGTTAGGAAAAGCAATTTAGGTTGGGTACCAAATGATCAGTAGCTGAAATAACTTGTCTTGCTATTGATGATTGTGACAGTAGCAGCAATCACTGTTGCATCAACTGTGTGACACTGGTCAGTCTGACAGTCTGTCCATCCTGTATTTTCTTCCTCTGAAACACTCTATTTACTGAAGTAAGTACAAGACTTTACAAAGTCTTTGCACTGAATTGCACTGAATTATTCAGGGCACTTTAGAATAAGACCTGCCAAGTTTTACATATCTGTGTTAGGAAAACCCTTGATTTTTTCAGTGTTACTGAATTCTGGCAAGTCTTAAACCTTGTATGTTTAATTTCAGGTCACGTAAAACTGACTGACTTCGGATTATGTAAAGAATCTATTCATGATGGAACAGTCACACACACGTTCTGTGGAACAATTGAATACATGTGAGCTGCGTGATGAAATACAAAACGATTACTCTGGTCTCAGGATGATGTTGCTGAATTTGGCCTTTCCTAACCAGCGGTTCATACCTTCAGTCACTTACACGCATTTTACTTGATAAATGTGGTTTTGTTTGAAAACTGGGAGTCAGTATTAAGCTTGCTAAAGAATGTTCATGTTTTTAATTTCTCTGATTATAGGGCCCCTGAGATCTTGATGAGGAGTGGGCATAATCGTGCTGTGGACTGGTGGAGTTTGGGGGCATTAATGTATGACATGCTGACTGGAGCAGTAGGTGCACAGTTATAATTGCATGTATTTCTCTTTGTAGCTTTGGTAGTTGCCTGCATTCTAACTCGTGTGCATGTATAAATACCTACCTATTGTAGCTATACAAACTGCAAGTGGAAATTGTAACTAAAGTATTGTGAGTGCAGTGATGCGCTGCTCTCATCCAAGCAATTCCTTGGAAGCAGTTTTACCTGTGTTATAAATTACTGAAGTGAGTTCTGTGTGCATAAATAAGAGACCTGAACAAGTCCTGTTTTTCCTTCTGTTCCAATGGTGCTCTCTAGCCTCCTTTCACTGGGGAGAACAGAAAGAAAACAATTGACAAGATTCTCAAGTGTAAACTCAACTTGCCTCCCTACCTCACACAAGAAGCCAGAGATCTGCTTAAAAAGGTAGAATTGTAATGAATTTCACTACTATGTATGTATGTAGAAAATGGAAATGTGATGATACAGCTGTGGCTACTCAGTCTGAGCTTGTTTTGCAACTTAGCAGGCAGTATTGTTTTTGCCTGGTACAGAAAGTGATTTTCCATGAAAATCCAACTGTTTTCTAACAAATGCAGATTTTTCTGGTTGTTCTGTGTTCATTGTGCATTGGTATTCATCCCGCTGATGATTCATGTCAGAACTAGTCTAGTCATAACAGCACAACTCATTTTTCCATTTTGGATGTTATTTTTTCTGAAGCTGCTAAAAAGAAATGCTGCCTCACGTCTAGGAGCTGGTCCTGGAGATGCTGGAGAAGTTCAGGTAACTTTTGCTTAACTCAACAATTCTTCAATTACCTCACTGAAAAGAAAACGGCTCCGAGGGCAGGCCCATCAGGGAAGGGGATGCTGTCTTGAAGTGTAATGAGGAAGAATGCAGCTGCACGTGATCAAAATGTGAACGCTTTAAATCTTAACAAAAGCAGCCAATTACCTGTTTGAGAATTTGAGATTTAGGAAACGGCTTTTATTCTTTAGCTCTTGTGTGCCAGTGGATGTTTTCTGCTGCTTGCACAATGCTGATTGCACAGTCAGCCATACAAGAGTGATGATACTCTTAGCAGGCTGACGATAAACCTGCCAAGCCTTGTATTTAGTGCAGCTCTGTCAAGGGAAAGTGTTATTAGTTTGCATTCAGTGTTGTGTAATTAAAAGCTAAGGCAGAGGCCTAGTTCCTGTTCCTTCCAGCTTGACTGTTTTTGTGGTGAGATTAACAATGTACTAGAGAGCCCTCCTGATTTTCCAGTTCTGATAATTTGTTGTTAATGCAGCTCTTTGTCATGTTTTTAGGTCTTTTAACTTCTAAAGTTGAATAATGTAGAGGTATTTTGCAGGTAAACTGGCTTTTTCTAATGCTTTCAAGGAAAGTATGACAGGAACATAAATTGTCTGACCTGCGGGTATGGTACCAATGCTCAGCTCTTCCAGTTATTCTGGAATATCTAGAATGCCTGTGACTGGACCCACACGTGATTTTGGACAGAATGGCACCACAGAGGGTGTCTTAAGCACCCTTAATTTGAAATTTCTGTAGGTTATACCCAGAAAGGCGCATTATGACTCTGTGCTGTTGCTAACTCTCGTAGGCTCACCCGTTCTTCAGACACATTAACTGGGATGAGCTGTTGGCACGAAAAGTGGAACCTCCTTTTAAACCCCTATTGGTATGTACTCAGCATGCTGTGAGATATTCCTTGTGCATCCCCTCTAGGAAAGGTCTAAACTCTGTGGAATCTAAAACTTAGCATCTCAAACCCTAACTCTTGCAAACTGGAGCGATGCTCCCGGTTCTCAGAGTCACTCATGTAACATTAAAATGAAAAGCAGGAGATCTGCCAGATTTACTATCTGATTCACCATTATGGTTTTTTTCTTGAGAACTGGTGCTGTTAAAACTCGTTACTCTCTACTGTTTGTTGTAAGCATGTGCTGTTCTGCTGCTCTGGGGTCATGGTGCTCACCTGTCACCGGAGAAACCTGCTTTTTTATGACGGTGGCAGCCATGAGCTAATTTATCCTTCTCTTCAGTCTTCTGGAGGATGAAGGTTCTGCCTCAGTTTTAATTCCTCCTGCTTCTAATCTGTAGGTTAAACAGACTTGCAAGTGCAGTTATCTCTGAATTTCTGCTTCTAAACATTATACAGTAAGTCAGGACTTAGTTGAAATAAAGATGACATAGTTGCTAAGCAAAAGTAAGTGAAGTCACCTAATGAAGCATTTTGCATGCTTGCTTATTAATATTTGCAGTGCATCTTGTGCATTACAGGCAGTAATTAAAGTTTACCTCAAACCAGCTGTGATGAATAAGTCTCTCATATCCTAGCCTGTATTTTGATGCTGTGGGCTGTCTGTGTTAGGGTTTTTTTCCTACCTGCCACCTTGGTAGTTCCCAACTACTAAAAAATCTCGCTTCAAACTCATTTAGGGATCGTTTCAGCCTTTTTTTTCCCTCCACATCTTGATCAAAATCCAGAATAATACAAAGCTGACAGCTCCAAATGAATTATCTGAAGGTAGTTTTGAGATTTATGAATACATCCTGCCTTCTTGATTACTTAGGAATTATACCTGTTGTTCCTTCACTGGATTAAACTTCATAGTCACTTATTACAGAGTTGTCATCTGTCCCTCACGGTATTAACACTTTGGCATCTGCAAAAATGGGATGAAATGACCTGGAGTGCCTGCCAAAAACTAATTTGAGAACAGCAGCTGTTCTGTGCTAGTTGTGACAAGGGCTAAACTTGCAAGAAACTGCCGTTTTATTTCTAAAAGCTTTTCTTTGTAATTCGATATTTTAATTTTTTAAAGGCATCTTTTTAATTTCATTTCCTTTTTGATCCATATTTTTTGCCCCTCCTCCTTGCCTTTATTTCTCAGTGTCAGTGCCCATAGTGAACCTCCCACTGGCAGCGACAGGATTCCGACACCACTCCAGGGTTTTACTACAGCAGAGCTCTGCCAAAAACCTATGGAATGAACTCCATCCAGAGGCCACACTGATCACCGCTAAGCCATTTGGTTGATATCTGTAATATAAACCCTTAATCATTTTGTTTTTGCAAAGCAATCTGAAGAGGATGTGAGCCAGTTTGATTCAAAGTTTACACGTCAGACACCTGTTGATAGCCCAGATGACTCTACTCTCAGTGAAAGTGCCAACCAGGTCTTTCTGGTAAGTGAGGGAGCCATGAGCATGGTGACTTGTGTTACTTGGATACAGTAGGGCATGTCAGGTAAATTCATTCTACTGAATCTTAACCACCTGATACTCAAAGCAAACAGTTGTCATTTTAAATTCAGGTTCTGCAACTGGCCTGAAATGTTTAAGGGGGTTGAAAATACCTAGTTGGATTATTGATGATGTTTTCATTATATAAATAAAAGAGCCAATAGTAGTCACTTTCTGAAATGTCAGCATTCTGATTCAGAGTTGCATAATGAACCCTGGGCATGCAATTGCTCTCAGTCATGCAGAGAGAACAGTGTCCCTTCTATAGATCAGAGTTAATTAAACTGAACATGGGAATCTGATGGGAGGAGGAATATCTGGGTGTGCAGGAGCTCCTTCAAGTCTTGCTGTTTGCATCAGGAAGTCAGTAGAAGTTCCTACATCTATGTTTACACTCCTTCTAATTTTTGTTTACTGTTTTATGTCAATCACCACTGCATAAGTGATCATAAATGTCAGTCTTGCCTGCAAGTGACAGTTGCATCCATTCCTGTTTTCCAGGGTTTTACGTACGTGGCTCCATCTGTACTTGAAAGCGTAAAAGAGAAATTTTCTTTTGAACCAAAAATTCGATCACCTCGCAGATTCATAGGTAGCCCTAGGACACCAGTCAGGTACCTTTTCTTTTTTATTTATAATATACTTTCTGGCAAATGGTTGAGATTTAAGTGCGCTAGAAATAATGCAGCACTCCTTCTCAGTAAGCCCTTCACTTCCACTAAAGCACAGCACTGATCCTGTTTTACAAAGCACATTATTAGAGACAAACGTGCAGTGTCTGGCAGCACAAGAAGTATTAATTTACTTCTGTTCAACACTGAGAGCCTCGCAGTCTGGTGGCTGTGGTACATCATTCCTCTAGAACCATTTCAGAACATCCCAAGTACTCTTGTGCTACTAAAGAATCACATTAGCACAGAAAAATCCTTCTGCAGTCATCTGGGAATTGTTTCTCACTACTCAAATGAGATACTTTTACTTTACAAGAGAGTGTGGCAGAAGCACACTTGCGGAGGGAAGAGTTGTAAATTCATCCCGGTAGGCTATTTGAGCTCGGCTTCCTGCAGAGGAAAGGACATACCTGGGTGCTGTATGTATCTTCATCTCTGATTTGTGTATTTCTTGTTTTAAAGCCCTGTAAAGTTTTCCCCTGGGGAATTCTGGGGAAGAGGTGCTTCTGCCAGCGCATCAAATACTCAGACACCTGTGGAATATCCCATGGAGACAAGTGGAATAGAACAAATGGATGTGACAGTCTGTGGAGAGGCCTCAGCACCACTTCCGATCCGGCAACCAAACTCTGGGCCATATAAAAAACAAGCTTTTCCCATGATTTCCAAACGACCAGAGCACTTGCGCATGAATCTATGACAACACAATTTTTTTTAAGCCTTTGGGAGGTGGAAAGCAAAGAACGGACATAAGCCCCACCTTGAAGTTGAAATAGGAGGGCTTGTATGGTTTACTTTTAAAAAGTGACAGTTATCAAAGAGTCAGTCATTGCACAGAGCGACTCGGAAAGCAAAGAGAAAAAGGAATTTTTTTTTCTGTCAATCAATGGTGCATAACAAAAAACTTTAGAAAATGGTATTGCAGAACTCTAGGCACATCATCTAACTGATTCGCAGTGACATCTTCTCACCTTATCAAGGATTTTTCAGCTCAATAGCTCGAAACTGACAGTATTAAGGGTCAGGATGTTGCTTCAGAATCACTGGTCTAATCGTGAATGTGTCGAGGAGGGTTAGCCCTTTCACTAGGCAAAGTATGAAATGCCTACGCGCTTGCGTCTGAGGAATAATTAGCATGCAAGCTTGGTTAAGCTGTTTCTTACAACGGGGTGGAATCAAAGATGAAAGATAAAATTAATTGGTATTTCACATTCAAAACATAATGAGTTCTTTTTATATATATATATATATAAAATATATATTTTTCAAATAGATTTTTTTGATTCAGCTCATTATGGAAAGTAGCCCAAAATTTCAAAATGCAAAAACAATTGGTCGCTGTGAAGAAAAGTTAAAAGCTCTAGTTCTGATTCTTCTCCTCGTGAAAACAACAAATCAATAAGCAAAATCACTCGATTACCAGCTTGGCAATGTGGGGTGGGAGAGAACTGTTTCACTTGCTTACCCAGCTGAAATACCTGTTCCTGCAAAGACAAACGGATCTAATGAAACGGCAATGCTGCTATGTTCTAGGCTTAACTGGAAGCCATGGGCTCACACACGTGTCCTGCTTATTTCACCCTTGTCCTCAGCAGACATTTCACTGGGAATCGTCACTTTTGTATACGCTAGTCCTTAGATGGAGACAGCTGAATGCGCTCAGATTCTTACCCGTATAAAAGATCAGGACAAAGTGCATCGGAATACGAGGTCAGTAGAAACATACAAGTACCACAGGAAACAAATTCCACGTAGTATAAGGAAATAAACCTTTTTGTAATCGGTGGGTAAGAGTTTGAGGATTTTCTCTTTTTATTTTGAAAATAAAATTCTGCTTACGGGCGTTCCCTGCCATTTTACATTTCTAAAATTATCAACCTTTTTTTTTTTTTTTTCCTATGCTGGGGCAATAAATTTGCTGATTGTATGAGAAAAAGTGTTAAATGGCCTTTCAGTGAATGTCTTCCACAGTGGGTCAGAACTTTAGCAACTTAATTTAGGAAACATGTTCTAAAGACACTATTTATGCTTTGGAATTGTCACAATCTGTACAAATGACTTACAGGTACAAAGAATAAAATAAAGGTAACTTTACCTTACTTAAATACTTCCTGCCTTAAAGAAAGCATTTCCATGAACATAGCTGGTGAAAGGGTTAATATCTGCAGAGCTTTACACTAGTTAAGAGTGTGTATGGTGTGTGCGTGTGTGTGTATATGATCATGCAGCTGCATACAAGTCCTGTCACTTTTTGCCTGCCACACGTTGCATTATCTTTAGTCAAACTGTGCAAAGTCTACTTCTGGTGTTTCACAACAGTAGGGATTTTTTTATAGATTCTGCTTACTCTGTGTATACTGAATCTTTTTGAGCCATAGGATCCAAGCCATAAAACTCTCTAAGCATGTTGAATCCAATCGGAGTGCTGTTTTCTAAAATTCGCAAGGCAGAAGGATTCAGCAATATCCTGTCGAGACTAACAACCAACAAAAAAGATGGTTACTATTGAGCAAAAATCAGTTGGTTGGTGATATTTTTTTTTCTTCCTGCTAGGCCTTTTGATGAGAATTCTAGTTTAGTTTAGGTCAATAAGGAAAATCAAGTTACCTTATCATGATGTAAGTTGTCCTGGGAGATAAATTGCTTATGTTTCCTTTGGCAGTCGGGCCCCGGTGCCGTGTTGTGAAACTGAAATCAAAGTGCTCACGTGCGTTTGTGTTCTGCAGATTTGCAAACACGCAACACTTCAAGCAGTGCCTGTCTGTGCAACTTGTTAACATCGGTTTCATAACGGGTTGACCGAGTATAAAGAAATCGGTTTTTACAAAGAATACTAATTTAAATTTCTTTTGAGGCAGATCTCTCTTGGTCCTAGTTAGAGCTAACAGTTGCTTTTTGCTTGGCTGGATATAACTGTCCAGTAGAATTGGTTTAATATGGCTGGCAAGAATGGCAAGAGTTGTTTGTCTGAGTTCACTAATTAATTACAGATACGATTTCATCGCTTTGAAAAGGAAATTTCATGGACTGTCCATGTTTCATCCCATAGATTCTGAGTTTAATTCCCTACCATTACTGTGAAACTTTTGGAGTGTGACTCAGACAGCAAGCACACACTATGCAATATGGTTTATCCTGTATTTATTTGTAAAAATATCAGACATAGATCCTCTCTATATATATAGTAGTGTCAAAATTACTAGTCATGAACTAAGGGGAGTGGAGTTCTAGCTCCTGTCTGGCTATTTCAGATAAGTGCAGAATGCATTGAATATTGGAGAGCTTAACAAGTGCTTTCTTTTGTTCATTTAAAAATGTCTTAAATTTTTCATTAGAGTATAGAATCTTATTTTTTTTATTTTGTACAAGCTGCGCTTTTTTAATTATAATCACTGAAAAATTCACTATAATTTGATTTTATAGGATTTTTGTAGCATTACAAAAATATAGTTAAAAAAACTGACGTTAATACCTGTTGTGGCTAACCATATAAAAGTATTAAATCTTAAACTTGAACAAAAGTCATATTTTTTTTTACCAGATGTTAAAATAGGGAACTATTTTGTTCTGCAGGTCATTATCACAAAAAGTTTATAGGTCAGCTGTGTTAACCAGCAGTTTTTCTTTTCCCATTCGATGCAGAAACTATTCTGGTATAAGATATTCAGAATTTCCTCATTTTTCTCTGTGGGAGTGATGCATACATTTGATGCCATTCGTGTACTAAATTGTAATTTTGGGAATGCTGGAATAATTCCTACCAAGACTGTCTTAATTGTGCCATCTGACATTTGAATGTCATCCTGGTATTAGCTCATAATAAAAGATAAAAATAAATGAGTCAATTGTTCTTTTCAATATCCCTTGCTTTTGTTTTGTTTGGTCTTGCTATCTAAAAGCTGAACTGCTGGAGAACATCTAATATTTGAGTCCACTCTAACTGTACAGTGGATGTTTACTTTGGGTCTGTTCTCTTTTTAATATTAACTCCCAACCTGCTCTCGCTCTGAACCCATAGTACATTGATGGAGACTCTTAGGACAGATGCTTGGGTTTTAAAATTCTGTCTCTACAGCAGGACAGTTGCTGTTTCATTTCCTCAGGGAGAAGAAAATCCTTTACCTTAAGATTTAAAGGAGAAGTCATGAAGATCAAGACAAATCACTTAACTCTTCTTCCTGCAGATCCTTGCCGATAACACTGTACGCAGTCCCTATATATGAACTTCTACAGATTGTTCTCTTCTAGATTAACTTGGCTTTGTAGCTGTCTTCAAGAAATGAGCTGCCTTCGTAGAATCAAAGGTAATCCCTGCTCTGTTTTTCATCTTTCGCAGTTTACTGGCACTAAATATACTCATCTGCTGATAAGATGGATGTGAATAGCAATTAAATGCAAATTGAAATGTATGCTAATCCAAGTGACCTATTTTAATTTAATTTATTAATTTTTGGGGGGAAGTGGGTAGGCCTCGAGTATAACTGAATCTAAGTCATTGTCTTTCATGACAGCTTTAAAGGGGAAGGGGAGGAGGAATTCTGCTTAGAACTTGCAGGACCTGACAGATGCTAGTTCTGATTGCACTGTCTTTCCAAGGCCTGGTACCTTCATCTAGGCTCTTGGGCTCTTAAAATCAGCTACTGACTGCCATTTGTCATCCTCTTCCCTGTTGTGTCTGTGCATGTGGGAAGCAGGGCAGCTGCCCTGGCACCAGTGGGATAGATAAGGAAGAGCTGCATCTCAGTAGTGTGATGCTGACAGGCGGATCAGAGGATGTCGGTCGTGGATGTAAGGTACTCACTTTTCCCCCTCTCTGTAACTAAGATAAGAATTACGGGTTCCATTTATGATGTGTGAATCTAAACTGGTGGATCAAATCCTCTTGTGTTCTTTGGTTTTTAATAAAGTCTGTTTGATAATATTACTGGGTTTGAATAATTTTCACTGAATCTTGAAGGAAGAAAAACACACAAAAGAAAGAAACTAAAAGACATTCCCTGTTCCTGTCTCTGCCCAATGAGCACCCTTATTCTTATAATACTGACCTTATTGATGCTGCTGGTGAATCTCAGGATCTGTCCCTTCCTAGTTTATACTCCAGGAACGGAACTGCAAGTGATTTAGACCTGTTCTAAACAGATTTTTTAAATCTGTTGCTGAGTACTGTCTTCATGGCTATTTATTACGGCTACTCATTAGGAGGAAGCAATGAATTTAATCCATATTCAAGTGTTAGGAAGTAGATTTCCTTGCTTTTACATCATTTCCAAGTCTCATGAATTTTATTTTCCCTGAGAGGATTTTTGAGGTAAAAAGCAATGAAGCTCTCGGTGTTGGCATTTCAGGAAAAGCTAATCCAGGATATGTAACTGTGTCTTAGAAAGGGTTCACCCAGGTTACACCTGCCCTAACAAACTGTGCATTGGATTAGTCACACATCTTATTCACACAAACAAAGCTGCTTTTAAAGGTGCTGTTTGTTGACTAAGTACAGCACTCAAATTATTTACACGGTACTCACACAATACTTGAAGAAAGAAACCTTAAAATCGTTATCGGAATTGCATGTGCATGATTATGTTCGGGAAAGGCTACACATGATTGCGTAACCAGGTGAGCTGCCAAAGTCCCTGCAGGCCCATCCGAGATTCAGAATCCCACCTTAAGTTCCCCCTACTCTTTTTTGTTCCTTGCTTCAGTCCTTGTCTCAATCTCTCCCTCAAGGGAAGTTCTGCAGCAGCAGCGTTTTGATTATCTGCACTGATGAAATTTAAATAACAAACAGTTCTGATCTTGTATGAACTTCAAAGGCAAGCTAAGGCATAGCTCCTTCTTTCTAAGGAAACAAAGAGCGTTTTGTTCTGACAGTACTAGAGGAGTACTAGAGGTACATGCACAAGCCCATCACAGCCAAGATCTGGCTGTGGCCACACTCCAGTTCTTCTCTGCCACCCTCAGGACTGCTCTAACACCATTCAGTTCCACATTCTCCAAACCAAAGAACCTCACCTGCTGGGAAACCTCCATAGAACCAGTCTCTTCTACTCCCATAGGTTTCCAATTACAGACTGAGAAGCTTTTGTCTGTGGTCTTTAAGCTGGAGCCTTTTTTCCCCAGTCACTCGGATACCATGGTGGAACAATCACAGGGCAACTTGTCTCTGAGCTGCAGTAAGCCTCAAACAAAATACAATCAGCAAATACAGAGCGAGCTGTACCATAGAGCATAAAATGGTACCTCCTAGCTCAAATCTTCCGTGTCATTAGACTTTTACTGAGAATTCTAAATTCTACTAGTTTTTCCCTTTTCAGCAATACCTTTTAAGGTCCTCTCCCAGCATGTCCTGTCAGCCCTGTAACTCTGGTTGGATCAGAACTTCTTTAATACTCATTCAAGTGGCCAAGCAGAGTGACTGGCTTCAGCATTCATCAAGTAAGTGTTTAATTTTTTAATTCTGGTTTTTGCCTGATTTAGAAGTTTCCTAAAGGTATTCAGTTAAGCTCAAGTTAATGCTGACTTAGTTTAACTTTGCTGTTACGGAGTAATTTGAGAGGGGCTTTTTTTTTTTACTCCACTCTCACCTGAACAGCAAAGTGAAAAAAGACAAGCAGGGGGAAATAAGGTGAGGTTGTACATAAAGTTATCAATATAAACAGCAGAAAGACTAGTCATGAATGAGTTGGAGCATTTAGAGGTTGTTTTGTTGTCAGAGACATTAGTTTAACAGGAAAAGTCCACTCAGCACTGAGCTGGTTTGTGCTTATGTGCAAGCTGATACTGAAACAGCAGTGAATCTCAGTTCTTTATTCAACATGCACCAAACAAGATAGATTTAAATGCATTTATTCTCTCTGATTTTTACGCATACTACAAATTGCAAATAGAATATAAAATAGAATCTCCCCTGTAAGAAAATCTGGTTCCTGTTATGACAAAAATATTCAAGATTTGTTTTTAAAAATATCAACTTTATAAAATACTAAGTAAAAAACTAACATTGGTGGTTGGTTTGTGTATTAAGTCAAAGATCCATTAGAAGTCTACAAGAACCTAGAGGGGAAAACATCTTAACTCTTGTGGCTTATCTCCAGGTACAGTGAGAAATAGCTGCTGTTACAGGGACATGAATAAGAAGCTAATTTCTCTCCTCTGCTGGGCAAGCATTAAAGGATCTTTAATGCCAAGTGTGACAAGTAGCTCTAATTCTCACTGTAGTCCAGAGTATAAAATCTGCTCATAATCTTAATAAAAAGGGTAGGTTGACCTTCTGGCTTGAGTCACGTTAGAAGGATAAATACAATTTAGTACAGTCTGGAACTCTACTTAAACTTTTAAATAAAATGTTGAATTAAGAAGCTGCTGTAAGAAGTAATGCAGCATTTTTCAAGGACTTGACAAGAGAAGCAATGCTGGCTTTTCTGCATCCATTCTCAAAACTTTTCTACACTTAGGAAGGTCATGTTAACATTTTCTGCACCCTTTACTAGGACATTTCATAGAAGCATCGGATCTAAAATTGAGAAACTCGTTCCTTGTGCCACCTACAGTTGGATCTGCAGTAAACCAAAAAACCTTAGCTTGAACAAACAAACTGTAAATCAAGTTGCTTGACATGCTTTAGAAAATCTGTAGATGCATAGATGTAGCTCCATCCTTCCACTTGTTAACATGGTCTGAAATAACAGTTCTGCAGAGGGGACACGTTTTTTCTCTATTAAACCATAAAGAGATGCATTCTTCACAAAACGTGTGCTGTAATGAAAAGAAGGAGGACTTAGAGCTGCTAAGCTCTTCTGTGTGTAAGACGGTATGTTATTTGCGTATCCTGTTTTCTATGAACAATCAGAAGACATACACTCGCTAACTTCATGTTGATTTGTTATTTTAATTTAAAATATTCTTAAATTTGAAAGGAAAACCTAATTGTGATTGAGTGCATTACCTGACAGATAAGCAGAATAGGCTTCTGAAATTCAGCTTGGCAGATAGAACAAATATTATCTGATTCCGAACACTGCCTCTTGCTAGCTGTCACCCCATAATGCTGCAAAAGGTATTTTAAGCAGGTATTAGCTTCTGGCAGGGTAAAAAAAGCCAACACAAAAATACCAGGACAGAAAGGAATTGGGAAGAAAAGGGCTGCTGTGTCAGGAGAACTATTTGATCCCTAATTCATTGAAACGTTGCTAAATTTTGTTATAGTTGTCTTGTGGCCTAAAGCTTATTATGCTCCTACTTAACAGGCTGCCTGTGTCTACTTAGTATCTTCCCCTGATCACAGTTACTAGAAAAATCTGTAGCAGTTTTATTTTAACAGTGACCTCTGAGGAAATTGCTGTGTTAAGTGCCAATCTGATCAAGACAGCACTTAGAAAAGTAGAAGGGCTTTATTCTTTTCGTGCAACAACACTGTGCTCCAAAATGTTCTATTAATTTTACTGAACGAGTAGCAGACTCTCAATCTCTTACTACAGAGAAGGAAAATCTAGAAACACAAGATTGTAATAGAATTTACTTGCATGTCAGTTACTTTGGCAAGCTTCAGTTCTTACTGCATTTTGGCGTCCAACCAGTTAAAAGTAGGAAGCAGGATGAAGAGGGTATGCTATTTCATATGTTTTTCTGAAGAGGTGCATAAAAAGTTTTTAGATGGTTGGGGTTTTGCTTTTTTGATTGTTCAGATGACAGTGTGATCCCACAGTGAAGAAATTCAGACTGTGAAAAGGGGTTCACTTAAAAAATGCAGTGTCTCTTGTTGGGACAACACAAGGTCATAGAAGATTATCTATATAGAAAGGAAGAGTTTTCATATAAATTTGGTTTAGGATTTTGTTGTAAGAGAACTCAGTACTCACTGGTCTGGTACAAAATATCCGTAAGACCTGTCTGAAGTTTCTCAATTGTCCAAAAAAGCTCAAAAGCTGCAATGAGAGAGAAAACCTGAGTTACACTCAGTATATTTTTCTGTGAACTAAGCAGCTTCCAAGCTTTTGTGCCAAATCCAACACTAGAAGTCTCGCTGCTAGTTTGATGTTGGCAGGAACATAACAAGCAAAGCTGTAGTTCTGACAAACCCTATTTTAGTTGCTTAATACATAACCAAACTAAGAATTCAGCCGGAAGGTTTTTCCCCAGTAGGTGTCTGTTCTTTAGAAGCAAAATAGCATCGAGGTTCTGGAATGAAGCACTTGAGTGTGAATGTATCAGCATTAGCACATATGCAATAGTCTCTAGACTGGTAATTAAGGTCTCATAGATTTGGAGAGTATTTTTCAAGTTCAGAGCCAAACTTACACTGAGTCTGGTTACATTTGGGGCTACTTAGCTTGTTGGTGAAGTACAGCAGCCAAGATGAACACTTAAGTTTAACTTGTTTGGCATCACACAGAATACTCTAGCAGAGAGAGGATCTCTTTTCTTGGAAACGTTGATTTCTTCTAGCTGTTAGTTTTACCTTTAATTGTGCAAGTCCTTCCCAGTGTCTGATAATGGTCTGGTCAGTGTCTGATGTCAGGGGACCTATAATAACATTGTTCTTTGCTATGCAACCCCAGTCTTTTCCCAGATAAGAGACAGGAGGATGATTTAGTGTCCTGAACTTGTTTTCCTATCAGTTTTGGAAGGTTTATCACTTGAACTGGAGCATCATCCTGCAAGTCAGTTCTGACACCAAGGAGGTTTAAGAAATGTGCCAGTTCAAGTGTCTCTAACCCTCCAGCGATAATTACTACAGCACAGTTGGAGAGGAATACAAAGCTTACATACTTTTAGGATGAGGTAGACAAGGCCGAGCAATATCCCAAAGGTCCATCCTAGTACACTGTCCAGCTCCCCATAGCCAATAAGATAACGGAACCAAACTGGTATGGGGACAAACATACGGTAATACTGGCAGAGTTCTTCTAACAGCATGTACCAGTAGCCCTAAGCAAGACATGCAAAGGAATCGCTCAAGATTTTAAAACACAAAGGATTTTTAAACTAGAGACAAAAGAAGCATCGTTATTCATTTGAGTAAGTTTGTAACATCTTGAAACAACTCAATGTGAACCATGAAAATGAAGAAAGATCTTGCTGCCACCACCGCACAAATAACAGTAACACGATTGCTGTAGTGCAGAAAATCAAGTTAATTGGCTAAAATAGAATGGCTTTGTCTGATGGTTCCTACTGCACACTGCTATCAGACTATTAGTTTCTTCTTTTAATGCTGTGAATGCAGTCAAAAAGAAAAATAAGACGAGTTTGGTCATGTAGATCAGCTTGTGAGTAGCAGAGCTGTGTCCTCCATTCAGGGTTTATAAAATGAGAGTATGGTTTGGCAAACCAGACAAATGGCTCTCCTGTAAACATGATTTCATGTCTGCATGAGAACACTTTCTTGTGCTAATTAACTCCTATTTAGGATAAGAAAATTGGACTGCAAGGAAAGAAGCATAGGGTAGCTGGAAGGAACAGCTCATCAGAACTCAGTGACACCCTAAAAAATGATTGAATGACAACTACAAAGCACAAGTGTGTGTGCTTGTATAATCACAGACGTTTAGCCTAGCTCTGACTGCTTTTCCTTGTCTTTAAAACTGTATTTTTAACGGGGAAGAAGTATGTTTTCTATAATGCATGCTGGGTAATGCCACTAGTGCAACTATTGACCACATTCCTTGCTTCATTGAGCTAGGGTTGGGGTCACAGTTGGTGTAATGGAATTTTCAATACATGTTTGCTAGCTGTTCTGTCACTAGCTGTGAGAACACAACAGAGATCTTGATTCTAAACCAGTACTTGGAGAAATCAGTTGAACCTGAGAAAAACTTGTTCTTAAGAGATAAAACCTATCAAAACATCCTGTTCACATGATTACATGCAAGAGCTGTACTAGTTAGATTTTATTACTCTTCTTTTTGAACCAATCCTATTATTTGCTATTTTGATATAAAATTTAATTGGTTTTGCCTGTCTCACCTCAGGAAGCAGATAAAAATGACTACCTCATCAAGCAGCGTAGGCTTCTCTGAAAATTATTAAACTTCACTGGTTTGCAGAATTAAGCTATGAATCATATCCCTTGCTTTGCCACTGATACTGCTGAAGTTTGTTAACAAAAGGAAAATTCAGAGTTATGTTTTGAATAGACAGAAAAAACAGCTGTTTGCACGTGCAGATCTTAAAATCTTCCTGTCGGTTGCTATCGAGCACATAAAAAATTGGCTGTGGTTCAGCTGCTCCATGCTAACCCCCTCTACACACATTCTTAAATTGCAGTGAATAAAAGGTTTCTTCATCCCCCCACTTAGAGCCAGAAATAAACCCATTTATCTGATGATATAATACAAGCAATTGTTTCAGCTTAGACCTTAGCACCAAGCAGGGAAGAACATGAAATCCACAGGGTTTTCTTGCCCACAGTGTAGTGGTGGATTATATAGAGACCTTTAATTAAAAAGGCTTTTCTCTGGATAGATTTAATAATGAGCTGCTTTTACCATAAAAGAATCTTCCTAAGAAAGCAAAAATACAGCTTGTTTTCCTTACCTTGGATTTAAAGGACATCATAAAAGAAGGCACCAAGAGAATAAAGCACTTGAAGCCCATGAAGAGAAATTTCAGAATAAAGTCTGTGATTCCCACAATCCAAAGTACCTCCCAGAAGTCCATAAAATCCACAGTAGGGTTTAAAAAGATTAAGCTACAAAAAGAAGTATCAGAAGTTAGTGGAGCACCCTATTTAGAGGAAAGCATAACCAGAGATTATCATGGCAGGTTTAATTAAAAAAACATAAACCTGGATTACACACAGGAAAAGTATTCGCTAAGAAAACGAACCCTTGGTTGTAAATTGGTCATTTATGATCTCTGACAACTCCCAGTTTTGAGAATTCTTTTCTGTATCTTTATCACAACCCCCAACCTTTTCTTTAGACAGGCTGGCTTTCTCACTTCCAGCAGCCAGCGACTGATACACAGCCAAGGCTTGTAGCTACAGAATAGGAAGGATAGAATATATACTGGAGCCCCAGGTGCCACGGGCAGTATTCTGAAGGCAAGGGGCAGGATGGGAACCAAAGCCAGGCACCATGTTCTCCATTGACTCTGGGACCTTAATAGACCTTATCTATTTAAGGACAGCATCTGTTCAGTTTGGCAGAAGAGGAAGAACGGAGATGAAAATGAAAGAGAAAACAGTGCCACAATTAAGAGAACACCAGCACCATCCCAGATAAAAGTCACAGAATCACTGAATGTCAGGGATTGGAAGGGACCTTGAAAGATCATCCAGTCCAGTTCCCCTGCCGCAGCAGGATCCCCTAGATCCAATCGCACAGGAAAGTCCAGGCAGGTTTGAAACATCTCCAGAGGAGACTCCACAGCCTCCCTGGGCAGCCCCTTCCAGTGCTCTGTCACCCTCAGTGGAAAGAAATTTCTTTGCATCTTTATGTGGAACCTCCTCTGTTCCAGCTGACATCCAGTGCCCCTTGTCCTAGCATTGGGTGCCACTGAGCTCCTTCCTCCTGACCCCTACCCTTTCCATATTGATCAACATTCACGGGGTCATTCCTCAGGCTCCTTTTTTTCCAAGCTCAAGAGCCTCAGCTCCCTCAGGAGGAGGCTGTCCTCAACAGGGAGATGCTCCCCTCCCTTCATTATCTTTGTGGCTCTGCACTGGACCTTCTCAAGCAGTTCTGTGCCCTTCTGGAACTGAGGGGCCCAGAACTTAATATTACAGATGTGGTGTCACTAGGGCAGCACAGAGGGGCAGGAAAATGTGCCTAATTAATATCTGAGTGCTTTATAATGTGAGTAAAGATGTTTCTGTTCTTACCTGTAATACAGAGACTGAGAATGAAAGGTGTAATACAAGAGGAGAGATGATCCAGTTAAGTATAGTAGTAACCAAGCACATTGCAACTTGGAGCACCGTTCCTGTAAGAGATTCATCAAGACCCATTAGTGTCTCTGTTCACACTCCTTTCAAAATGTCTTGCTTAAGTTACAGAATTCTGCTGCGTAGGGTGATACTTACTCTTAAAAAAACTTGATTGACTATGCTTTTGTTTGCATACATGTAAGTTGTTAGCAGCCCGATTCCAAGAGAAATGCCTGTTAGGAAAGAAGGGTCAGTTACACACAAGAAAATACAAAAACCAAACTGCAGTGGGTTAAAAAAATCAGCCACTTCTCATATTTTTGTAACCACAACGAATAGCTCAGACTATCAAGCCAAAACAATTAAGCACAGTGTACTTTTGCCAGCAAAGGAAGCAGAAGCTGCTAAAATGCAGTTTAGTAAATCTCCCGTTCGGAGCAATAAAGCAAATCCAAATAAAGCTAAAAATAAATTGAGTTACAGTTCAGGCATGGTTGTTAGTCTGTGTTTGGAGGAGGGAAAGGTCTGTTCCCTCAGACCTTATTTTGTTATACTCTACCAATTATATGCTGCATGATCAATTTGACACACAGAATCAAGATATATGGAAGACTTTTGTGCAGCCACTGGAGGAGGTATCTGAGCTCTGAGAGGGAGCTGCTGCTCTGTTCCTCTGAGTCTGAAGTAGAATCGTCGAGCCCCCCTGCTTCACTGTGGGCATGTCCATGGGAGCGACTTTGGGAACCTGCCCGCAAGTGCCGGGAACTCGCATTTTCCCGGGCTTCTCCCACAGCAGAGTTTAGCTGGATGCGAACATCACTGCCGTGATGGCTTGAGCTCTCTCCTGACAGCCTCGTTGTGTGGGTGCTCTGTGAAGATGAAGACTCATCACTACTCCCTTGGATGTTGTGGAGGTGACTGCAGTTTGGTTGCATGGTGGGATTTTTTCCAGGTCCAGAATCTTGCTATTTTGTCTCCTAGAGTGGGATATAAAAAGTCACAGTTAAAGGAGGAGATGACTCATTCAGAGGAAAAAGAGAAACAACAAAAAACCCATCACATAAATACAATAGATTGTACTGGATGAGACTGCCTGCGTGAAGTACTGACTCTGAGAGATTGCGTGTTTGATCCGATGCTGGGTACCGGGCAACTGTGCACTACATTAAATTACTTTGTTCACGTGTGGAGTTTGCAGCCTGCAGTGAATCCATCTGCCTTAGGACAATCTAAAGTTGCTTCAGTGCAAGTTTAGAACAGCAGAAGCTGCTGAGCAGAAGACCAGCACTACCTTGTGCATAAGAGAAAGTGGAAGTGCTGCATAATTCCACAAAAATAGCAAGAGTAGCAGGGCTAAGAAGGAGCAAGCAATGACAGGAAGAAAGAAGAGAGCACATTAACATGCATCCATAAAATGGTCAGCGTTTGTTCAGACACAGATCTAGTCAAACACCAGTGCACGCTCAAAACTGAGGGCCATTATGAGATTAATGAGATTATCCTGTCTGGGTAAGTGAGCAGAACCAGGTTAGTCCATTTTTGAAGCAGCATTTAAAAGAGCCTGGACCATCTGGTCTAGGTGAAAAAAAAGAAATGCAGCCAACAAGCAATAATCTAGCGGCGAGACCACCCAAATGAGGTTTTATTTCTTTCCGCTGACATCTTTATTTGCCTTCCAGGGCAGTTTTTCACTTCTGTGTTAGTCTTTCAGTGGTCAAATAGGGTTAAATCTACTTCTCTGGACTGCTGTGATGTGACAGTAATGATTTTGGAGGATGCTTTGAAGCTTAATTTGGCACAGTACTTGTCACTATTGAATAATGAAACATGGAATGCTACGTTTTCTCCAATAACTGAGGCTCTTCCAGATGATTTTCCTCAAATCTCAGTGTATATACACGGCTCATGTCACTGAGAATCCATAAAGCTTAAAGTAAAGCAGGTTTTGCTGTGCACTGAGTTCTTGATACGTTTACACAAACCTAGAATTCTCCTAAAAATGGAGATTAGATTAGAAGATCTCACAGATTTAAACAAAATCCAAATTAGGGAATTTACAACCATCACTGCTACTACAGTATTTTTGTTGGCCAACGATTACATCATTCTGCAACCCAGCCAAAATTCATCTCCTCAAATTTTCTGCCCGTGAATAAAGCGAATGAACCGGAGACGGGCTCGACTCGTGTGAACGGCACTCTGCAGTGTTGTTGTCTGGTGCTGCTTTTCAAAGGTGGGGAGGGGGATAAAAAACTATATAAAATCTTATTTAGTTAGTGATTTAGGGCTTCTGCAAACCCTGACAGATCCCAGTGTGGAGTCTCTTCTCTTCCCTTGGCTCAGCGCCCAGCAAACTTCCAAATCACCAAGTTACTCAAAGTTACGAACAGGATTTCAATCCGGACCGAGCCCGCTGGCGGTTCCCTGAATGTAACCCCCCACCCCACATCGCACAGGACAAACTCTCTGCTGAAGGATCCGTGAGTCGCTGCCTTTCCCCCCCACACCATGGGGAGCCGACCCCAGGCCCCGCTGAGGGCAGCGCTGGGGTGTCCCCGGCCCCCATCGAGGCCCCAGCGCGGGCCGGGCAGGGCAGGGTAGGGTAGGGCGGGCTGTGACCCCAGAGACGAGACCCCGCCTCTCCCCTCCCCAGCGCTGAGGGAGCTCCTTTTCCACTTCCGACCCCCCGCCCTCAGAGCCCTTGGCGGTACCTCATGAGGCGGCCGCTGCCTCCTGCCCGGGCCGCGGCCAACAGCCGCCTCCATCGCCGAGTCCCGGTGGGTGGGAGCGGGGGGAGGAAGAGGAGGAGCCGTGAGGGGAGGAGGAGGAGGAGGAGGAAGGCCCCGAGCTGGGAGTTGCTTTGGCAACGGGTGGCCGCGGCCCGTCTGGCCCTTCACCCCGTGAGGGGATGGAGCGGGGGGAGGTCGGTTCTGCCTCAGGGCCGGGACCGCCGAACGGGTTGGGGAGGGCTGAAGCGTGGAAATTGGTTCCTGTGGCTTTTTATTTAAAGCCTCTATTAAAATTAAGTTGTGAAGGCAATAATAAGGAAGGAAATGAAGATATCTATAAAATATATCTGTGTGTGTGCGCTGCGGGGTCGGTACTTCTCGGTAGCCATTAGAGCTCTCGGCAGGGAAGTGCTGCTGCCTGGAAATTGGCTCTGGCTCCTAGGAAACCTGAGGAAAATGCTACTGGAGGTCTTCAGGAGAGGCTTGAAATGAAAGAGATACAGGGTTTTCTTTCAAAATATGCTCCTGAATAAATTAGTTCACATCCAGAACTGGCATCTGTTTTCCTTGGCTCAGATATTTAATTTTTTTAAGTGTTTTGAGGTCTGCAGCTCAACATGGGAACTGGTGACTTCAAATACTGGAGTCGTTTTGGAAAATCAGGCCTGTGTCATTTTGAGCTAAATCAAAAATGTTGGTTTAATTCAGTAGTTTCACTGTGAAAATGCTGCGGGGTCAGTAGCCCTAGGACAGGGAAAGGGTGAGCTCTTAGTTGTCAGATCTCATGAGATGAAAAGTTAAGGGTGTAGAAAGGCGGCCCAATGTTCAGTAACTGATGCTATCTCACATTAAACCTTCTCCCTTAAACTTAAGGAAGAGGCTGAAAACACTGAACGCATCTCTGTTTCTCTTTGAGGTATGTTTTAAGGAGGTATCTACAGTGATTTGATCTGCCTTTATGAAGTTGTTTTAATCTAGGTAGAAGTTTTTAATAGAAAATTTCAGGTCTCAACATTCTCGGCATTTGTTTTGGGCTGTGGCACTGGTAAGAAACCTGGGCCAGTTGCTACAGATGGACTTAAGTATTAAACAAACCCATAAGCCTTCTGTTCATGTAGGCCCTCTGAATTCAGAAAGCATTCTAATTTATATAGAACTTCTGCCTAATTATCGCAATACTGCTCAGTAGCAGCACAAGTGCAGACTTCAGATGCTCAGCTACAAGCACTCTAAGAATTACATGGCTGTATCCCTGTCCTTCCAAAGATAACACAAAACTGTTGTGCTTGGCTTCTGCTATGCCATATTGTTCATTCTCTTACTCTTTGCTCAGTTAGTCATTTGCAAAGCGTTTGGATTACGAAGGACAATGTGAAAAATCTTAATTTGATTCTCAAGTCAGGAAAAGCAATTATAAATCTTTTATTTTTTGAAATAGTATTTTATGGGTGGAATATGCCAGTGTGCCTTCTGTACATTGCTTGCAAGTGGATAAATATAAAAGCCTCATTCAGCTGTTTCTCTTTTATAATTATAAAATGCATTAAAGTACAAATACAGTTTTAAATCAAAGTTGTTCTCAAACTATCGCTCATTGTTACATGCACTGGAAATATGAAATTAATTCCTGGCAGCTTATTAATCAATAATGTTTGCTCATGCAGGTCACTTGCTGATTTAGCTCCAGTTCACAGCTCATTAGAAGGTACGTAGCTCTTCAGTGATGTTATTTAATAGGTATGTTTTTGTGGTGCTGTTAATGACCTCTGGATTTAGTCACACCTGACACAGAAAAGATTTTGGAGATTGTTAACATAAAATTAGAAGTCTTTTTCCCATGGGTCTTGCACACATTGGGTCATGTAATGCCTAGTAATAAATCTACCAATCTGTGTTTGGATTCTTCTCGTAGGATGCCTATAAATTTCATACAGGCAGCTGAATCGGTGTCCAGGCTTGTTTTCAGGTGTATAGACACACTAGGGTTTAAGTGTCCCAGACGTCCTCTTCCTCTTGGGTGTAGGTGGTACCTACTTAAGTGATGCTATCAGCAGATTTCATCAGCATATACCTGCTTGTCCTGTGGTTGCTAAATGCATGAAACAATATTGGAACAAATGCTGATCCTCGTGGAAATCTGCAGGTGATGCCTTGGGAGCAATACTCACTTTTTGTTTTAGTACAATTACTCTGAACTAGAAATTGGACAGAGCTGGTTCTATACCTAGAAATAATAAAAGAAAATCTTTGGTTTCTTAGTCCTAATTCCTGAAGGAGCTCTGCAGAAGTCTTCCATTGTAGAACAGGTGAAAGAATAATGATTTTCATCTTCTAAGAAAATGTAAAATCACTGTTTTTTTTATCAGAAGGTGTGGAAGGAACTAGTCCTTCAAAATTCAATGTATGCTGTACATCTGTGGTGAAATTTAACAGAGCTAATCTCGGATACGTGGAAAGGAGCTGCAGTTAATGATATGATAAAAAATTGTTTTCTTGCAGGAGTCTGTAAAATAGCAGAATGTCCTGAATATTCAAAGGCTTTATTGGTTGTCTTCATTCTCTTCAAAATGTTACTTGGAAGACTTTTGCAAAATTAAGAGGGTTTAGTTTAAATTGTTTGAAGGATTTGAAAGTTTTGACAAGAGGCTTTAAACGACCTTTAAAATTTGAATGCTTTCTGAGCCTCAAATGCTCAATCTTTTTAAAACTAGCTCCTGCAATTATACAACCTCTACTTCAGTTTCAATTTCAAGCACAAGAAAGCAGCCCCTGTGCTCCTCCATTTAAGGCACTGAAGAATAGAGACCGGTTTTAAAAACTCATCCCTGGAGTGATGATAGTGGCAGAGCCTGAATTTCACTGTTGAAGTCTGATCGTGTCAATCAGACTCACCAAGAGTCGGAACCAGATATTTTTATAATCCAATATATCACCTCATTCCCTGAGGTTTCCAGAAATCTTCCTAGCTCTGTGTGTAGAACAGCATGCGGTTAAGTCATACTAAACTGAGAGTAGTTCTGCTGAAATGATGTGGTAGAATTGTTTTAAAACTGTAGTCTTGGGTTTTGTACACCGATAGAGCCTTGAATGAGAATTAGATAGTGGAGCCACAAAGGGCAGTTGTAATTTTTGCTCACTGCACAGGAGGGTGCTCAGCCTCTGTCTTTATCTGCAAGAAAGAGCAATTCCCGTGATCATTAGAATGAAGTGGAGAAGCTCTTTTCGTAACTGGTCTTTTCTTGTAGTGGCACTGAAGGATCTGTTAAATACAATGGCTGAAAATATACTCATCTGTTAAAGAATTTCAGGTGTGTGTTAATATGCTGCTGTAAGACAATTACAAAGGTATTTAGGTCAGAAGATGTGCTGTAATGATGTTGGAATTCTCTAATGGGTGTGCTTCGAGCTGCCAGAATTTTCAGTAGGATTTCTGGAGTTTTCTCAAAATTAATGTCTCTTTCCCAATCAAATGTGTTAACCTGAATGTGTGAATGGTTCTATTTAATAATGATTCCTCACATATGTAAAAAAACTACTCTCAGTGGATGTTCCAGGAAGGGGTAGGTGGGTTCGATAATTTACATTCCATCTGTACAACCTCCTTATAATTATATCCTTAATTATTCTTTATTTTCCTTGGTAAACAGTGATACATTTTTAGCTTCAAAACTGAAATGAATATGCTAACCTAACGTTTTAAAGTTATATGAGTTTATTAATTTAGGTTGGTTTATGTTTTATAGTTGGAATGTCAATACGAGTGAAGGCTGTTTTACTGACACTGGTTCTGCCCCTACCTCAGGCTGAGGTACGGCTTCCTGTAAGTCCTTATGTAACTGTTCTCTCTATGCTCTGATTGGATGGCAGCCTTTACTTCACAGAACAAATAAAGTCTGCTTTTTATAATGATTTCTAGTAATTCCTTGTAATTTTTAAGATTGTTGGCCATAAAAGGTTTTATTTGACTGACTGTAACCTAAAGAAACAGTAAGTTCAAAAAAAAATTCTTCTAGTGTTCGTTACCACTACACAGGTAAGAATAATTTTGGTTTCTGGGTAGCTGAAAATTGAGCAACTTTCTGTTTACCTTCTCTAGAGCTTGATTAAATGGAGGTCCGGAATGGTGTTTGCTGGTTGGATCTTAGTAAAGGAGTTAACACGTTCTGTCTGAAAACAATTGGTTAAACCTCTGTCTTGAACAAGATCAAAATTATTCTGGCTGTCTGGATGCCTGCCTAGTTGCTAAGGAAAGCCAGTTGGTTTTAAAAAGCTTTACCTTTGCAGACAGATTTCCAGATGTTTTCTTTCGGAACTTTCAGAATAAATACAATCATCAATACAGTAGCAAAATCTTGTGGGTCGTGTGGAATGGGATGTGTCCCATTAACGTCAGCACATAAATATTTGCTTCACTTCAATCAATATTTACCTCAGTGATCAATACAACTTGTTTTGCACTTCACAAAGTTAATATTTACTTCGTTTTGAGTTTGGTGACAACATATACAATTCTGTAATGATGTGGAGGGCTTTTTTTTTACTTCTAATGAAAGAAGATTTTGTATTAACAGATGTGTGCTGGTTTATTAGGAAGCCTTATCCACAAGTAACATTCATAG
Organism: Upupa epops; assembly: GCA_013397515.1. NCBI lineage: Eukaryota > Metazoa > Chordata > Aves > Bucerotiformes > Upupidae > Upupa > Upupa epops. The sequence goes on from VZRI01003174.1 coordinate 617,309, forward strand.
CGTAATAAGATTATCCAGATTATGCCTATAACATCTTACAAGTACAGAAAGGATTTAAAAAAAAACAACAGCAACCAAACAACAAACCAAGGGGTAAAATGACAAAGTAAATTGCCGAGTTTACAAATAATTGTGTAAGGCTGTGAAATAGGAATTCCCCTGTGGAATTTAGGAATTTATAAAATAGGGATGTAAAATTCCAGTATAAAAGAGGGCTTTCCCCTGCGTGTTCCAGGCGTGTATCATAGTTGGCTGTATGCTTCTTTTTCAGTGGTTTAGTTATAAGTGGATATGTGATAGTATGAGGGTATTCAACTTCCAAGCTGCCAGAGGCTTTGTCTGCAGCATATGGTTAAGAGATAGTGCCATCTACTTGGTGTCTGGTCAAAGAAGATAACACTGGTGTTTGTTAAGCAAGACACATTTGTTATCTTGCCATAATGGACGCTTTTCTTTTGCAGTGGCGTACTTCAAACCATTTCTGAGTAGGTAGAGAAAATTCAATATGTTTGCACTTATGTCACAAACCAGAGGCAGTAGTTGATTTGGCTTATTTTGCAAAGATCTTCAATTCTGTTCCTAAGAGTGGTGATTTTATGATTTATACAATTAAGAGATGAGGGCGAGGCAAGTTAATTCATTTAATCTTACAGTCTGAGTCTTCAGTCAAACTAAAGTCTCTGAACTAAATCACAGCACACTTGTATCCCTCCGACTGTCAAATAAAACATCTGTTCATGATAATCATTATCTTAATTTAAGAGCAAGTTCTAGCTCACTCAGTACTTTTCTTCATTAATGGAAAGAATTAATGGCAGGCTCCTTACAAGAGTACTTACTACTTAACTGAGAATTACTTTTGAAGTAAAACAGTGATGAAGGAATATTGGAATTCATCTTAGGCTCATATCTGACCTCTTTCAGGAGACATTAGGACAATTAAGCTTGTAAGCTTGTGTGATTCAAAGTCTGGCGTTGCCTTCCCTATTTTCAGTAGAAAATACTTGTCTTGCCTGTCAACTTCAGCCAGGTCTCTGACTGCTTGTAGATGAAAACACCAGCAAGAAGTTTGCTCAAGGCCATTTGGGCTCCATCATTTGTATTACTGTGGCAGCTGAAGCACTGAAATTTCTAAGTAGAAATTGGAGGACTTGATCGTCTGAAATTAAGTGAGAAATTCATAGATAAGTCCTGAATAAAAAGCCTTTTTTGAGTGATGCAGGAAGTCCTAGTATTTGGGAGGCCCGAGCACATTAAGTGTAAAACAGGCTTCCTCATCAGGAAGGACCTGTATCTGTAACTTCAAACATCCAAATTTGAAAAGTTTGGTCTTCCTTGTGCAATTGTTGCTTTTGATGCTGAGCTCACCAGGCCACACTGCTTGGCTTTGCGTGATTGAAAGTCACAGACTTCTCAATTCTGACAGTGCCTTACTAGACAGCACCAAGTGGAGCTGGTGCAAGCTGGGGTTGTGGAGATGGGGTTGAGTGTACACAGACCAAGGGAAGATTCTCTTCAGCCCAGTGAAAGGGGAGAGAACAACAGCATGAGGAAAGTGGACACAAATGGGTAAAATATAACCTCTAAATATCATATCAGTGTTAGGTCTCCAGCTATACTAGATGCCCAGAACTTGTATGTGTGTGTGGATGCATGCATCAGACTTCTCCAGACTTCTCAGTCCTGCATGCCATCTTACAGAACTTGACTGTACAGCAGATAATTCTTTGTGCCCGTCAGAATGGGCCTGCAGAACATCTTCTGCGCAATCCTTAGGGAGGCCAATGCTATGTTTGGTGCTTATGGTAAAACAACTAATTCAAGGCTTGCACAGGAGCTGGCATGTTTGTTTAAATTTCTTAAATGCGTCATTGTGATAACAGCGACTCAGCAGTGTCTGCCCTGTCTCTATTTGTCTGTGCAGTAGAAATTACTGGGTTTTTTTATTTTACCTTAAAAAAACATCAAATGCAGCAATAAAAGAAAAGCTGTGAGTCCTGTCCAGAGTCACACAGATACCCATCTAACATTTGACAATGCGGAGAAAGACATGAATGCAGATACAAGACATTACCAATGAAATGATGATCAACAGAAACGTGTTCTATTTCTCATTGTTTAGGAGCCCATGCAGTAATTGTTCTCCATCACACATAATCACCGCAGTGCTACAGTATAATTGCAAAGTGCTTTAGTCTTAGATCCACGACTTGAACTTTCATGCAGGTCGCGTCGTTGTCTGCAGGCAGAGCAGTTTGTGGCTGTTCAGCAGGTGCACATCATTCATGTCTGTTCTTTTTTAAGTAAGCTGAACTTACTTCTGTTGAACTTAACCGAGTTAACTGTTCTTCAGCCTCCAGTGCTGCAGTAAAAATGTACTTCCTTAAATCTGGTTTGCTTGCAGACAGTCTGACACAGTAGATTTAGTACAGCTGCAGTATTATCGTTCAAAACTCCCATGCTGCACAGTTTTCCCACATGCTACATAAAAATGCTGCACAGCTTCTCTCTCCAAGGCTCCTCTATTAGAGCTTTAACTGGCTGCATGCCTGCAGTTTGGTTAATGTTTTCATTTATGTATAATATAGTTTTACACCCTCCCCCTACCAAATCACTAGTTATTGCAAAATAACAATGGTAAAATTATAGTTTTACCAAATATTGGCTTCACGTTCATTTTCAGATTGTGGGAGCCAATGGAAAATGCATCTGGGAGAGGACTGGTGAAAAGAGAGGTGCCGAATCAAAGAATAAGTGAGTTTCTAGAGAATAACTTGTGTTATGTGTATTCTTAACTAGTTACAAGAAAATAAAGGGGAGACAGCTTTGCAGTTATAAAGGAAGCAGCATGGATTTGTATTTGTTGTGTTAGTGGGAAGCAGGGAAAATGCTCCAGAGTCTGGATCATTGCTTTTATTGTCTTTATTGTCACAATACTGAGTTTTGTTAACCCAGTTCCAGAAGCAGCTTTTCCATGGTTTTGGTGGTTTTTTGAGGAAGATTAAAAGGTTTCAGAGCGTACCAGTGAGTTTTTGAAGGCAGGTTTGCAAGTTGTGCTTCAAAAGGTAATGGAAGGAAATGTGCATTTCTTTGAAGGCCTCAGCTATAGAACCCTGATGGTTTGCTTGTTGTTGAGATTCTAATAAAGAGCAAAGTAAACCAAAACTGATTTCATACTTCAATCTTCCTGCTCCACCACCACCTCATTTAATCCTTAAAGGCAATGATTGGTTCCAGTGCCTGTTTGCTTTTACCAAACTTCTTTCAAGTTCTGATCCCTGAACAGAGCATCTAGGTTGCTGCTTCAGGTTAAACTGCATCTCTTTACAGACTGGGTTTTATTGAGGAGGATTTTTGGAAATGTAAATAATGAGGTTCATGGAACAGGTGGATTTTAGAGCCCTGTGATAGGTAACTAACACCAGGAGTAGAGCCTCTTCCATTTCTTTTCCTGTCAGTAGGAAATCTATTATTTTCTTTTCTAGAGACACATTTCCTAACCTGTATTTTACCAGGTTTGGAAATCACTTTTCTCCTCTTCATTCAGCTTCTAGTGGTCCCTCCCCTCTAGAAAAATCTCAGCTTTGATTTCTTATGGGGTCAGCAGTGGAGAATTAGGGAGTAGTTTAAAATTCTTGCTGGCAGTGCTATTGTGTCTCCCAATGGGAGTGCAGAGTCCCACAACCAGCAGAACCCAGGAGAAGAAAATGGCATGAATATTCTTCATAAAGCAGAGAAAATAGGTGCAGGCAAGTATTTTGAATTGAACTATAATGAAATTATTGTTTATGGCCCAGCTTCTACCTTACATCCAGAATCTGTCATTTAGCTGATTGGGCCAGCAGGTGGCAAATATAATTGAATTCAAGAAAATAAATAAGGAAGTAGGCTGGGGATTGTTTGCTAAAAAGAAGACATCTAGTTTACTAATTAGGAGGATTTATAGGATGCTTTACTTAAAAATAGATGATTATTGATAGCTTATCTGAATCATGAACGTTACTGTTGTTTCAGTTTGCTGCAGCAGGGAGATGTGTGGTTACCCTCATGTTCCCCAACCTGGCGTGGACAGCTCTGACAGCAGCAGCTCTGGAACACAGAGCAGGGGTTGTTGTTTATGCTGCTGGTTTTAAGAGGTGCAGCCCCGGGTACCTGCGTGTGTGTGATTTTGCTGCTTATCGCAATGTAGCCGTAAGCGTAGAAAGAATTGTATCTGCTTCTGCCTTGGCAATAACCATGAACAACAGATCCACTGCATGAGGCACCATTATTTTCATCTGGAAACTATGAAAGGCTGCACAGAAATAATGTTATTAATTTGGAGAGGAGATAGCAAAAGATACGGTACATTACATCTGTCTTTGAATTAGGTAGAAAGAGAAAAGAAGTTGGAGTTCTTTTTAATTAATTATAAGGGAGAGTAAAAATCGTAGGACTATAGAAAACCAGGATGGAGATTGCTTTTGAAATTCTCATAGATCTAAGTAGCGATCTAAAGGTATTTTAATGGAAATCAGAGGCAGATATTAAATGAAAAGATTTGTCATTGGAGGCTGTTGAACTGGGAGTTAAATAATTTTTGGCTTTGTGAAGGAAGTAGTGGTGATAACTCTGGCATTTAAGGTCACTGTCGTCTCTCATTAAGTTGTTTTAATGTTCTGAGCTGTATCAGTTACTGGTGAGCTCCTCAAGGCAGCACATTTCCCTTTGCCCTTATCTAATCCATTTCTCTATGCTACACTTTGGAACAATTTGCATATGAAGTGTTTCAGGAAAACAGAGTTGTTTTGTTCTAAGCGGAGAACTCCTATTCCTCACAAAAAGTAAGAACCATCCAGAGTGAATTAGCACCAAGCAGATTGCAGCTGCGACTGTAAATATTATTTTGAGAGACATAAGATTTCTTTCCGCAAGGAGAGGGCATTAAGAGATATTTTGAAAATGTAGAAGGGGAATCATAACAACTCCCCCCATAAGATAAATCTGGTTCACCAGCCTGCATGCTATTCCACGTCTAACATTCATTTTGGAGATAGAACAGTTGGAGCAAGCTGAGGCTGGTTTAGATTTGTGTGCTTGGTGAAATGGAGTTGGTTTTGGATCCCGTCTCTTCTATCACTTAATATTGCTGTTGCTATATCTGTAGATTATTTCAAGCAATCACATACTTTTTTTTTTTTAACAATTTGGTGAAAAATAAATGAGTATTTCAAAGTAAATATTTTTATATTCGGTCTCACACATTCGATTGTTCCATAGAGCTGCTTTATTGCATATGCCTCCAAGTAATTTCTAGCCATAAAGTGCAATGCTGAAGTAAAATAGTTAATTAAAATTTAGATTGGAAATAAATTAGTTTCATTTGGTATTTCAGGCAGTTATGATTTAGCTTTTCTTATGCCCAGCAACAAATAAATTAATATCCAAGAAGCATGAAAGCCATGAACTTCAGTGATGAGGCAAATGCTCATTAGGAGGATGGAGCAGAGGGTTCTTTTAATACAGAAGACTTGCACTTTGCATTTGTTAGAGTTGTATGGAGCAAAGACTTAGAATAGCCCAGGAGACCTTATTTTTCTTGATTTGATGGGAACCAGTATGTCTAGAGATGTCTTGATCTGTTTGCCACTTCTCAGTGGCCTCGGAAAGGAAAACACATTGTTACTGGAACTTCCCTCTGTGCAGTCTGTGCTGCTGGTCTCATGGACAATCCAACAGTGTAAGAATTATCTGAGTTTATTTACGATTTAAGTTCAAAATTACTCAAATTTTGTATGTTTTGTGTGGGAGTGCAAATACCAATTTAGACCTGAGTGTTTGTGCTACCTGGTTTTTGTGTGTTTTGTGTTTAATGCAGCTGTTTTGTAAAATGGGTTAGTTTGAATCTTTAAAAGAGCTGCCAACATGCATTTACCTGAGTTACTTCAGCAGCAGGGAGGATGAATTCCAGGTACCTAATCCTGACTTCACAAGTCTGCAGAGATCTCCAAAGTGGTCTTACCCATCTGTGTCGGGCAGCAAATAGTGTTCTGCTTCTTTGTTACGTACAAATGCCTGTCTATACTCATGGAATCTGAAGACCCTTATCTCTCCAGACAAAAAGAGATGGTTGCCATTAGAACCACCCAGCAGCATTCCCTGGCTGTAGTGTAGGTGCAGAACTTACTTAATCTTCCTCCAAAATGGAAAGGCTATTGCNCGCAGGGGCAGGACTTACCTTTTCCCTAACCTTCCTCCAAAATGGAAAGGCTATTGCTTCTGAACATTAGTAACTCACTAAATGGTCAGAGTCAATGCTTTTTCCTCTATTACAAGCCTTCTGCCCCAAAATCTAAGTTTTTCTGTGTCTTGAAGTGACAAAAGGTAGGAGACAAGGAGGAAGGGAAATAGAGGCTGTTTTCACTGAAGTCCTGACCTCAGGAACAGTGATGAAGAAACAACCCTTGTGTGTGGGTTTCAAAACCATGGCGCCAGCAGCTGGTGATGATTTCTGAACAACTGTAGTGGATATTGTTCACAGCCCTCTGCTTTGACAAAGTAAGAGTAAGCAGAGTTAAGCTTTGTTATGCAGTTTCGTGCATGGATCAACTGTCATCATTGATATTGTGGGAGAGTGTTTCTTTCCCCTTCTGAAGTCTGAGTACGGAGATGTTGCTGTACCTTGCATGCAGTTCCCACATATTAAAGCCTCTTAGTGTAGCAAACCCACGTTCTCTTCGTTATTTCACATAGAGTGTCCATGAAGGGTCCTTCTGGACTTAGTTCTAAAAGAATAATTATACTGTTTAAATATTAAACATCAAAGTTCTACTTTTATTGTTAAACCAATATTAAAGTAGGACAAAGCTGATTTACAGTTTATGGCATTGCATTCCAAATTCACTGGTGTTGCAGCTGATGTCCTGTTCCAGCAATATTGGCACTGCCAGGAGGCTCAGAAATGTAGATTTTAATCAAAAACTTTATTTGAAATACACTTCAGTTAAATTATAAATTAATCTTTCCCTGTGAACTTCCCAGCTGTTAAAAAGGGCAAATGGCTGCAGCTTCCTCTGAAGCTTTTCGTCAGCATATGATTTCAGTCTAATGGAATTGGAAGTTGTGTGTCTCTTTCTCACAGATTGTTATTTAATCACTGTATATTAGTTTTCATTGCCCTTTTGATATATTTAAGCTCATAAACTTCTCATTGAATAGATTGAATTTACCATTATGTTGTTACTTTTTATGAATAGAATAAATCAGTATCAGATAGGTTGGTTTGCACTGAATTGTTTATTATAAAAGATGTTTAAACTTTAGTGGAAGAAGATGGAGGGTCTGATGCCCAGTTGTCCTCTTTAAAACTCATCATCACTGAGACACAACCTGTTTCTCTAGAGCTATACGTGCTATCCAGAGAGAAAACTGCTACATTTCCTCATATTCTTTCAAATGAAACATATTTTGCAGTATTCCCAATCTATAATGTTGAAAGACTTGCAAGTTCTTTCATTATTGCAACTGAAAACTTTTAATTTCTTTATTAGGGAAGTATTCCAGACTAAGACAACTGTTTATTTGTCACTGAAAATGTCAACTCTGTAGAAAACATCTTGTCTGGTGTTTCCTTAGATATATATATATAGTGTAAAATCTTCCCCAGGATGTAATCCTTGTCATTCAGAAATCAAATGCTGTCAGATTAATGAGAACTGCTGCCAAAAATGTATTGCCTGCTTCTCAATATTGAGGGGACCCACAAAACTTGAAAACATCTCTTCTGTGGAGAATAGCTGTTACAACAATTCTCAGGGAGGAAGAGCTGTCTCTGAATCCAGAGTCAGAGCTTTGCAGGGTGGGTTGAGCAGCCATGATTCCAAAAAAGCGATGAATTTTTTTACTTCTTTAGATAATAAAGAATGTTTAGAAACATTTAGAAACAGTAATTTCTTTCTCTTAAAGGCTGCAATCCTCAGATAGTCTGTACAAACACCTGACTCGCCAATGACTTTGAAGCACGATGTTAAGAATATCATTGAATTTGTTTCATTGTTGAAGTTTTTTTGAGGTTTTTCTTGCTTTTTTGGGGTTTGTTTAATATATATTTATTAGTAGTTATCAGGTGAAATTCCACATAGAGAACTGCAGCAGTATGTACAGTAGATATAAAACCTTGGGAATTCTTGCGTCAGAGCATTCATGTGATAACAGCCTAGACTTTGTGCTTCGTGGAGCTATTTTGTTTGGCTTCAGTGTTGCTTCTGCAGTCTTTGCCTCCCCAATTATGAATGCATCTTTATTATTGTATTAAATAGCTAATTAAATCTGGTCAGGTTAACCTTTCTTGATTATTAGAAATAGGCATCTCATCCACTAAAAAAAGCTAATCATTTTGGGTGGAACATCTTGTTCTTGTTTGAATAATTATCTTTGTTTACATTCACACAGCATTAATCACTTGAACCAGACATCTTTTGGAAAAAAAAAGGGGGTGTGCCCGTAGCAGGTTTTCAGATGCTTTTTTGCAGAAGTTACAGAAGGGGGATGAAGTTCCCTTCATGCCTCTCTACTTGCAAAAGGAAAGACATTTTGAGTTCATAATCCAGAATAAAAGCTGGATTTTCCAAGCGTGCAAAGAACTGTAGTTTGTTTTCAAATAACTTCTAAAAGCAAGGCCCGCGGGCTGCTCAGCTGAACTAAGGCTTCTTTCCTTGATGAAAATTCTTCAGCAGTAGCATTGCAATGTTTTCCCGATAGAGTCATTTCCATTCTTTTCCAATTATTACTGTTATTATTTTATAACTCTGTTTGTCTTTGTTCTGTTGTCTGTTCTTTTTTTGAATCCTAGTGAAAGCTTTTTGGTCATTTTCTCTGTCATTCCCCTGAGTTTGAAAATTTCTGCCAATTGTTCTTACCCTAAAGCCTTTTTTTTCCCCTCCCATGGCTAGATCTTGCCTTGGTACAACCCTTGCCTTCATGGCTCATGGGAGGAGTGTATCCCAAATAAATACTCCATGTGTTGTGGCTTCTGTTATTGAGGTTGGAAAGACCAAAAGGAGAGACTGCAGAGAGACATTCTGGCAGTTTTTCTGTGCTCTGACCACCTTGCATCTGAGGCTCAGGAGTTGTTTGGCTCAGCCAGAAGATGTTCATACTGAAGACTCTTTTATTTTGGTCATGAAGTATCATGGTGGACAGAAACTGTTGCTTCTCAGGATCAAAATTGTGGGATGATAGGAGTTTTGTAAGCTCAGTGCTCTGTGGCCCAGAGAACGAGTAGTGTGCTGGGAATTATTAGAAAAGAGATACGAAAAAAACCCCTAACCAACCCGCAGGAAACTTTGTGATAAACTATCATATATCTGTATCTTGTGTGCTGTCTGTTGAAAAGGATGGGACAAGAGGAAAAGCTGTAGAAAAGGACAACAAACACAACCAAACTTCTGGCAGATGTGGTGATTGCAAACTGTATTGCTGTGTTTCTTCTACGTGTGGCCTCAAAATTATTTAAAGATATAACTTCTATGCTATTGCTTTTTGGATTAGAACAGTCATCTGTAAGTGATTTTATGTTACATATAAATATTATTATCAGCCTTCACAGCTAAAATGAAGAGTTCTTTCCCATGGCAAGAGAAAGGCTATGTGTGCCAAATCCGATTCCTAACGCGTTTCCATTAACTGCCCTCACATTCTGACAGAATTAAGAAAGCCTGCATTTTTCATCTCTCTTTATTTCTTCGCTTATCTTATGTTCCTTGAGTCTCACTTTATTTCTTGTTTCCTTATCTGTGGCACTTTGGTGGTTAGATTTTGTGTGGGTACATTGACGGCTGCATTTTTCTCTTAGTTGTTTACTTTGCCTTGAAATTTCTCCCACATCCTTCAGTTTGCCTCTTCTTAGCTAGACCTGAATATACACATAGAAACATCATTTTTCTCTCATTCCTTTCCACTTCATTACCTCTTCTATTTGTGTTTTCCCCTTTCTTCTCTGATGTTACCATTTTTCCTCAACAGTTGTCGAGTCTCTCTTAACCAGGTACTTTCTGTCTTCTGTGCTGAAGTACCAAATACTGAGAAACCTAACAGAGAACTGGGCTTTGATTTCTTTCTTAATAGCGCAAAAGTGGGTAGAAACTACCTTAAAAGGATGCTACAGAGGGAAGCTCCTAGGCGACCAGAGGCATGAAGATGACTGAGAGACAATAAATTCCTGTTTAGCAAATCTAACTTCTAAAAATTCAAGCTTGATCCTTCCAGCTGGAAACGAGATAATAGGCTGGATTGTTACAAGCTGTTAAAATTTGAGACCAAGGATAGGGAATAGGCTGAAGTTATTCTATAAACTGTTCCGTTCTTTGTGGGAAGCTGTTAAAATAAAGCAGCAGTATAAAGGCTGAATTATATACAATTTAATGTAAAGCTGTTTGATGTCATTATGGCATTTCTTCCTCGATTGTCTAACGTTTGCGTACTTTTAAAAAGTTTTCCATTTTTTCGGTTCTTTCTAAACATTATGAAAATTGTACTGAGAGGAGTAAATTCATCTGCATAAAATTGACTGTGAAGAGCAATTAGTCCTTCATTAATATGCAAATTTGGTCCAGTGCAAATTCATCTATATACGAGGCTTAAATATGCAAGTCAGTCTTGCTGTGCGAGAAGCCCAGATGCTTTTATTTACTTTGAAATTGAGGGATTTGGTTAATGATGTTGTTGACAGGAAAACTTGAATAAATTTGATGATCACCATCTTTCATATTAGACGAGACCCATGGAAAAAAAAATTACCAAGTAAAATACCAATTTTATTTGGTAATTTCCTATTACCAATCTAGTAATAAAGTGTAAGATACAAAGTAATAGAGCTAGATTTCCTAATGTAGTTATCCTGAGACTTAAACTGTTCCCCAAAGATAGAACCATTTTTCTTAAACTTTGTTTTTCCAGAGGGTAAAGACATCTACATAAGCTGTATGAATAACATGCTGCCTAGAGACTTAATATTGGAAAGTTAGATCTCTTGCTTGTTTCATTTGGAGAGCATACATAAGCCTGGGAATTGAAAAGCAGGAGCTTTGGAAATGGCCATCATAATCATCTTCCATTAACTGTCCTCTCAAGAGGTAGCGTGGAGGCCAGACTGGAAGCTGAACCCATGGACAGTTATATTTGAAGCACCTAAGATAATTGCTAAGCCCTTTCTTCAGTATCTTTAAACCTTTACAGCCGTCAGTAACACAACTTTCTTACTGCTATCACTCAGCATGGAGTGGCTCAGAGAGGCAGGAGTTTTTCTGACCAATAAATTGCAGGTGTGATGCATCTTGTTCCTTTCCTCTTGTTCTGCTGCAGTGTACTGTGGCTCATGTGCAACAGCCAGGAACCACAGCATCCCTCAAACAGCCAGTTTTCAATAGGGTTCCCTTTTGTTTGTTAGTCCTCTTTTGTCTGCAAGGACAAGATGCCACATGCTGTTCCTCACAGTGTTTATTCCTTTTTCTTTCTCTGTAGTTCTCTCCAATCTAAATTTAGCTTTGGCTTAAGCAACCTGGTCTTTGACTTCAGCTCAGCACACTTTTTCCTGGTCTGATTTTTTTTCTTCTGTCCTGCCAGTGTGGGACATTGACACTTTCAAAAGAGCAGAGTTTAAATGGACTGAACTCTGCGGTGATTCATAACACTCTAGTTGTAACTACTTGAGGACAAGTTAATGGGGTTTGCCATTTGAATCCTCTGACTTCTTGGCACAGCTGTTTGGGATATAAATCCTCACAGCGGTGAACAGTTAGTTTCTAAATCCTTAATGTGCTGCACTAGGCAAAAAGTTTATAGGACAATGTTAAGGAAAGAAAAATGTAATGAACCACTGAAATGGCTGTGACTGCTTACTCACCACGTCGAGTAGTCTTGTAGGTGAATCCAAAAACAGGAAAATAGAGAATTGAGTTACTGTGGGGAAGCAGGAAAGAGTCTGAAAGTCTTGTGAAGGCTCTGGTTATCCTATAAGGAACTCCATCGTTTCTTACCAACAGAATAAGGGCATGGAATAAAGGGTGTATTTACAGTGTTTAATCATTCAGGAGGTGACAAATTGATTAAAAGGCAAAGCTTTAAATCCTTAACATCATCTGAGAATTAAACAGTCTTTGCCTTTGAGAACACACAGTTGCTGGACAGTTTCTAGTGTTGATTGGTACCATCCGTAGCAATCTTGGCTTTCTGATCCAGCTGGCAAAAGAGGAGAAGTAATAATTTTCAGATATATAAACAAAAGGCATCTCAGTGCAAAGTTGTCTCTTATCAACAGTATAATCTTTATATTCTAGATTAATAAACACTTCAGCCTCAGAGTTTATTAGTCCAAAAATTTATTTATTAACTCATAAATTCAAACCCCCTCCAGTTATCATCTAATTAAACTGCAGTACTGTGCATGCTACCTTTGGGGATATATTAATAATGAAATTATCTTGTGAAACAGTAATTACATATTTTGTGCATTCTTTTCCATACTTAGTTTTCAGAGTCTGTGTGATGAGTGAGGCACAGTGCTCCATTGTTTTGAGCTCTTCCAAACTCTGGAAATAGCCAAGGATAAGTTGTTTTGTTTTGTTTTTTTTTTTCCTCTTAGTAAAAAAAGGAGAAAAGTTGTTGCATTTTTGTACTTGGGTAAGGGAAGGACCGACACCACTAGGCCAGGAACAGTTATGAAACATGATTGTGCAAGTAATTTTAGCTCATGATTTCTCCTCACTCTTTGAGGAGATTACTCACAGGAATAAAACCTACTTATGGGATCGTTTTGGTAAGGCAGTTCTTACTGCAGTTGCCAAAAAGTGAAGACTACTTCTTTATTTGTGAGAAGAATATTCATTTACAGGATTTCACTGATGACATAGATTTGAAAAAAAGGAAAATATCCTTCCTCAGGAGTGAGCTTTACTTACAATTTGCTTACAGTTCTTTTCAGGGGTAGGTGTACTTACTATATTGTAATTTGTGTAGGTATTGGCTTTACCTGTGCTGGTGCTTTTATCAAGGTTGTCCTCCCATTTCCTCCTAACACACTGGACGATTGTGTATTGATGAGATTCCTTTTGCTGTTTTTTTTGTTCTCTCACTTACTACAGAAGAGGTTTTCTGTATCCTGAACTTCCCCTACAATGAAAGAGGCACAAGAGGTAAAACAGTTTGCACGTACCTTCTGTGTATTTTTTAAGTAGCTTATCTCTCTTAGTTCAAGTGCGTGTGTTGAGCAATAATCTGAGCATGTGATTCTTGCTGACATAAGCTTCTGCTCTACCTGACAGGAGTGGGGTTTTATTCTCCCTTGTACTTCCAGGTGCTCTAATCCAGAAGTTTGTGTTTTAGATTGTCCTCCTCTAGGGCTGCGGTGTTAACTTGGCATTTGAAAGGTCTTTTGATTGTTTCATGGCAATTACTGTGGCTGTGCAGGTATCTGCATTTAAATTATGGTCAGTTTACATCAATTTCTTCACTGAATCATTTAGGTCTGTCCAGCATGAGAAGTTTTGTTCTTCTTCCCTACTTTTTTGCTCTACAGCCTTTTTGTAATCATGTTGTGAAACTGCCAACATTCACATCTTATCCAGTACTTAATATCAATCAATCTTACATGAGTTTATTTATTTACAGAACACCTTTTGTGACTAAGCATACACTTTTATATATGGAGGAATAGAACCCAGTTTTATGCTGGTAAGACCAGAGAATGATTTTTTTATATACATGAATACATATTTTGTAATATATATTTATTAAGTAGTGATCAGCTCAATGCAAAGAGTTTTGATTCAAGTCCAGCTAGAACTCCTACACTCCATCTCTACTGGTACACTGCCATCACAACTTAATGCTTTGCTTGCATTTTGCAGCTGTTCTTGGGCCAGGTTTTCAAGTATTCCACATGTGGACTCCTTTCTATTTTGTGGTAGAATCCTGCAAGACTTCTGCAAAAAGAAAGGCCCATTGTGTTTGAAAGCAGACAGCATTTCTAGTCTCTAATGCCTTCTAAATCTCCTTGGTTTTAAGTAACTAAGTAGTAAGAGTGACTCAAAGCTTTAGCTTCCTGAGCATAGGAAAGCTGAGGACTTCGGAGAAACAATGGACATCTTAAACCATTGTTACAGAACTTTCCCATCTGACCTGATGATGGGTAGTCAGTCCTTAATGAAACAAGTAAGAGTGAAAATTAGCCAACAAGGACAACAACTAGATACTGATAACTACTTTCTGGGTTGTTGTAAAGCTTTCCTTTCAAACGGTTGTATATTTGACTTCCAGGAGGCTGCAAAACAAGTAGCAAGATACTCTGATTTCTGTGTTTGCATTACATTCCAATAGCGTGCTATTGCTTTTATCCAGGTACTTTCATGTGCGAGCACTCATGATGATTTCAATTGGACTTTTTACACAGATGAGTGCTATTCTTTGAAAATAAAGAATATGTGACAAGCTTCTGTGGGTGTATTTTTGTAAACTACAAAAGAAATTGTAATTATTGTACGAAACACACATACTACAAAATCTCCAATGACTTTATCAGCCTAATGTCAAGAAATTTTCCTTGAGATCGAACAGTCTTGTGCTCATTGTCTTAGAAAAAAAGATGTCTGATACCACCTGGCTAGATGGAACAAAACATTCTTCCTTTGTATTAAATAGCAAAGATTTGCTGAGAATTATTGTTGATACATTGATGAGATATTCCTCAAGCATACTTTAAAAACACAGTTGCTCAGGTGTTATCACTAGTTTGTCAAAACCTGCTGACTTCACAACTTTCAGCAGGCCAGTGTTTGTTGGGGCTGTTGATGAAGAAGCCCGTCTGTGTGTCCACAGAACAGCAGAATGGTCCAGGGTTGTGTCTTGCCTGTGCTGTCACCCATTATACAAACCAGTATATCAGATGAAACACACAGGAAAGTAATATTATAGTCTGAAAATATATTATGTTATTTACAGACATGAAATCTGAAGACAGTTTTTTGGGATTCTTCATTTTTTTCCCCCTTCTGTCCCTGGATTTTGCAGTACTGTTTTGAATCAGTTGATTCTCAGCTCATGAAAAGTGTTACTGCTGAAGATATAAAGAAGATGACTTTAAGCCTTTGCCCACTTAGGGTGATTTCTCTGGAGACAGGCACATCTCAGAAGACAAACGTTATGAGCTACCTGTAAGTTCTGGTTCACAAAACAGATGAGGAGCCAGAGATACTTTTGAACTTGCAAATGAAATTTATTCTCAATGTAATGGTTGAGCTCATTATCTGCTGCTCTTTCTAAATGTAAAGTAAGGGGTGAAATGCCCATATATTCTGTGGAGAGCAGATGACATGTTTTCTGCATTCCTGTGTTTGCCTAAAGAGTCACGGATAATCAACTTAATTTGATGTGCAAAATCTAATGCATGGGTGAATCCTGATACACATCACTTGCAGGGTCTGTGCTGTTATGAGAGGCAAAAACTTCCAGAAAAGAAATAGCAATGAAAATCTTCCTGATGATTTCCTCATCATTTTTTTTCCCAAGGACATATCTGTAGGTGGATTTTACAGTGTTTAGGAATTTCCCCCCCCTAGGAATGTCTGTTTCTTGCTGTATCAGAAATCAAACCTCTATTGTTACTTCAGGTGCTCAGTCCCTATAACCATAACTAGGAAAAATGAAGCAGAAACATTTATCTTTCAGTATTTTAAAAAATTATTTAAATATGTGCTTAAAATAATGTTAAAAATTCCATACATGTATTACAACTGACTCCCCGTGTTGTGAAGCGGGAACCAGCAGCAGAGACACATGTCACTGTAGTAGAGGTTAGTGTCTTGTAAGTAATAGCCTAGCAGTAATGAGACTTGCAGTCCTAATTAATTGAGTGTTTTTAACACAACTGAAGTAAATTAAGTTTAACATCTAATTTACCTGTCCTAATCCTAACGGCTTACTTCTTGCCTTACGCAGTTCGGATTGCAAGAAAGAACCCACATTTCTGTAATTTGTAGGAAATTTCCCACAGAATGGAGTATGGGTTAAAAAAGATGGGTGATAATCCTGATAATATGGAAAAATATCAGCGTGTGAGCTTGAGTTTATTTCTGTGTCAGCCTATTCTTGTCTTGGAATTGCAGAATACCTATTAACCTTATGCAGAGCATCAGGATTTGGTCTAGCATTTCAGATAGTTGGTGTGTCCTTTAGCTGGAGAGAAACAGCTGGATATTTTCTGTCCTAATGTGACCAATCCACCTCTGTTGTTGTCATTTTAATTGCTGTGGCTGTTTTTTTAAGTCCTCTACAGAAGGTCTTTGTAGTGACAAGCGAGCAGTTTACGCTTCATAAGCAAACATAAAGAATGCTGCTGCTAATTGGAGAGGGAGTAATGCAGTTATGATTCCATCAACATTTAAGTTTCATTGTTAAAGGACACATTTTGGTTGTGTTTATGTTGCCGCATAAAATTTTACTCGGGGTGAATTTGGTGGGGAAGATTTTATAGCAGAAAAGACTAATTCTAGGATTAGGGGGAAGGGAGGAAGAAATGGAAGGGAAATTTTTTTACCCCACGTGTACAGTATTAAAGGTCAGCATTTTATTACTCTTTTTGTTTATTTATTGTAACTCTGACTTAATTGCTGGCTTGTGGAGTAGCTTGTCTGTGAAAACTGAGAGTATCACAGCCTCAAAATAGCCCACTTTACTCTGCTCTGAAGAACTGTAGCCACAACGTTTTGTGTTGAAGAGGACTCCTTGAAAATCACCAGTTTCCCAAAGGAAGGAGGTTGTAATTCACTAATTGAGTCTTTTGATTTTTCGAGATATTCCACGTGTTATATCTGTAGACCTCCCAGCTCTTAAACGTCTGAAGGACCTTGTTTTAGATTTCCATTTTCCTTACATTTCTTGGCTGCGATTGCAGAGTTTTACAGTTATATGTCCAAAGTTGTTTTCTTTTAATGTTTTTTTTTTGACTTGCATCTCTGTTCTAGGGTGACAAAGTGTTTGGAGCTTCACTGGAATGAAGGGAGGGTCACAAGTGCTTCCTTCTCCAGTTCACTTACTAGATGGTGGGTTTTAAAGACAGGATATTTGTAACCTCTAAACAGGGAAATCACAGATATCTAGGTGAGAAGAATCAAAGAGATGACAGGACTTCCCTGCGAACACTTGCTGTGTGATTGCCAAAGATATTCCAAGCCAGTCATTGTGCCAGTCATTGTGCTCTCCTTGGATGACCATCTGTTGCACTTCAGATGCGTAAAGGTCTGCTACCACTCACTGCACTGAACAAACCAGTTTCTTTGGCCTGTGTGCTGTAGCTCCTCAGTGTGAACCAAAGGTAGTTCCAGTCAAAAAGTGCAGGATCTCTTTGCTGTGCTATAAATGAAAGGTGCTTGTTCCATTCAAATATCAGAGGACAATCGCATCGATCAAATGAATTTCAGTGCTTTTGAATAACTTCAATTTATTTGGCAGCAAATCATTAACGACAACAACAATACATTCCAAAATAAATTTTCACTTAACTCAGCCAGTAGCACACTGTGAGATCTTTGCTTCTGGTGAATAGACCTTTCCCCACTGTAGCAATACCCAAATTTGATGTGTTTTGACATTTGAATTGAAATGATTTTAAGTGAATTCTTTCATTAGCTTCTTTTTATCTGAAACTAGTAATTGAAAGAATCTTTCAGTAGTAAAAAATAGAGGCAACAGCTGGAAATGCTAGAACCTTTCTTCCGATAAGCATCTGTCCTTCGCAAGGATGTGATACTTGGCTGCGTCTTTATTTTTTGTGAGTTTTCTATGGGTTTTGTGTGGTTTGTCTTTTATTTTTTGTGATTTAACTGGGATCCCGAGTAAAGGGTGCAAGAGCAGACGTTAAACAAAGATGTGGTTTGTTTTTTTCTGCTGCAGATTTAAAGAGTGTGTCCAGTCGTTCATCTCAGATTGGAGAAAATCATCATTGTATTTTCACAACAGAAAAGTTCTGTTCAGAGAATTCCAGCCGGAGAAATAGAGAACAATCTTTGTCTGAGTAGGGAGTGGTCCTATCTTTCTTTCTCTCTCCCTTCTCCTTACTGCAGAGCAGCTAATGTTCTGGTCAGAAGTAATAATACGTTGGATCTTGAATGTCAGTAGCCCCAGAGATTCTGACAAGACTATTCATGTGCATTCATACGTCTTAACCAAAGCTGACACTAAAGAGAGCAAGAATTCTCATATTCCTCTTTTTATTGCCATGCATTAGGCTCAACTCTTCTCTTGGAGACCTCTGCTATAAATGACATACATTCACCACTTGAAATCCAAACAAAGGAGCTGAACATCGGCATGGCACAGGGCAGGGGCTCCTGCAAAAAGTCTCAGTGCCAGTCTGAATTGTGTTTTATACCACAATTCTGGACACCTTACAAATGCTGTAAGACAAATACTAAAGGGAAAGAAACAGCCTCCTAATCATGTCTCCTATGGAGGCTTTGCTATTGTCAGTTTTAATTAGAAAGTAAGTGGTCTTCTAATTTCTCGGCCCTCCAAGGCCTGTCCTTATAGGAATACTTGGATCGTAGTAACTTGTACTACTTGTTTTGGGAGAAACACACTGTGTAAACACTCTGCTCTACCTTTTACTCTGCACGTATTCATACACATGCTTGTAGTACGGTGGACAGAACATGCTTGAGTAGCTGTGATCCGATCACGTTGTTAACGCTGGGCAGACGTTTCTTGACGGCGATGGTATTTTTAATCTTCTTTTTGGTTGGTAGCGGTGACTAACGCAAACTAGGTGGCTCTGGGCATCTTGCCATATTTAGGTAGTTTAATTTGTTAAAAATGATCTTTCTTCCCACCCAAATCCCCTTGAAACCATTTTGAGAAGAGAACTGTTGAACAGTTGCCAGTAATAAGTCCTGCTGAGACCTCTGTATCCTCCTGATAGAACTGTCGGTGCCAACTGGAGACTGACTGGCGTGAGTTTGAGCTCTGTACTACTTGATGTATTTGCTTCACATGGACCAATTACAATAATTACCACCTCTGTAGCTGCAGTTTAAGCATTCAGCCTGCACTTCATACCTCGGGTTGTTGGCAATATGTTCAATCATATAATCTCAATTTTCGTTGAACTAATTAAGTAGAAAAAATTTGGAGAGACCCTGAATGGAAATCAAAGGCTAAATAACACCATTGTTTTTCATGTTGCTGCTGTTCTTAAGCTGCATTTCCTCCCTTTAAGTCCTTGTAAACTGTAGAATCTTGTTTTAAGTTTGTCTACAGAGGTTCACTAGGAGATGCTGTAGCCCATTGACTTTTTATATTCAGTAGTGGAACATCTTTTCATGTGAACGGAAAAACAACATCAAATCCCATGTTTTATTATGAAGTTTTAAAAAATATTCCTTCCTAAAAATATTCCTTTAAGAATAAATACCTTCATCTCCGGCAGAAAACCATCCATACCATATTACTTCTGGCAAGATGCTTCTATGTGGCTGTGAGAGCGTAAGGATAAAGTACTAGCACAAGGATCTGGCGTGAACTGCCCAGTTTGTGACAATTCCATTGCTTTAAATCTGATGCAGTGATTTAAATCTGCCTCCCACCCCCACCACTGTTGTCTTTCCAGAAGTCTAGTTAATTTTTAAATTGGATGAGTACCACCTTTCATTTTTTTTAAAGTGAAGTTTTTATATTACACAAAGATAGACCTAAGACTGAGCACAAACTGTCTTTCCTATGCTGTGCATAAACTAAAATTTGTATTAAAATGTCTTCATGCACTTTCCCTCCAGGGCAAGGAAAAGGGAAGGAAAAGGCTACATGTGACAGATGCTAATTATGCAGTTTAATGCACTTCTGGAAGTTGCTGAGATGAGAACCTATCTGGAAAACGGCAGATTTCCAGCAGCATTATTCCGTAACGTTGGTGGGTTTTTTTTTTTTCAATCTGTCTCCTCCCCGTTTTTGAAGGACACTTTATCTCCCGAGTAGCATACTCAGTGTGCGCAGGGTAGGTGATGTCTTTGGTCCAAGATCTGCCACACACAGCTCTGACTGTTACCCTGCTCACTGTTACTTAGTGCTGCACATGTAACTGGGAAAGCCAGCGACTTGTAGGTTCTGTAATTCAGTTCTAAATGACTGTGAACACACTCCTCCCCCCCACCCCCCCAAGTTGAATCATTGCTTCTTCTTCCTCTTTTGTCAGTATTTTCTTCATTTCTTATCCTCTATTTATGTTTACTGGAAGAATTACATTCCGTGCTGGGATCCTATACAAGTAACTGTTGTGACTAATGTGTGAGTACTGCTGAACCAGATCTCCAAACACATGTAACCAGTAAGGAAACTGAGACACAGGAGGGGTGGGTTCCTCAGAACTGTGAGGTGAATCAGTGCCAGAACCAGTGTTAGGCACTAGATTAATCCTCTCTTCCAGACATCAAGCTGTGCTGTTAACAGGCAAGAGAAATGGATCCTCCACTAGTGACAATTTGGTGTCACCCTGACATCAGTGAGTACATTTGCTGTGCTTCAAGCCCACACTGAGTCATCGCCCTGGATTGTCGTTCCCTCTACCAAATCCCAGTTTTACCAAGGCACACTCTTTCCTCTTGAAGGAAAAAGCACCCTGGTTCTTGTCTCCTAATGCTGAATGCTGCTTGCTTTTATTTTCTTCTCAGCATTGGATTCCTCCTTGGGGAGCCATGACTTAATAACGTCTCTCCTTGCAGTGAGATAATCGCTCTAATGACCAAAGCGGCGCACTGAAACTTCGGGGGGCCTTGGCGCGCCCTTCAGCACCCACGGTTCTGTGGTGAAATGGGTTCTGAGCGCCGGCGCAGAGCGAATCCGCCTCGTGCCGTGGTCCTCGTCTGCAATCACCACTGAGAAAACCATCTGTTCCACTTGGAAAGGGTTTTGGTTCCACACGCCCTCCCCCCGCATCCCGGCTCCGTCCCCAGCTGCCGTGTTTCGATGAGCAGTGAGGGAATGAATCTCCTGCGTTAAAAATACTCTGCTTCTATTTAGATAAAAAGAAGAATCTTGCTTGCCTACACCGATGAACAAAAATAGTCTTAGTGTGAGTAAATCTTCAAAGTTGCTCTTGGTGAAAATATCTAGCCTGGCTTTTTTTTTTAACTTATGATATAAATTTATTTATAGGTCGTCCTTCTTTCCTCCTACTCTATCAAGACATTTGCAGAAGGTTGCTGCTTGTCTTGTTTGCAAGTCCTGAAATAATTTGCAGAGCCTTTGAAACATCATCGTGTTGCATAGCTGTGATGCAACGTGCTGCTGTTGCATGAACGGATCGTATTTTAATGTGAATGTCATGTCAGCCCAGACACTCAAAGTCTTTCTTTTACTTAGGACACTTTGCCCTGGATTGTGTTTTCATTTTAACTTCACGATAAAAAAAAGTAATCATTGTATAGTAACTGAAAATGTTCCCCTCTCCATGTAAAACATTGCTTAGAAAATTAATATGTAATACGAGTGGCTTAACAAGATGTGGTACTATCCAGATATCTCTTAAAAATAGCGTTTGCTGTCACTGTAGCATCTTAATTCTGAAGAATTTCAAATTCCTTCTCTAAATCTGTGCATGTAGTAACAGAGAAACCACCTACTTCATCCTCACGCACTGCACAATGTGTGTGGAAAGAAAATGGGGTTTGGGACCACAGTTGTGCTCCAGTGGGTACACAGTGTCTGTGGGACTGCTGAGAGCATGAAATAGCAATATTTATATCAATAGAACGTTGACATCAATAGCCATAACAACATTTATGGGCTGTGTATTCTTAAAAAAAAACTCTCTCTGCATAGAATTTGCTCTCTTGATGAAAGCACAGGGCTGAACCTGTGCCAAGAGGTGAAACCTCCAGCTGAAGCCAGTGTTTTTGCTGCTAAGGGGAGGTCGGTGCAGGGACTTTGCCCCCCCCCCCGAATTGGTAGGTGGATGCCTGCGGCGATGCCCGGGCAGGGGAAGTTGGAGCCAAGAGGTTGGAGCCGGGGAACATCTAAGTGGAGGGCCCAAAGGGGAGAGGTGGACTCCAACTCGTGGTACTGCGTGTTGCTGCTGCCCTGGGAGCCGCAGCGCTGCCAGTTGCGCCGCGACGCTCCTGAGCCGCTAGATGGCGGCCTCCCAACGAGGAAGACGAGCGGCTCTCCGGGGCCGAGGCGCCCCCTGGCGACCGGGCCGCGCCTTTACAGCCGCCTTCCCCCAGCAGCGGCGGCGGCCATCGCTGTGCCGACCCACGTGACGGCGCGCCGGCCAATGAGGGCGCGGCAGGGGGGCCCCGACTCTCGTCCCT